>JBAJHW010000005.1:124511344-125036344 GCA_037013535.1 Intellagama lesueurii
TTTTAGCTTCTACATATTGTCTTTTTAATGATGTAAGCCACCTTGGGTTCTTTTTAAGAAGAAAGGCACAATAAAAATATTTTAAACAAACAAACAAACAAACAAACACAAAAGGCAAAACAACAACAACCCAGCACTCACAGTGGCTAGCAAACATTGCTAAAAACAACAAGAACATCACAATGATCAGCAAATATCACATTAGCTTTAAAAACAGTGAGTGTGAGAATGGATTGTATCTCTGAGGAAGTACATCCCACCATCTGGGAGCAATGTCTGAGATCCTTCTCCTAAATGCTAATTAAGCAGGCCATTCAACTGAAGCTGCAGCAATATTTAAGCTTCAGTACTGGAGCAGAAATAGCTGTTTGAGATTCTCCACAATTAGAGCTGAAAGCATATGCAATTGCAAAGAAGTGATTGAGGTAGTCTTTTAATGTGAAATCAGACTTCAAAGGAATCCCATGCTTAAATCAATTCATGGCACCAAAATAAGCAAGCTAAACTGCATAATCCCAGAGAGAAAAAACAAAGCTAATTTTTGACACGATGTTTTCATTTCTTAAAAATGTAGTTTTTCCAACCATGGCCTATCTCTGACATCTGTTTCTGGCCTTGCTTGGTGCAGAGGTAACATTTGAGCCTGGATCCTGTGAGTTTCCAGAATATAATTCTCATGGAGCTGTCCAGGGTGCTATCTGCCTTTTAAACTCCTTTTCTTCCCTGATTTGAATTCCTTGTCTAGTTGATCTGGTTCATCTAGATATGGACACACACAACCCCCAGGGTACAGTAGTAACTGTGGAGTCATGTTCCAAATGGATATGAGTGACTTTCCTTTCGCCTAGTAAATTTATTACATCATGTGACCAAAGGTTCCACTCTTGGCATCTTTGAGGTTTGCAGACTATGAGGACATCCACACTGGCATATAGGTATGATATATGAGTCATTGATGGCATGGTTTGGTTTTTTTTTTAATTTTAAAGACCATGTCTGTATGTGTTTCTACTTAGACTGGGCTGTCCCCCTTTAATAGCTGTTATGCATCTTTCTGGTTCAGTGGTAGGGCATACATTCTTTTTTTGCATGCAAATTGTTTAGCCTGCCTATCCAGCAGATAGCAGCCTCCAACACCCTCAACTTGCAATTGCCATCATGGCTGCAGATTCCGAGGGATAGAAAGTGGAGGGAGAACCAGAGAAGGAAAGCAAGGAGGAGGGAAGGGAGAAAATGGAACTGCACCAACAGAGGATGACTGGAACAATGTAAAAAAATAATGATTTCACTTCACCTGACCCTCCGCGACAATAAGGGGAAGTGCTTAATTGACAGCTAATAGGGCTATAAGGGGTTATTTGCTGTTCATATGGGAGGAAAAGGCCAAATAGCACGTCACTCCTCCCCTCAACTTCAGCAGACCGTTTGTAGTCTGATCCATCCCACACTCAAAATGGCCAGTCTGGACAGGCCCCATGTGAAAAAGTTTACAAACTATGTGAAGCTGAGTCAGGCTTAACAAACAAAGGGGATGGAGAAGAAGAAAGAACAGGAAAAAAATGGGGTGGGGGAACAGCAGCGATTGTGCTGGTGGGATAAAAAGATTTTTTAACCTGGGCGAAGCTGGTGCAGTGTGAATGCATAGGAGATACAGTAAGAGAAAGACAGGCATGAGAAAACTTTTGGGGGAAGGGAAATGAAAAAGAGCGGGCTAAACAAAGAGGGCAGTGAAGGACAGGTACATTCACTGGTATTTAATGAACAAAGAACTCAAAAGATGTTCCATACATAATCTCCCATTGCACATTATAGATGGCCTCCTCTTTTAGCACATAATCGATTAGGTACTGTGGCTATATACATTTTTTCCACTTCACTGCTTCTTATAACAGTCCATAATACTTCAGAGTACAGCCAGCCAGGCAGTGGGGATTTGATTAATTGTTTTAAGATCTTAAGTTGTCTCTTCTAGCTGCCGCCCATGGAGAGGACCACAGCTGCTAAGCTACAATCTTTTGATCTTATCTTGCATATTTGACTGTATTCAAAATGTCTGTTCAATATGTGGTACTAGTCCCTTAGGCACCGTTGCATATGCAGATAGTTCTCTTTCAAAAGCTGTGATGAAGATGTTGCACACCTCATCCACAAACAAGCATTCATATCTGAATAGGACTGAAATCAATGAGATTTTGTGGTGCTCAGTTTTGGCTGGATTGTTCCCGGGGGGGGGGGGGGAAGAACTATATACAAAATGGAAGTTTTCACATCTACATAAGCAAAACTTACAAAATCCCTGCACAAAGTACCATATATAAACATTAGAAAAAGCAAAAAACACAACATCTGTCAGGTCTGCCTATGTAATAATTATATAATAATTTCCCATGCTGTATACATTTTCTTTTATAGACTCAACAAAAGTAGATTCAAAGTTGGGGAGCTTTGGGTTTGGCTTATCATAAGAAATGTGTTTGCGTTGAATTTGCAGTTTATTTCACTCCCCCCACACTTCTTCTTCTTTTTGTTTTGGCTACCCTGTATCGGTTGTATGACTTCAAATTGCTACTGGGGTCTGCAATGCAGTGTTTTGTATTTCTCATCTCTACTTCTATCTTAACTGAAGAGTCAGTGCAGAATAATCATTAGGCTGTTAGATCAGAAGCATAAAAAGCTAAATTTAAGTGTCTACCCAGCCATGAAACTTACTAGGTGATCTTGGACCAGTTACTCTTTTTCAGTTTTACCTACCTTACAAGGTTGCTGTCAAGATTAAATTGGAAAGGAAGACCTATGTGCCTTGCCTTCAGCTCCTGGGGTGAACTATGGCATGCAACTATACGAAATGAAGGAATGAATAGTGCTTGAGAAAGAGATCCCAAAACCAATGCCAGCTGCTATCTCAACCTATACACCAGTGTTTCTTGTTATGTTTTCTTGCCATTTCCCTCACGTCCCCCATCTTGGATTGTGAACATTTAGCCTGGGGTAATTCAATTTAAAAGGCCATTAAACAGGCCAAGCTTCTGTGAGGCTTCATGGGAATCAGTGCCTTAAAAATAAGATGGAAAATGCCATTGCTGCAGCATCAGGTATGTTCCTCAAATTAAATAAGACAACATGCAAAAGGATGATTCACCCTGACACATAGTGTGCATGCAAACAACAACCAGGGTGGGAATAACTATTTGAAATAGCATGGGAAAGGACTTTTCTCACTTAATGATGTACCAGGATGCAGCCTCTCTGTAAAATGAGGCTCATTGACTTGTTCAGTCTCATATCTTGTAGAGGAAGGGTTTACATATCAAAACTGTAGTGGAGTAAAAGCTCACAGGGAGCCACATGCTGGCTATGTGTAACTTTCTGGAGATATCTATTTGAAATATACTGAGGTAGATACCATCTTCTACATTTCCACACTATATATAGAGAGGGGAGGGGAAACAGATACATGCCCTCCTAAAAATCAGGAGAGGATGCCATCCAGTTCACAACATGAAAGCCACAATTTCTTTTGTTCCAAGGAATGATCCCAGCAAGAGGGCCGGGTCCACAGAATCACTCAAGTCACCCAAATGATAACCTGCTCTGGAGTAAGGGGGAGTGCAACCCTGTTCATCCTTCCTGGATCTCTTGGTGGCGTTTGATATCATTGCTCATGGTATCCTTTTGGAGCAGCAGCACAGAATGGGAATAGGAGGCCCCGGGTTGGGGTACTTCTGTTTAACCCCATGATAATTAAATTGTGGGGTGCCATGGATGTCTAGTCTGTCCCCAATGCTGTTTAATATCTACATGAAGCCACTGGGAAGCATTATTCAAAGTATGGGGTTTGGGTGCAGTCAGTATGCTCTATTTCTCCTTGTTGGTAGAGTCATCAGAGACTATGCATGTGCTGAATCACTGTTTGGAGACTGTAATGGGCTAGATGAAGGCCAATAAAGGGAAGTTGAATCCCAACAAGATGGATGCTCTGTGACTTGGTGGTTCCCACATGCAGGAGTTAGGTAAAAGACCTTTCTGTGCAAACTGGGATGTGGAATGGAAATGCTTGTTCAGGAGTATGTGGCAAATATGGTTATGAATTTTTTTAGGTTGGTACACTTCATAATGACTATCAAATGCAAGAACATAGCAGCTGAAACCCTGTTGGCATAAGTTTATACTGCACAAATAAGCTGATGCCATCAGCTTGTTCCTATCCTCCCCCTTCAGGTTCTGAAGCTTCCTAAAGTTCCCTTTCAACATGGGAAGCCATTGGGATAGGTGGCAAGAGGTGGTCTTTAATAGCCAAAACTCACCACCAATGGTCTCACCAATAGGATCAGGGCCACTGCCACTGATCTAGCTATGCTTTTTGGCGATTAAAGGCTCATCCTCCATCCTGAGGCTCCCAAAGACTTCCATAGGTTGAAAGGGAGCTTTAGGAAGCCTCCGAATCTGAAGTGGGGATAGGAAGCTTAGAATTAAAATTAAATATTACTTTAACGGGCTGATAATGTCAACCTAGTTACACAGCCTAAAGTTAGGCCAAAACAATTTCAGCCATTGATCTGAAATACAAGATCTTGTGTAAAATACCATCTTTTAGTTCTAACTCTTATTTTAATACTGTAGGTCTTCCACTATGTAAATTCCCATTTCTATCTCTAATCTAAAAGAAGTTGTTTTGGCAGCTCCCTGTAACCTTTAAATTTTATGTCACACTCCTCTTAGCAGCTAGGCACTCATAAAAGTGTGCTGTAACAGGGCTTTCAAAAATTGTTTGAATCACTCCAGTAGAGACAGCAAACATTAATCGGCATTCTTATCCTTACGCCCACAAGTAGCTGTAATTCAAATTTATTGTATCTGTGGGAGTTCTTAATATTTGTGTGGAATATCTTCATTTTTCCTACAATTCTTGTCCTTTTATTAAAAGAATGTGTCCTTTAGTTCTGATTGTCCAGTACCAGTCCCTGGTAAACAAACCAATATCCACATTTTAACTTGGAAGGGCTAATAATACTTTTTAAAGAATTGCCAGGTGAGCAGTTTGGCATAAAGTTACTAAAAGCTGAAATGCCGGGGTAAGGGAGAGACAGATCCATCCTTCAGGATTGTCATCCCTTGGGGAAACTTGAATTTTGAGGTCTATTCTCATCATGGCAAGTTGAAACCTGAGGCCATCAGCTAGTTTCAGATCACTATCTGATTCTTGTGTGAACCAGTTTTGCATCAGTAGTATTTTAAAGCAAGACTTTCGTTCTGAAAGTGAAGCAGCAGCTTGCATCTCTTGGTTTATTCCCTTACTGCTGAACTGTGTCCATGTTTTTGCATTTTATCTTTGAGAGTTGGGAGACACATGGCTGTGCAAGAAGCACTGATATCCCAGCTAAGCCAAACGTCCATGGTCTCAGTCCCATCCACCCTTATATCTGTCCCCTTTGCTTCATACTGCAAATTTGGCTTCACAGTAGAGAAGGTCACAGTATAGCACATCTGTCATAAAAAACCAACCACTACACAACCATGGCACATCCTTACATGCATGCCCAATATTACACAGGTGATGCAAGAGGTTCTTGCATCAAGGGACACTACGTGAGCACTGTCTTCCCCATGCTTTTGAGGGTGTGCCCAGGATTTCCTTTACAACAACAACAACTACAACCACCACCACAGCTTTTGGAAGGAGTGAATTAGATTGAGACTAGGGTGCTGCAGCATTTTCCAAGTAAAATTACCCCACTCAAGATTTGATTTGTCCTAGTAGGGTTAATGATCCAGCCCAGCAATGATCAGTCTCCCAGTGGAACTTGTAGATCTGCCCCTTAAAATGGAAAATAGTGGAAAGAGTTGTTTGGAATATGGCAGATAAACTGAGCACAATTTTTAAAAAGCCCAAGACAGACAAATAAATATAAGAATTTAACAGCAGTAGAAGCAACAGTCATAGTACCAACTCCACTAAAAAGCTGCATGCAGTTTGTATATTTTCATTTCCTTTTACTGCTGTTCCTAGAGATGGATGTCTACATCAGTCTAACGGCATCCCTTTCCAATTCAGATATGAACATGCCTCAGAATTCTTTCCGCCAAAAATGTTTGTATACGTTTGTAAGTTTTTCATTTCATTTTACCAAAAACAAATCCAACTATTTTCTCATCCATTCCTGTGATGCTACTAGTTAGAATGAGAGGGGCTTTGAAAAGAGTCAGTCTGCTTGACAAGAAACATTTCATTGCTGTCATAATTTCTGAAGTAACCCACTCAGTATTCAAGACTGCATCCCCACTGTCCCCCAACATACAGTGAAGAATTATGTCAGTTCTCACAGTTTGTGCAGTAATCTAGCTATTTCCTTATCAGAAACAGGAAAACATTTACATGTTGTTTTCAAGAACTAGTAGAAATAAAGAATTCACTTCCTTTGAAATGATCAAATATAATACATTCTCACTGTTGTAATTTATTATTTTTTAGCTCATTTCTTCTATGTAAATAGCAGGCGATAAAGATAAATTATATTTTTTTGAGCAGGGAGGAAAGTCAGACAAAGAGATACTACAGTTATGAAAACATAATTAATCATGATCACTTTCTGTTACTGAACTGAAGCAAAGGAATCACCCTAGAGCCTGGTGACTAGAGATGGGGACGAAGTGTCAAAATGGCACTTCGTCTTGGTTTGTGGGTTGTCAAACTTGACGAACCATGAATTGCCCCCCCCCCCAGTAGCCCGATGAACCACTAATCAATTTGTTGGTTCGTCAGGTCATTTTTTATCGGGGGGAAAAAAAGCCCTGGCCCCCACAGCCTTCCTATGCCACGTGGCATAGGAAGAGAAGAGAAGGAATTGAAGCGATTCCTCCAGTCCCACTGCTTTTGCAAAGGCAGCAGGGCTGAGGGATGGCTTGGGTCCCGCTTTCCTACTCTTCCTATGCCCACGTGGCATAGGAAGAGGAGGGAAGGAATCAAAGTGGGATCAAAACGATCCCCCAGCCCCTCTGCCATTGTAAAGGCAGCAGGGCTGGGGGATTGCTTATGACAGGCTATGCTCTTCTTCCTATCCCTGCTGGGGTATAGGAAGAGGAGCAAAGGGGGACCCAAGCGATCCCCCAGCCATGTTGTCTTTGCAAAGACAGCGGGGATGGGGGATCACTTCTGACAGGCTACGATCCTCTTCCTATCCTCGGCGGGGCATAGGAAGAGGAGGAAAGGGGAACCAAGCCACCCACAAGCCCCGGGGGTAGGATTCCTTTTGGGTAGGCTTTAGCAAGCCACCCAGAGGGAAAATCCCTCTCTGCTTATGCCCCCGAGGAACAGCTGATCCGCGGGGCATAAGCAGATAGGGAACAAAGGGACAAATATAAAAGGGTTATATTCATTGCTTCGTATTCGTTGGGGTTTCTGAACCCCAAGAATACGAAGCAACAAATATCTGACGAATCAGGGATATTCGTTGAACATCCCAATTCGTTTTTATATTCATCCCCATGTCCTTATGCTGATGTCTGTTAGACGGTACTAAGTAAGTTCTTTCTATTTTACATTAATTGATATGAAGCCTCCCAGCGCAGTGGTTAAACAGCCCAAAACTCTGCTCATAACCTGGGTTCAATCCCAGGTAGCCAGCTTCAGGATCATTCAGCCTTCCATCCTACTGAAGTCAGTAAATTGAGTACCCAGCTTGCTGGGGAGGCAGTGTGTAGCCTGCATAATTAAATTGTAAACCACCCAGAGGGTTCTTCAAGCACTATGGAACAGCGTATAAGCCACACACTTTTTTCTTTTCTTTTTTCTTTTTTCTTTATGCTGCTGCTGGGGCTTGTGGAAGAGGAAATTTCTCTCTCCCAGGGCCCATGAAGGCCTGTTTGTCACACTGACTCTCTGCTCCCTTTCTTGCTCCAAATGGCATAATAGGCCCAACTGTATCTACCAGTATTTGCCCCTGATCCTTGCTCTCACTCCTAGCCTTTTGATGTGCCAGTGTTGTGCAAACACAACACATGTATTCATACCATCAGATTGAACTGATGCCTCCCAGCACTGTCTGGGAATGGGTGGCTATATGCGCCCAAGGTTAAAGTCACCTCACATATCAAAATCAGTCTTCTTTCTCCTTTAGCACTCTTTGCTCTGAGATTTGTTTCCTTTCCTGGAAACCTGGAAAGCACAGAAATTCTCTGAGACCTCATGTGGCGCATTGAGACCTGGCACCTGCTCAGTGAGGATATAGTACCAATTTTGAATTGGATTTAAGAAACGAACTGCTGCAGTTTGTGGTGCACCAGCGTAGTGCACTGTACAAGCTGTTATCTGAGCAAGTTCACAAAGACTCTACTTGGAAGGTGTAATGGGTGACTTGGTCTAAGATTGCTCCAGAACATGTCATCTGAGGACATCAACTTTCAAATAGTTCCAGTAAGTACACGAGGGACTCACTGACATTTCTCTAGAAATATGGAGTGAAGGAAAATGTTGTGCACTGTCTTAATTTCTTCCAGTTCACGATTACCCACCTACAAACAGACATATATGTCTCAAATATCACTTCAGGTGTGCTTCTTCTTCTTCTTCTTCTTTTTAAATGTAGCATCTTTCACCCTTTCTGCTCCTGCCACTGAAAAGAAAGTACACAATGGGTCATGAATATTTAACTGATGCACTCATTTTACAGGTTTAGTTTAATGGTAACCATAGCACACACAGGCATTCATTATTGATTACTGAACAGCACTGTGACTTCTAGGGACTCCTCTTTCCTTTAGATGTTGGTCTCATATGAGCAGTGCCACTGGAAAACAACTTTGATATTGTTTTAAGTGTGAGAAACTGGCTAATGCGATGACAACCTAGACTAGAACGATGTAAGCAGCTTCTGTCAACGAATGGGACAATGTTTAAGAGCGACACCAAGGGCGAGGGCGAGAGGCCTCCAAGGAAAGTCCGATTTAGGATTGCATCTTCTCATAGCGGCAGAGTGCTAAAGGAGGTGTATGCAGATGGAGAAATATCAGATTCCCTGGATTCTGAATGCACTAGCAGCACCGAAACAGACCCAAACAGCCGCCTGAGTGAATCTGACGGACAACATAATGGGAACCTAGGATCTGAATGTGACGAAAATGAAAATGAGAGTGACGACATGTTCATTTTCATGAGAGCCGCCAAAGAGAGGGGATTTGGCATAAAAAGAGTCAATATCCTCAGCAAAAATGGTACAGTTAGAGGAGTCAAGCATAAAGTTAGTGCTGGTCAAGTCCTCTTCGACAATTTAACAAAAGTGTTTGAGGTAAGTGAAGCACCTTTGCTCTCAGTCTGCAACCATTTTTCCATCTCTTCTTTCATATATCTAAAGGTGCAGTCCTTGTTTTCTGTTTCTCTGTGCATGCCCAGATAATATTCTGTTCAATTTACTCATTAATAGTACTCCAGAGATGAATTTCTGAATAAGAAGTTCGGAGCTGCTGATATTTTTGCACCCGAAAGATATATACATAAAAAACCCACTGATATTTTCTGCCCTTCAGCAGAATCCAGCCATTTACATGAATGATCAGAATTTTGGGAAATGGCTGGCTTGAGTTTTCTGGCAGTTATAGTCCACAATAATAATGTTTCCAGATTCTGGGAAGGTTTAACTAGTAGTCTGCAGACTTGATTCAACCCATAAAACACTGAAGGGGAACAGACCGATGGTGCTTGATAAGATCTTCAACACAAAATATTGCACTAAAGAGATTTCCAAACATTTGGACTATTTATTTATTTTTACTCCACCTTTCTCCAAAGAAAGGACTCAAGGTGGCTTACATCATTAAAAAATATTAAAGCTGAAAACAGCAAATTATTCAAATATTAGATAAATTAATAACGTTATTTTAAGCATGTTGCTAAATAGATTTAGAAGAAACAAAATGCAAGCCATCTCATTTTAAAACTTCTGTTAGACAGTGTGTCATGAAAGAAATGCATGCCTGAAGAGAAGGGTCTTTGTCTGCTTGTGGGAAGACATCAACAATGGGGTCAGAACCTGGGAGATGTGGCAGAGAAGGTCCTGTGTCCCCTCCAAGTGCACCTGTGAGGATGGTGGAAAAGAGAAAAAGGCCTCCTCTGGGGATCTTAACACCCAGGCAGGCCCATAGAGGGACATATGGTCTTTGAGATAGCTTGAACCAAAAGCTGTTTAAGGCTTTATAGGTTAAAACCAGCACTTTGAATTGCAACTGGAAACAGATTGGCAGCCAGTGGAGCTGCTGTAATGGCGGGGGCGGACGGGCAATGTGATCTCTGTAACCAGCCCCAGGTAACAATCTGGCTGCAGCATTTTGGACCCACAGACGTTTCTGAGCACTTTCCAAAGGAAGCCTCATGTAGAGTGTGTTACAGTAATCTAGCTGGGATGTAACTAAGGCATGTGTCACTGTGGCCCTCTTCAGCTGGTGTACTAGTTTTAATTGTGCAAATCTACTCTTGGCCACCACTGAAACCTAGGGATATAGGCTACAGACTAGAGATGGGGGTGCATGGAGACTGGTCCTCTCTCCCCTTGCCTGGAGTGGCCAGCTGAGCGGGAAGAGGGCAATGCTCCGGGAGTGATTGGAAGGATGAGCAAGGCCACCGCCACTGCCGGATGCATGAGTGGATCCAGGGCTGGACCATCATTAAGTCCAGCTGCGCAGGGATTTTCATAATCGTATACAAAGACAAATACCCCCATCTCTACTAGAGACTTCAGGCTTCAGAAAATGTGCTGTTGTCTTAATTTTTGTTGGTTCCTATCAGATTCTAATACACATTTTTGGACAGAGCTTGGAAAAGTTACTTTTTAGAACTACATCTCTCAGCTTCTGCAGCTTCTGGGACTTGTCACCTTTCCAAGCTCTGGTTTTAAGCCTCCTGCTTCAGATCTTTTCATCTGGCATTTGATCCCATTGATAAACATATGGACAATGACATCACAGCTCAGGTAAGAGACATAAGAGCTGAAATGCCAGTTTAAACTAAAGGAATCCCAATGTGGCAGGGGCACAGACAGAGAGGAACATCTCTCTGCTTTTATCATGTGACTTGGTTTGCAAGTTCTTGCATTGTTAGCAGACATTAGCTGAAATCTCATCACTCCTCTGAAACAAATGGTCTAAGTGAGCTATGGAAAAGATAATTCCACAGAAGGTGTTATTTCCATTTATCCTGACTTTCAAAGGGCTTTTGAAGTCACTAAAGTTCCTGTATCATATTTAGTAGGTTTAACCAGCACATCTCCCTTATGTAAATTATCTTGTCATATAAATGTCTGCTGGCTTCTCTAAAGAAAAAAAAAAATGCTAACAGCTCAATCCAATGCATGGAATACTTGGAAATAAATCTCACTGTGGCTGATTATATTACTCCGAGATAGGTATATATAACAATGGTGGAGAACCTGTGGCCCTCCAGATGTTGATGGTCTATTTTCTTTACAAAATCTTAGGTCTGGCTCGTAGTGCCTGGTAGGAATTGGAATCTAATAACATCTGGAGGACAGATTTATTTATTTATTTATTTATTTATTTATTTGATTTATATCCCGCCCATCTGGTATATTCTACCACAGATGCACAGAGAGGGGAAAGAATGTGGTTTTCTAGACTACAGCTCCCAGAATCCCACAGGCAGCATGATCACTGCTACATTTGCTGTGGTCTTCTGGGAGCTGAAGTTAAAAAAAAAAGAGCATTATTTCCCATAACTGGGAAAGCAGTCAACATTTGGTAACGAATTATCCCAGTGCACAATACCATTACAGGGAAGCTGGAATGAAAACTTAATTAGATCTGTCTTTCTCTCTTAATTAGTTCTTTTTTACTTGCTTAATTAGCTCTCTCTTTCTATCTTAGCAAGGCCTAATTTGTGCTAGCTGTAGGAAAGAATAATTGCTTCATTTGAAATTTTCCCATTCTATACAGAGCTAGACTTCCTCCTGCTTTTAAAGAAAGGAATCTTAGAGAAATAAGTCATTAAAATTATGGTTTAATTATCTTAATATATGAATTTGTTTTTAATTTTACCTATATTTAATATGCGTCCATAATTTTAAATTGTGCAACACTCTGATACAAATAAAGAATACATTTGAATTCTTACATAACAGATAAGAACCAAAATAACTATTGTTGACTTCTTAATTTTTTTTTATTCAGTGCATTTAAAAAATCTTCAAATGCTGATTATTATTATTATTATTATTATTATTATTATTATTATTATTATTATTATTATTATTATTATTATTATTATTATTATTATTATTACTGTTCATTGGCTACATAACTGGTCATGTGCAACTGTATGCACAGTTAAACACATGCAGCAGCTTAATTCAAAGGACTCTAGATGAAGATCATAGTGTGGGCATCAAGATACACACTATACTTTAGCTGTATCCCTTGAATGTATTATTTTGGAAATCTTTGTCTCTAAAGTTTATCTGCTTGTACTACTTTCACTTGCAGGTCTCTCTTGCTACCCTGACAGAGTAGCAAGAGAGACAGAGGCCCATCTACTCAAAACCTGGGACCATTTTCTGAAAGCAGATGAGAAAATCTTTCAGTTTCAGTTTCTTCCCTATTCACATTTCTTAAATCTTTTAGTTTCTATAGTTCTTTCTATCTTGGATGTGTCGATAGTGATAAATTCTTTTTTTTTTTTTTTAAAGAGGGAGTGGGAGAGAATGGAAATGAAATGAAATGCTTCCCCATTTGGACCAGCCAAATTTAACATATGCAAATTCCCTTTATATATAGAGAGAGGACTGTATTCTTTCTGACTGTCATATAGGTGGCAAAGATGTTGAGGCTTTCAGAAAGAGAAGGTGTCAGCCTTAATGCATAGGGATGACCTTGAAAGCATAGGGATTAAAACCCAGACATCTGTGAGTTAGTTGCTCAAAACTCGGAGCACGGACAAGCATTTCAGTTTCTTCCACATTCAATTTTTTTGTTCCCCCCCCCCCGTGCTTTTGCAAGTTTGCATCAAAAATAGAAAACAAAATCCATATTCGTCCTGAGCAGTGGCAACTGTGAGAGGAGTAGTTTGAAGGACACAATCAATTTGTTGCAGAGCCTGAAAAGTTTTATTTTAGACTACAATTCCGTAATTATCCAGCCAGTACAGCTAGTGGAGTGACCAGGAGTTGTAGTTCAAAGTCACTTTTCTGAGCTCTGTTTCTAGTCGTAGCAGAAACAAAGCTCAGATGACCTAGCATTGTTTATAAAGTATGGTTATTTTCAAGATCTTCTTTTTCAGTTTTCTGCACAGTCCAGCTACTGCCGAGCACTTAAGAAATGCTCCTCATCAGGTGGGTTGATCAAGTGACAGAGACAAGGTACCTTTGCTGTCACATTGCATTCAGAGGTCTCTGATGCTGCAGAATGAGAAAGCAGCTATTTCCGGCTGGGTGGGTGGGAACAGCTGTGTTGTTCTTTTGCAGCAAAACAAGTTTGCAGAATCTTAAAGGATGATTTTTAAAAGGGGGGAGGAGGACAGAGTATAGGTGTGAGGCAATTAAATAAATAAATAAGTAAGTAAGTAAATAAGTAAATAAATAATGCAATGTGTGGGCACTGAGTTACAGTTTTCAATATATGTAAAATTACCATTCACAATAGAAGGAATTGGTTATAACATAAATCTTTTCATGGTGCTGAGTAACTTAACACCTGTAATATGAGGACAGGAGATCTGTCTCTCTTCAGATCCAAATGTATTCCCACAGCCAATTTCCATCATTTGGGGGACAGTTAGCTGCAAGGCTTGCATGCATAAAAGAGTCATCATGGGTTAGTCTGACCTTACTTATCTCTTGAAAGGCAATACCTTTCAGAGCCATTACATGCACAGATGAGGAATGTGCATATATGCAAATCAGCTGTTGTCTCTAAATCATACTGGGTGCAGCTCCATTAAAGTCTTCAACAACAAGAACAACAACCTTTAGAATTGCAGAGCTGGAAGGGACCCTGTGGCTCATCAAGTCCAGCCCCTGTCAAGGAGGCACAGTGGGGAATCGAACTCCCAATGTTTGGCTTCGCAGCCAGAGACCTAAACCACTGAGCTGTCCAGCAGTTGAAGAATTTATGTCTGAAGAGTTAGGCTTTGATAAACTCCATGGATTTTGATAAATTAAGGCCAAGTCCACCTGTTAAGAAACTTGTGGGAAGTATTTCTAGGAGGAAGCAGGCACCTGATTTCAACAAGCTGCCCATGAAATACCTGAATGAGTCATCCAGATAAATGTTGATTATTGGCCATTCTTTTGCATGAGACTGCTAATAGCCACCTTAGATTTTAATTCGACTGGTTCTTGCACACATTTTCTATCTAATTTTTACTTTGCATTTTTAAACGATTGCATCCTAATTCTACCTAGGGAAAGGTCCACATAATTCACCTGGTTTTATAGTTTCAGTTTTCAACAACAACATCTGAGGAAATAATTGGGGGCAGGAAAAGGCTGCACAGATCGTGTCTGGAGGCAGTAGCTGTCTGGTTTCCTGGACAGCTGGTTTAATCCAGGAAGGCAACAGAGTAGAGTAGAAAGCGATGCACAAGACTGTTTAAAATGAATTTCAAAGCTGTGCATTCATGTACATTGATACCTGGATTTAAACAAAAATGAACAGGACCTATTTTCATAACTTTTGAACACTGCATAAAAAATTATCAAAGGCAGTTTTCTTCCCCCAAAAAAACCACACACACAAAACATTGACATTTTCTCTTTATTAGACAAAAAAAAAAACAAAAAAAAAAAAAAAACCACATCAGGTGATGCAATTTCATTTGTCCTCTCTGATGCAGACAAACCTATGCTGGTCTGTGATGTCATCATGTTCACCATGGGATATTTGACTGGCGGTGATCAAGTAGTGAAATACATTTTTCAAGTAAACAAAAAACAAAATGCAACAAACAATGCAGCAGTAGATTGAGGGATGATGGCTGCTAACAGACATGAAAACAAAAGAGCATATTTTAATTAAGAGAAGCTAGAGACCTTTTCATGTCCTTTCCATTGATAGATTTTGTCTCCAAAATCAAAACACCAGACAAAGTTGCAACATCACTCTGCCAAAAGCAGTTTTCACTGTGTTTTTCACCAAGTAGATGTGCCCAAACCTGGGTGTATTCAATCTTCCAGTCAAGAGGTTCTACTGATGCCTGGATAGCAATGTAATATATCCCTTCAGACTTTCCTTATGATTACTGCTGGTGTCTGGACTGAAAAAGGTTGCTATAGCAACCCCTCCCCCCTCATCTTCTTTAGCCTGCTTCAACTAGGAGGGAAATGCAGTTGCCATGACAACATCCTTCCACATCCTCTTGGTGTGAACTGAAGCAGTGGGAAGAAAAGGTGACGCAATAATTTCTAATCCGTTCATTCTTTTATATTTCGGGGCGAATGATGAGGGGCTATAACTGTTCAGTCTTCTGTACCACACCAAGGAGATGCTTGGATGCAGTTCAATATTCTTGCTTTTTTGCTTTGGAAGCCAAGAAAGCCACTCTCCTCTGGTATCTACCAAAAATCTGATATCAAATTCTAGTCAAACAAGCAGATGCTTATCAGGGATAACACTTTTAAAAGGCCAGAAAGGCATGAAAATCTTACAGGCTCTAGTGATCTCCTGAGGCCTTTGTCCTCCAAGATGTCACAAAAAGCAGGTGCTGCTGGGAGGGGAGGACTGCCGTGATATTGAAGTCATGCTGTCTGCATGGTGCCCTCCTGAGAGGGAATAAGGGAGGAGGGGACTACAGACATGCAAATGAGGCTGTGTCAGGTGATACAATGGGTTTAAGTTTCATCTGGAATAACTCCTAGGCATGCTGGGAACAAGGAAGGCAAACAAGTTTGATTTTCCATTTTTGAAAATATAAAATCCAAAAACTCAGTTCTGCTATGTCTGAATGAACATTCAGTCATAATCCTGGTGAAGGACAACAGTTTATATATCAGACAGGGAAGACCCAAAATTTGGCAAGACCCAGAGACCTGTTTGTGCACATATGACAAGTGAAATTATGAAAATCAGCACAGTTTGGGGGAATTTGCTGTTACAATCATCTTTAGCGTATACTTCAGCCATGTTACCAAATATAGAAGAAACCAGCACTTTTAAAAAATTGAGGCAAGATGATTTGTGACTTTATTTGCATATCTAATACATATATCCGATTTTGTTGTTCATTGTAACCATGGTTAATCTATGCAGTACTAGACAGGTGATTCAAGGTGAAACAATCCTGAAATCTGAAATACAGGGAGACAGGTCAAATAGCTTCTTTCCATAGCCCTCCATAAATGGCACCCTTTATCATACTATTGATCCATATAAATATGCCTTATTGAATTTGGTGGAACTTCTGAATCAGTATGCATACAATTTGACTCTACATCTCTTACTCCTTTGGATATGAATGATTCTTTGTGGATCTTCCTGTGACCCTTATAGGACCCTATCAGGTGTTGGCATCCTCTCTAAGAGCTCATGCTTCAGGCTTCCTGATATAAGATCTTCTGTGAACTAAGCAAAGCTAACCTGAGATAACTTTAGAACTGAAATTGAATCAAATGGTCAATGCAAGTTCTTCAGTTATCTGGAAGAGCACTGGACATAATTGCTCATCACAGTAAAAAAACACAATTCTGGGGCTTAATTATCTTAGGCATATGGCAATGCTTATGCATTGCATGCAACTTTTCTAAAGTACATGCATCATTTTATAGACTGTCACATTAATACTTCCCATACTTCTTAAAAGACATTAAGATCAGAGTTCATTATAGTTCCTAAGAAGTTAGAAAAAAGGCTTCCCATGTGAATGCATTTGTGACTTGTTGGTGAAATAAACAGAGGCATAAAAGGCTGTGGTCCTTAAATAAAGGTTAAATATGTTATAGCACAGAGTAGGGTTTTTTTGTCATTCAGAGAAGCAGGGTTGTGCCAGTTTATGACAGACTTCTGTTCTCGATCAACCCAGAGTGCAGGACACAACAATGGGCTCATGTTACAAGAAGCCATATTTAGGTTGAATATCAGGAAACACTTCCTAACTGTTAGAGCAGTATGGCAATGGAATCAATTACCTCGAGAGGTGGTGAGTGCTCCAACACTGGAGGCATTCAAAAGAAACTTAGACAACAATCTGGCAGATATCCTTTGATTTGTATTCCTGCATCAAGCAGGGGGTTGGACTTGATGGCCTTATAGGCCCGTTCCAACTTCATGATTCTATGAATCTATGATACATCCATTTGATTTTCTATACTGCTGGAGGATCCTGAAAGTAAGAGAGTTAACAGCTATGTAAATATAAAACAGTTGGCACAGAAGAACTGTGAACAACACACAAAAAAAGCTTGAACCATATCAGAAAAATATGATAGGGAACGTAAGAGGTATTATTACATTCTGATTTTTCCCCTTTTATTAACAACTTAACACCAAAGGACATTGAATTACAATACCATCATTATGATATCTAATAGCAGCTATATCTGGGCATGGTATCAACACAGCTTCCAAATGAAGTTTGTGATTTTGGTTTCTTTTCCTCCTTTCCTTTACAAGAAGTTGCAAGGCAAATCTGTTTTATTTGTCCTTTACTTTTTTTGTCTCTTCTTTGGTTGTTGTTTAGTTTTTTGTTTTGTTTTGCTTAAGTCCTGTGTTTTTGCAGTGGTCGTTAATCTTGCTTGACAGAACAGTAGGTATGTGCCTGCATGTTTTGTTTTCGATTTCTAGTGGATTATTGTTCTATCTTTTCTGACTGATTGCATAGGTTTGTTTGTTTGTTTGTTTATTTATTACAATTACATCCCATCTTTCTTCAGACATGGAACCCAAGGTAGCATAAATGGCTCTATTTATGCTACCTCATCGAAACATTGCCTAGACCTAGAGCTGCTTAGGGTCAGGAAAATGACAGTGGCATGTGCCCTTAAGATTACATAAGAGAGCAACATTGGGTTTGATTTAACAGTGGTTGTTAGCTGCCTTGAGTTTCAGGAAGTTGGAATAGGAAATATTGTTTTAAAGAGGGAAAATATATGCCAAAATCTAGGATCTTGGTATGAAATGAGTCAGGAAGCAGGTAAAATATGGTTAATTTTTTTAAATGACATATCTCATGGCAGGCTGAAAATTAGGTGACATTTCATTTCATTTCACAGTAGCTTACTACAACTCTGATCTCCTGCAATCCTTCACACAAATAACATCTAGCATGCTTATTATATTTGTTGAATGTATGTATTATTTTATTTTTTTTATCGTGTTTTGATATTGTGCTGTTTATCTTGTTGTTAGCTGCCCAGAGTGGCCTGGTTGCCAGATGGTGCGGGGTATAAATCCAATAAATAAATAAATAAATATGCAGATGCAGGTAGCTCAATGTCCTGCTTCACAGAGACAGTACCCTAGGTACAGTACTAGGGGCTAGTCCTCTGTTTCAAGCTTCCTCTATTTACAGGGCTGCCTGAGTCCAGCTAAAGATAAAGAACCATATGAAGGAAGAAAATGGCCTTAAAGTTACCCATCAACAATTTTTTAAAATTGTGTCCTTGTACTTTTTTGTGAGTCACCTTTCAGCCCAAAGGGGGCACCTGAATAACATACAATTAAAAATCAAAAGTTAATGATCATAATCCTATTGATGATGTATGTGTGAGTAACTGAAATTGTGTAAGTCATGGTGGTGAATTGCCACTCATTAAAGAAGTGCCAGCTGCATTCCTAGTTGCATAATGGGAATGCAACCAGGAACACAACTAGCATCTTGTTAATTTGCTGCATTTCCCTGCTATGACTTACGCAGTTTCACTTATGCAACATAAATTGCCAATAGGATTCTGGTGTACACCTGGAAAGGAGACCGAGCAGGCATATAGGTCACCTAGTCACAGATTTTTCACTATGGTGAGATGTATTCCATTGCTACTTGTTGATTTCCAGATATGCATCTACACATGTAAATTGCAATGTGCACATTTTGTTCAGTTGATGTCCTCATCTATCCTTTTATCGGTAACATATTTCCTTTCTTAGCAAGGCCTAAGCTTACACAATTGGGCAAACTAAGTGTATACCGACAGACCCAACTGCTTTCTTCTCCTCAAGGAATGCTAGGGAAACAGGGAAACAGTGCTGACAAGAAGGGCTAAGGGTCTCTAAGTATTCTTAATACTATAATTTTACTACACTCTCAATATTTTTTGGGGAAGTCACAGCAGTTAAATGCTACAAAAAGAATATAAATATGTGCAATATGTATTTGATAAACATAAACAAAAACATACATACTAGGCATGACATTGATTCTGCTACAGTCTGACCATGTTTTTGATTACATAGCCTGATTTTAAGAGGTGAAGAATAGCTGCAACCCAGAGGGTATTCATTTGGGAAGGAATGTCTGTCATTTCCTAACTAGAACTTACTCTTGAGTAGATATGCATGGGATCTATATGGGTTGCCTACCTCTGGGTAGG
The DNA here is from genome assembly GCA_037013535.1 of Intellagama lesueurii. NCBI lineage: Eukaryota > Metazoa > Chordata > Lepidosauria > Squamata > Agamidae > Intellagama > Intellagama lesueurii. The sequence continues at coordinate 124,530,862 of JBAJHW010000005.1, forward strand.
TTCTTCTGAGTCTGTGGCCATGGCAGGAATTTTATGTTTCCTATCTTTTATGTTTTCCATTTCAAACTCTCATGTTTTTCAAATAAACAGGACAAAATACAAGGAAAATATTCCTCTCAAAACAAATATTTATTTATGAGTAATAAGCAGTAGATTCAAGGGCAGGACTCATAAAACCTTTACAATTTCTCCTTTTCACAATCAACCAAACAAGTGATTGCAAACCTAGTGAGAGAAATACTCATTTTGCACCTGACAGGAAAGATGGCAAAAAGCTCTCCAGATAGCTATCCTTTGCTATGGAAAGCATTTAACACAATTGCTCTGGAAACTAAAGAGAAAATGTTCCTCAGTATTTTCAGAGAAGTATGTCAACTGTGCCATTACAATAAATAAATAAATAAATAAATAAATAAATAAATAAATAAATAAATAAATAAAAATACCACCAGCATGCAGGAGGTTTGCTTTTCCTGCTAGTTTACTGAAGGCTCAATTACATAGCTCAGGCTCTGAAGAGACTGCTATCTTCTTCCTTTCCTTGGTACCTTATGTGGAAAGTGGATATTTTAAAATGGAAATGCTTTTCCACCTAGTATATCTTCATGCTGGAAAAATATGTCTGATTTCTATTTGTTTATACAATTGTTAAACTAGGTTCAGAAGCCCTGCCAGGTGGAGGCAGAAAATGGACCCCAGCTCTAGAATGAATTCCCATGTTAATGTGTATGAAACACAGAACGACACACCAAATGATTTCTTTCCTTGTGTCATTCACACTACACATTTGTCTGGGAATGCAGTAGTAACACAACAATGGAGCATATGTGGTCTTTCAGGATTGTGATAGCTATCACCCTTACCATCATAGTCAATGTCAAGGGATGATGGCAGCTATGGTTCCACAACGTCCATCAGGCTACATTTCCCCCTATGCAGCCAATGGGCTGTTTGAGCTGATGTAATTGTCACCGGCATTATTAAGCACCCATTCTAAAAAATCAGAGTCTCAGGGGACTTTTGTCTGCTATTTGTTTTGTCTTCAATTTGGAATATTAATTTTGGGACCTTAACAAGTGTGGTGAAAATAAATTCCATAAAACTTAAATTAATCCTGTTCAATTTAATACTTAAATTAAGCTCCAGTTGTCCTGCCCTAGTTACATCGCTATTCTTCCTTCCTTCTTTCCTTCCTTCCTTCCTTGATTTTTAAAAGGTTCCTCTATAAAATATAGTTCTCACTTATAGGGCCAAAATTTTAAACATTTGAACAAAACGGAGACCAATTCCCCTTTAATTATACCTCCCAGAATCTTCCAGCTAGCATGATCAGTGGCCATGCTGACAAGGTTTCTGGGGTTGTGGTGCAAAAAAGTAACTTTTCTAATTTCTTGGTATGAAGATGTGCCTATTTCTAAAATATGACTATCAGTGTTATATGTTGAACCTTTGGAACTACTGTTTCAAAGTAAGCATTTTAACTTGGAAAATCTTTGTTGTTCTCTTGAGCTCTTGTCAACACTCCAGTCATAATTCAACCTTCTTTTATATCTGCATATTGCACACACATCTCAAAGAACTTCATTGTGTGTGTGTGTGTATTATGCTTTTTTTTTTGCATTTCTGATTTTTTATTCTTTTCAGTGGGGGTAGGATTATGGGGAAGGGCATTTAGGGTTAGGGGGTTAGGTATGGATAGAGAAAGGGTAAAATTCCAGAGAGTGAGATAGTACATTTACATCAACTTGTACAATTATACTAAAAAGAAAGAGAAAGAGAAAAACAGCAAATTTTCCAGTATTACTATAGTTACTAATCTATCTATTCCCTGATTAGACCTTCACATTCTTCTTTAATCTATGCTTTCCAGACTATCTTTCAAGTCTAATTATGAAATTATTCCCTATATATCCACCAAACATATAAAAAGTCTCCTGTGTTTTACGTTTCCCACACTATTTAAAAACATTTTAATATCTTTTTAAAAAAACTTTGTTGACAATGGTATCATCAGTAAATCATATATCATCTATAAAACGTCTTATCTGCATTTTCTTTAATAGTTACTGATTTTAAACATTAATATTCTTCTACCATTTTATACCCATTATATCCTACAGTCTTTAACCATTTTATTCATTTAGTCCATTTTTATTGTTGAGGTTTTCTTTCCTCCTCCCGGATCCTCTTGTTTCTATAGTGCACTTTCCTTTAAGGCTTCTCGCTTGCTCTTCTGCTCTAGTCGAGCTTCTTTCTGCCTCTGATCCTGATAGTCCACTTGAATTCTCCACTTCTCATTTCTCCTCTGCCTTTTTCTCCTTTGTTCTGCCCAGCCATTTCTCCTTTGTTTTCATAAAATCTTCTGCCTTCAGTTTTGAGTTAATATAATAATTCTGTTCCTTGAATTCAAAGAGGACACCTTCAGGCACCAACCACTTATACATAACTGAGTTTGTTCTCAAGAGGGATGTCAACTCCTCATATTGTTTCCTTTTCTGTCTTATTTGCCATGGAATATGTTTCAAGATCTTAGTTTCTTTGTCTTTTCCATTAGGTTCGTTGCCTTGTATATTTCTTAAGACTTTATTTTGAAATATCTTTCTTGTAAATTTAAACATGAATTTCTCTGGGGAGATTTTTATTCCTGGTATATGTTGTATTAATTCCTCATGCTGTGTCTATATTTTGTTGAACATCCTCTGGTTGCATCTCCATGAGCGATGTTAAATAAGTAGCAATCACTTACGCTGTGTCTTCTCCTTTTTGTTCTGGTAGATTCTGGTATCTAAGTATGATATTGGCTCTTTCAATTTGTAGATTTAACAGAGTAATTTCATCTTGCTTTCTTTCCTGTTTTAGCTCTCCCATCTCTGTATTCAATGTCTCCAGTCTTGCTTCCGTTCTTGTTGATGTCCCATCTATTCTGGCTATTTATTTTTTATTTTCTGTAATTTGATTTTTAATATCAGACATTTGCATCCCTAAATCTTTCATTTGTACACATAGCTGAGCCATCCCTCCTTGTAGTTGCTGTACCCTGTTGATAATATCTCTTGAATACTCTGTTGCCAGTCCTTAAATGATTGCCCCAATATCCCACTGAGATTCTGTTCCTGTGCTGGTGAGCCTCTTTGAGTTCTCTCTCTTCCACCTTTTGTCGCCGTATTGATTCCCTACCTTCTTCAGTTAAATAAATAAGGGATGCTGTTTAAGTCTTCTGTCAGCAGATGTCGCTGGAACCTTACTTTCCTTTCTCAGTCTTATTTACATGTCTGATCCAAGAGGGGGGTGGAGCTTCCCTCCGGGTAGAAAGTTCTCACAGTCACCAAGTCACAACAATAAAAATTTCAAGGATACGCAATTCTTTGAAGTAAACAGGATTTGATATCAATATTTCAGGTTGTCACAGGAGTGAGGCTTTTATCTTCGATTGCTCTACTTTTATGACAAGGTAGTTTTCTCCCCCTTCTCCCTTTCTCTCTTCTCTCCGTTTCTTCTTCTGATCCAAGCTTGGGGGGGGGGGGGGGGAGGCTAGCTTCTACCGTAAGATTTTTTAAAAGGTAAAGTCCATTTTGCTGACTCTTTATGTCTATCTCTTTTCTGTGTAGTTATTTGGGTCCATGGAGATTTCCTTACATGAACAGATATTTTAACTTACTCAGAGTCTCTGGTTGAGATATTGTCACCATTCTTTTGCGCGCTCTCACTCTCTGCTTGGGGTGTTCCCAGCTCTTTGCCAAGATGGCTTCCTCCTCGGTCCATGCACTCAGATGCGACTTTGCAGCCTTCGCCAACCCCATTCCCCCCTTTTGTCATCTCTGCTGCTTCAGACACCACTTCTCCTAGTGGACTGTCCTCCCCCCCCCCCGCCCTGTGTGTGTATTATGCTTTATGTTTTCCTGCCAGGAAATTATTTCCAGGGCCAAGCTTTTCTTAGTTGTTGGTCTGCTTTACTGAAAAGAGAGGGCACTTTCCAACGTAATAACAGCACAGTTCTGAAGGAAATCAACCCTGAGTGCTCACTGGAAGGACAGATCCTGAAGCTGAGGCTCCAATACTTTGGCCATCTCATGAGAAGACAGGACTCCCTGGAAAAGACCCTGATGTCGGGAAAGTGTGAAGGCAAGAGGAGAAGGGGACGACAGAGGACGAGATGGTTGGACAGTGTCATCGAAGCGACCAACATGAATTTGACCAAACTCCAGGAGGCAGTGGAAGACAGGAGGGCCTGGCGTGCTCTGGTCCATGGGGTCACAAAGAGTTGGACATGACTTAATGACTAAACAACAACACATATGCTTAGAAAAGGGGGAAATAAAGATAGTCCATGTTATTTAATTTATTAATGCTTGTAAAGCAATTTGAAGATGAAAGACCCTATCCATGTTCTTGACATGATTAAGTAATGAACAGCTGGAAGGTATGCTTCTAATTATGTTAATTAAACTGCAAGGAGACTGCACATTCTGATGTTTAACTCTGGTGCAATCTGATGCATTAGTACTCCTGTATGACAACCTTGACGCAGCCATTTTTTGTTGCGGCTGCACTTTGAGTTTCCTCAAAGACTGTAGCAGCACTGCAGTCTCAGGACTGAGTCTATACTTCATCAGCATTTCACTAATCTAAAGATAGAGCAAAGATAGAGTAAGCGCTTTCCTCAATAATGCTGCATCCTGAAAGTCTCAGATGTGAGGTCTGCTTCAGGTCTTTGGAATATCTTTAAGAGGAAATGCAAATTAGGTAGCAACAGAAAACCTCACATTTATTGTTTTTGGCAAAGCTAATTATTATTGCTTCATTTTGTGGTACAGGAGTTCCAGAAGACTCCAGTTCAAGTAGAATTGTGCTGTACATCTAATTTCAAGGGCTGACTGAGACCTGTGGCCAATTTTTGTAGTCCCAAGACATTCCAGGTGTGTGTGTGTGTGTGTCAGACCTCCCTCCAGATGAAATTGGAAATGAAAATAAAAATCACTTCTGGGTTTTTTTCAAACTTATGATCAAACGTATATACTCGTACTCCCTAGATATTTAAGACATTTGTTCATATTCTCCAGATTCACACCCCCTAGAGCTACAGCCATTTTAGGGGTGGAAGAAAACAAAATCTCTCTCTCTCTCTCTCTCTCTCTCAATGTAAATGTAAATGTTTTCATTGCTCTGGGGCACTCTGGGGACCACAAAGGCATTGGTGAGCCTCATGTTTCCCTACGCTGCTCTACAGTTCCTTGCATGAGAATATGGTTCCTAGACTGCAGCTGAGGAAATGCTTGACTAAATGTTCCTCTGTGAAAGACAATTTATATAACCTAGGAAAAAGCCTAGAACTCTCTTTCTTTCCTCACGGTTAGTCTTCTCTGTGCAGAAGGATTGATTGATTGATTGGAGATGGTATTTCAGTCCAAAGTGGTTCAGACAAGAAATAATCTTACCATATGCTGAGTTCTTTGTTTGGATTGACTTTCATACCAATTCAAAACTCACTTCCAGTAAGGAGAAAAGTAATGACTGCTCTGATTAGACCCATTAAATCAGTTATTGAAGGATGAGTTAACACTTGTGCAAATCCTATTTATTTAAGGGGTCTATTGCAGTGGGGACATTCAACTGGATTCAAGCCAATATGGCTTATATGGTGGCCAAATGAACACATAAACAATCTGAATGTGGGAGTACCAAAACGCTTAACTGAAATCTGGCTCTGAGGGTTCAATCTAGGTATTAAGGGGAAAGCAAATTCCCTATGAATTCCCTATTTCCTGCCTTATAACAGAATTTTACCAGTGGAACAATTTTAGAGAAATCTGTTCCTAGAAATAGTGTTCCCTCAAAAGGCAAAATAAATAATAATAATAATAATAATAATAATAATAATAATAATAATAATAATAATAATAATAATAATAATAATAATAATAATAATAATAATAATAAGAGGTGTGTAATTGTGAAAATGTGTTAAAAGGGGAAGCACCTGTGTCATCATGATTATCTTTGAGATGTAAAATACAAAACAAAACAAAAACGTCTTTTATATGCCTAATCCTGGTCTTGCATAATGAATTGCTTCATTGTTGCCTAGGAGCAAATTTTGGAAAAGCAGGAAAGGAGCATTTCTTTAAATATGTGTTTTGGTTCAGAAATACATTCTCAACAACCAGGTGTGTGCTATGATAAACAGAAGTATTTTACGACTTGAAGGCGCACCTCTTCTAAGGACAGGCTAAACGTATTATCCAGTTTGCAGCATTGTATAGTCAGCCATATCCATGGTGCTTTTTATATTATGTTAAATTTTACAGAGAGATCAATGTGCAATGCTAACATTATACAGTTTTCTCCCCTCCTCTGAAAATAATTGGGGTATTCTTGGCAACAACTCTAACTAGGCACCATGGATATAGTTGACTATACAACACTTCAAACTGGATGATATGTTTAGCCTGTTCTTTCAAGTCATAAAATAATCTGTTTATCATAGGACACATCTGATTGTTGAGAATGTATTTCTGAGCCAAAATACATATTTCAAGAAATGCAGCTTTCCTGCTTTTCCATGGTGCTTAGTCAGAGTTGTTGCCAAGAATACCCCCAATTATTTTCAGAGGTGGGGAAAAACTGTGTAATGCCATGTTAGCATTGCACATTGCCCTCTCTGTAAACTTTAACACAATACAGAAATTTACACTTTTCAGGGTGAGGAAGTAACTCACTTGCTTTTCTTGTGGACACCCATGGTTGCCCTCTCTTTTTTGGGGAGGTTCCTCCTAATCTGTTACACTAGTATCAATCAAGGAGAATGTGGTCCCATCCCTGGTGCATGCAGCCTGCATCTGTTAATTCTCTCTGCCACAGAGGCTTCTTTTTTTCATGGTCTTTATCAACATCCGCAAATTCCATATATAAACAGGAAAGAATCTGAGGCTTTAAAAATCCCATTTGAAAGCAAATGAAACAGGCAGATTTTTCACCTCTTCATGGACTTCACAGTGCAGATTACTGCTGCCTTTCTCAAGCGTCACCAGTAGTATCAGACACTTTAAAGTGTGAAAACAATTTCCTCAAACTGCATGATAAACCTGTCATCTATAGCGTAACAAATTAAGGCCCACTTATATTCCACTATATCATTTGGAAAGAGGTGTTTTTTTTTGAAAAAAATTTTTTTAAGGCACTTTCAATAACTAAAAAGATATAGACCAATCTAGAAAGTAAGTCTATATATCAATAAAGACAGAGGTTGTATATATGTTGGAGAAGAGAAAAACTGTTTTGTTGTGCCAGACAGACTGGATGCAGAGGGTAATTAATTTGGGATGAAGGGCTGGGTCAGCTGCCAAAGCAAATGCTGTAAACTGTCAACAGAACTCAGTCTATCTGATAACAGCTTTACAAGCAAATGCCAGTTGCTCTCTTAGTCTAAGAGGGTAAGCGTTAGAAACACTGGCCCCCTTTTAAAAAATTAATATGAGCCATCTTGGAAGGATAATAGATGGATGAATGGAACATCACAAACATATGAGTTTCTTGCATTTCTCTGTAATGAAAAGGACTGAAGACAGAGAGGAAAACAGGTGTTGAATCAGTGTTCCTCTCTGCATAGCAAGAAAACAAGCCATGGCACTAGACAAGCCATGGCATAAGACATTGCTTGCAACGTCAGCTTAAAAGTCCAATCTGCCATGATGAGTTTTAAATAAAATGGAATGCAGTTGGTGTCTTGAAATCAGCAAAAAGATCATTCATTTCATAAACCACACCTTATTTTTGAAAGCATGAGAAAGGCCAAACTGTTGCTTCCATTTCAGAATTCAAGATTCCTTGTAAGCCAGTATAACTCCATGAAATGTGATGCATTTTCTACTTGGATAGTAATTCCAAGTAGTAAAAAGCATGGAAGCTCTGCATAAAATCTTGCTTTCCATAGGTAGAAGGCAGATTTTGAGACAGTTATATATATATATATTTACTGTATCACCCAGAATCCTCCAGCCAGCATAGACAGTGACTATGCTGACAAGGAGATACTGGAAGCTGTAGTTCAAAAATGTAATTGAATACCAAGGCCAGTTAACAGTTATGTAATCCCTACCACAGCTCAGCAATTCCCTCAAGAACCCAGGCAAGAGTAAGCATCTAATACTGTATGTTGGGCCTTTGCTGTCTGTTGCCCCCAGAAGGTGAGTGGTAGCAGTGAAGCTGGCTGTCAGGACCCAAAAAGGGGGGGGGGGGGAGCTATGCTGGGCTAGTTCTTTCCTTCTGTTCAGTGATATAATTTGTGATGTTTTGCAGGTAGCAAGTGACAGAAGCTGATAGTCAGGGCCAATCCAGTTTCAGAAATACAGTTGAGATAGCTGTATTTATGCCTCTTCACGTGAGCTGAGTGGTTGTCCTTGAAGATTACAGTCTTTCCTACTCCAAGCTCTTTGTTCTAACAGCCTGGGCCTTCTCTGTTATCTTGCACCCAAAAGTGGCAGGTCTGCCAGAATCTCCTTGTCCTCCTGGGGGACTAAGTCCTCCCTGCCAAGGCTTGGGTTTGCCTCCTCTGCCTCTGAAAGGATGCTGCCAGTTGCCTCCTTGAGTCCTTCCATTGACCTGATTTCCTTCTCCTGAGATGGGTCATCTTGGCATTCATCCTCTAGAGAGGAATCAGGCAGGTAAGGTATTCTCCCAAAGACTGCAGGCATTTATGTCAATCCATGTTGACAAACCAGTTCTAGCAGTTTTCATCTGCCCCCAAGAACAGGTGTTACTTGCCTACTCAAGACAAATAATCTCCCCCATATATTGCATAACAACAGAGGTATATCTTAATGCTATATTGCTGCTAGGAGAATTCATACTTCCTGCTACTGCAAGTAATGCAGTTAAGAGCAGAGGAAACCTGGAAGGCTGAACCTGGTCATCATTCTGCTCATCAAAGAGTCCCTCTGTTCAAGCCCTGCAAGTCTTGGCTGTACTATCCCACTGCTCCCTTTCTCTGCTGCTTAAAAGATGGAATGCTGAGGCCAGCTGTGCTTCCTGGAGTGTGAGCTCAGTCCCATCAATAAAGATAATCGTCATTATCCATACTTTCTCCTACACAGAAGCAAGCATGATTTGAGTACCGGCTTATTTTATTCTTGAAGGTTAAAAAAATAATCAAATGTCCCCCCCCCCCCCACTGGTGATAATACAGGAGGTTTAAGGCATTTTGTTGTTGTTGTTTGACACTATGTTTGTGAAAAATCTGCATAACTGTTTTGTGCCCCAAACTTGTATTTTCTACAAAAATATATAAAATATTGGTTTGTGCAAAATACATGGTTTTTGCACAAAATATAATGCTTTTTATCTAAAACTTCTTCTTCTTCTTCTTTTGCTAATGCTGCTGCTACAAAAAATGTTGGTGTTTTTGTTATTGTTCTTGAATAATCTCACTGCAGTTGATCTTTTTTTTTTTTAAGAGTGTCTTAATGTGTTAGGACACCCCTTTCCACTGAGGATGAGAACATTTGAAAGCATTTGTTACATCCTTAGATTTGAATACAAAATGCTTCCTATTCTCTGAGTTAAAAGACTGTCGATGACATGTCAACATCAAGTCAACATGAAGCAAACATGTATGGGTGTAATGACTTAATTATACTCATATTCTTAAGGCTCAAGGGCAAGAAACATTACTTATCATATAACAATGATCCTGAATTAGATATGGTATCATTAATCCAGCTTTACAGGCAAGCAACTGAAATGCAGAGATAGTCTTAAGAAAAGCCATCCAGTTAGTCCCATATTTGAGCTGGAATGTAAATTCAGGGAGCATGGGATGAAGTCTAACAGACAATTTACCTGGCAGAACCTCTCTGGACTGTACCACATCATGGTGCAGGTGGGTTTCAGGGTTTGTCCAAAACAGTTTGATGCCTGAACCTGAGGAATAAAATTGTGCCCATTCATCAAAGCCAAGATACACATAACAGTCAAAGCTGGCCAAATTATTCTGGTATATTTCACAAGCATCTCCCCACCTCCACTCCACCACCTCAAATCTGCTACTGTAAATATGCACAATGTAAAACTGAAATAACAGTTGCATGGTTGCAAAGACCAGCAAAAATAGTTAGCACATCACCTTTTTACTGAGTTAGGATCAAAGACAGATGCATTTCCATCAGCTGGTCCATTTTATTTCTCCCAACATGATTTTTTTACAAAGATGCATATGGTACCTTGGCAATCAGACTTGCAGATGAAGCCCATACTTTTCTCCCAGTGGCCAATCAGAATGCAAAGCATGCTGAATGAAAGACAGAGAGATGACGAAAAGTGCACGCTTTCACAAATGGACATCATTCCCTTAAAGAAACACTGCTTACAAGTAATGTCTAGTGTATTGTTTAATTTCATCAATTTTTTCCATGTGCACAAAGTTTTTTTTACGAGTGTGTAATCCTACATGAATACAGGGAGAAACAGAAAAAACTGCAGCATAATTTCTTACTGGGAAACTTTGCCAAATGACTCTGATGCGTGCATATACTGGCACTTACAATCCACCCACTAGGCCCCATTGGCTCATCAAATAGTTGGCATAGTATCTTGATAATTGCTGTTCACTTCTTGTGACCCAGATTGCTGTTTTTTTGCCTCTAGCCTTCATTATCACAAGGAATTCTCTAGTGAGTCACACTTACAGTGTGAAATGTTCCAACATGTAATACTGCAATATCTCTAGGGGGAAGATGCAGTCAGCAGAATGGTCTCTCCTCTTGCTTGACATTTGAAATTAATTTTATACTTTTCTTGAAAGAAATGAGAAAGCAGAGGCCGTGGAAGCATGTGATCCAGTCTTTGTTCCTAGTACAGCCATAAAGTAGTGGCTGTTGAGATTTTCTTCATTACACTTTGTAAAGGGCATTGAATTTCACAGATGGGGTATTGCATAAGAGAATTATTATTACTATAACAGGCTGTCTGAAACAATCCCTGAGCAGGAAGAGCAAACTTTTAATTTTACACTTTCTCCTGAAAATTATGAATCACTAGATTTAACCAGCCAAGCACAGTAATAAAAGCAGAGCAATCCATTTGGAGTAGTTAGTGTATATAGCCACTTAGGGACACTATTCCACTTCTGTCTTTTAATATTCTAGATCCTATCAGGTTATAGCAGAAGTGGCATGAGGATGTGGCTTTGTGCTAGTCCATTAATGATCCATCAAGGAACTTCCTACTACCCATGGTTACTTCACTTTGTATAGAAGTAGATACAGCACCAGGATAGTTATTTACAAGCTCATAGTCCTTTGTAAGGCTTTTCCTAAGAGACCCCCAACAAAATGCTCTTCTCTTGCACAGAATTTGGGTAGGTTACTCTCAGGGCTACAGCTAGGCTTCCCACATCTCAAGGTACTAGCAGAAGTCACGTGAAACTGCTAGGATTCTCTAGATTGCCAGGCAGGGGGACAAATCCCAGAACAAACAGGGCTGAAGGAAGGCAAAGTTTGATTTCGTCATTGGTAGTTTTAAAGCTTGGACTGAAGTCTTGGTGGGGAAAGGTGGCAAGTCCCTGCTGTTTCTGGGTGCATGTTTCTGGCTGCCCGGCTGCCCAAATAGTTTTTTTTCTTGGCTCTGTGTAATCATGTTACCTCATTAGCTGGGTTTTACCTTGATGTTGTGTCTGTTTACCCCAACTTCCCTCATACTCTTTTCTACAGAAAGAATTCCTCCATTCAACTATTGCCTGTTCTGCCTCTCTGACATCATAAAACCACACTCCCATTACATCACAAGGACCCACCCTTTGACATCACAAGGGCTTGTATGCTGGTTTCAGATTTTAGCTAAAATCTCAGAGAAAGATGCTGCTGACCTGGCAATTCTTGCTACAACTCCCAGAATCCACCCAGTCAGCAGAGACATGCAGGTTGGTGGTTTCTGGGAATTGTAGCCCAAATAGTCACTTTTCTGAGCTTTGTTCTTGCCTCAGACCATTGCTTTTACAGTTCCACCTGCATCTCCTGGGGGCCATGCACAAGAGCATCTTTCCTCTGCTACTTGCAGTGCCCATTTCCAGTCTGGCACAGTGTCAGTTCTGGTCTATCTAGCAGGCTTGCTTACCTCAACTTGCTACCTTGTGGCTAGGCTATGTGATTCTCCTGTTACTACAGGTCCCTTGAAGAGCAAGGTTCATCTTACCACACTGGTGATTTCTATCAGAAGAACAGTGTTAGAAGTGCTCCATGGATTCAAGTTAAGCTGTGTGACATACCTCTCACCCCCTCTATCATCTGTTCACTGCAGAAGAGTCTTCTGCTAGTAGACCATCTTTAAAGTATGATGAGGCAAGAAACCTAGGCTTCTGTGCAAATAGTGATTTCAGTTTCTAGTGCTCACAGAGATTAACCACAGCAAAAAAAAAAGAAACCAAAGTAGTTGTCTTTGGAAATAAGAGAACAACCCACACATAGAAGCTCAATGACAAACCCATTGAGCACAGAATTTTAGATATCTTGGCCTTTGCTTTAACGCCTAACTTTCATGGAAACATTATCTGAAAGCAAACAATCTGAAAGCATCCCATTCCACTCAGTCTCTTTTGAAGTTTACCATAATCCATGGCAGGAATTTAGTTGCCCCTGCAGTTGAGGTGTTTGCTAAGAAAATTGTACCTAAAATAGTATATGGGGATATACAAAGACACTCTCTCAAGAAGTGGTACAAAACTCTTTCATGCAATCTCTCCTAACAGTCCTCCATGGCATACCTGCTGCATATTTAAAGGCTGAAGTAGGATGTAAGAAAGAAGGAGAGAGAGAGACCCCTCTCTCGGGAGTGCCGTCCCTCCCGCCGACCGCTGAGAAAGAAAGCCAGACCCCACCAGTTCCCCCACCCCGGAAGGCGAGACCTCCTGGACCTGACCCGGGGAATTTGGAGGGAGATTTAAAAAGACTAATGATTGCAGAACCCGGGACAACCTTGGCGGGTGCGGGAGAAAAAAAGGTGGGAGATAGTGGAGGCGGGGTTAGGAGATATAAAGGGGGGAGAAGGAGAGTTGCCAGTAGGCTGGGAGTGGATCTGGGTAGAGGATCCATGGACTGGAAAGACGGAAAAACTGCGTGTCCCTAAGGAAGAAGCAGATGCTCGGAGAAGGCGTGAATTAAACCCCAAACCATCATATTGGGGTGAACGAGAAAGTAAGGAGTGGAAGAAGAAGTTGAGAGAGGAAAGAGAGAAAGTGGAAAGAGAACGAAGGGAGAGGATAGAATGGAGAATTTGGGAGAACCAACAGAGGGAGTTCATAGAGTTCCGTGGGAGATGGGGGAACCCTCCAGGGAGTGTGACTGGGTGGACGATCGAGAGGAGGACACCATCCCCCTACTGGAAGGAGAGGAGGGATTACTATTGAATACTGACACCCTTCCAGAGTGGCCCGGACCATGGAACAGTCAGGATAAGAACCCTTTCAAAGTAAATGACTGGAACCCCCCTTCAGACCTGTTGTCTAAAGGGGAGAACGTTTGGAGTGCATTCGTGGATACTGGAATGTTGTTGAATACCCCAATAAATGTTACCCCCATTTCTAAACAGAAGAGAGTGGGTGTGTTATTTGATAAAAGGTTGGAGCATACTACTGAACCCTCACATAGGATTAAGCACATTCCCACATTGCACTGGCCATGTATTGGCTGAAATTGGTCTGCATGAGCAACTCTCATTTTCCAAAGAACTCCTATAAAGAACAACTCCATAGTCCTTCTCGAGAGTCCTGGGTAAATTCAGTTAGACCCATTTTACAGAACTATGGGATTGACATGGAGTCCTTGCTCAATTTTGCTTCTAATAGAGCCAACCATCTGATTAAAGAAAAAACCTGTCTTCACTGTAAGTGGCTGGATTTGTGTGCCATCTCACAAATATCCTATTCTTGTTGGTTCTGCCTGTACAAAGCATCATTTGGTTTGGAGAATTATTTTGTTAATCTAACCTCAGCCCCTTTAAGAAAAATATTCACAGTTTTGCGTTTTCAGTGTCTGCCGTCAGCCATTTTGGAGGGGAGATATTGTAATGTTCCATTTCATAAAAAACTCTATCTGTGGATCAGGAGAGGTCGAAAATACCTTCCATTATTTATTAAATTGCCCTTTATATGAGCACCCCAGAAGTCAACTTCTTGCTGGCATACTCAGACTCTTGTATGAAAGACCCCCCCCCTTTTGGCTCAACCTTGTACACTGCTTGTGGGTAGGGATGTTGTTGTTGTTTGTTGTTTAGTCGTTTAGTCGTGTCCGACTCTTCGTGACCCCATGGACCAGAGCACGCCAGGCCCTCCTGTCTTCCACTGCCTCCCGAAGTTGGGTCAAATTCATGTTGGTAGCTTCGATGACACTGTCCAACCATCTCGTCCTCTGTCGTCCCCTTCTCCTCTTGCCTTCACACTTTCCCAACATCAGGGTCTTTTCCAGGGAGTCTTCTCTTCTCATGAGATGGCCAAAGTATTGGAGCCTCAGCTTCAGGATCTGTCCTTCCAGTGAACACTCAGGGTTGATTTCCTTCAAAATGGATAGGTTTGTTCTCCTTGCAGTCCAGGGGACTCTCAAGAGTCTCCTCCAGCACCACAATTCAAAAGCATCAATTCTTCGGCGGTCAGCCTTCTTTATGGTCCAGCTCTCACTTCCATACATCACTACTGGAAAAACCATAGCTTTGACTATGCGGACCTTTGTCGGCAAGGTGATGTCTCTGCTTTTTAAGATGCTGTCTAGGTTTCTCATCGCTTTCCTCCCAAGAAGCAGGCGTCTTTTAATATCGTGGCTGCTGTCACCATCTGCAGTGATCGTGGAGCCCAGGAAGGTAAACTCTGTCACTGCCTCCATATCTTCCCCTTCTATTTGCCAGGAGGTGATGGGGCCCGTGGCCATGATCTTAGTTTTTCTGATGTTGAGCTTCAGACCATTTTTTGCGCTCTCCTCTTTCACTCTCATTAAGAGGTTCTTTAATTCCTCCTCACTTTCTGCCATCAGAGTGCTATCATCTGCATATCTGAGGTTGTTGATATTTCTTCCGGCAATCTTAATTCCTGTTTGGGATTCATCCAGTCCAGCCTTCCGCATGATGTATTCTGCATATAAGTTAAATAAGCAGGGAGACAATATACAGCCTTGTCGTACTCCTTTCCCAATTTTGAACCAATCAGTTGTTCCATATCCAGTTCTAACTGTTGCTTCCTGTCCCACATATAGATTTCTCAGGAGCTGGATAAGGTGGTCAGGCACTCCCATTTCTTTAAGAACTTGCCATAGTTTGCTGTGGTCCACACAGGGATGTAACTGCTACCTATCAAATAGCAAAATTTACATGCCAAGCATCGTCTTAAGAAAGAAGGGAAGCTATGTCATATTGTATTTATGTATTGATATGTTGTGTCAGTGCAGTTTTGTGTTGCTGTTGATACTGTGGTGACCTATGGTTTTAAGCAGTAAAGTTTGTTCTGTTCACAGCAAAGAAAGCATCTTTGCCTCTGTAATTGGATTAGAATTGTTTTGAGTAATTAAACAATATCAGAATTAATTTCCTGTCTCCATAGGATTAGCAGCTTTTGTTCAAACAATGTTTTAAGCTACACATAAGGAATGTTTCACTGATGGAGCACTGAATATTAAGAGCAAGAACAGCAGAGGAAGAATTGTGCAATGAGAAAGACAAAGAGCAGGCATATTAGTAAACAGAGCATTTGGTGAAAGATGTTTTACTACAGAAAGCTGGATCCTTCGGAAATATTAATTCTTGCTTTTATGTGTAGACAGAGACAACACAAAATGTATTACTTATGGAGTGACAATTCCTGTTTATAGTTTGGTGGATTCAGGGCTGAATCGCCAAAGCAAGAGCAGGGAAATAATGTGTTATTTCATGAAAACAATTCACCGTAATTAGTTTTCCTACACCTCACAATAAATATAGTCATGTTATCAGTGAAGGACAAACAGTGCCCAGATTTGTGACCATGTACCCAACAAAGGGCCAATGCTGCTGATCCCATAGGCATAAATATTTATAGTTCAGAAGAAGGAACGACTGTCCTTCGCTGATAAACTGTGTTTATTAGGATGTATAGGGAAAATAATCACAACAAATAGTGTTAATATGTACACTACATTTTCTTGCCCTCTTTTTTGCAATTTAGTTCTGAACAGATCCAGAAACTGGAAGCATTACTTTCTTGGACTCTGATTCCCATGATCCCCCAGTCACTGGATATCTCAGAGATTAATATATGTAATCTCTGAATATATTCAAGGGTAGGTCTTTGAACTTTGTTAAATCTCACCTTTCCACTAAAAGTGTTCATACAGTTACACTTGTTGATGCACTCTGCTATTGTATAGTCTTTAGAGATTATCACTCCTTTCAAGAGTATACCTATACTATGCAGATATATGCATTTGATACCACAGTAACTGCTATGGCTCCATTCAAAGGAATGTTAGGATTTGTAGTTTATGAGGTACTTTTGCTGCTGTTGTTTTTTAGTCGTTAAGTCATGTCCGACTCTTCGTGACCCCATGGACCAGAGCACGCCAGGCCCTCCTGTCTTCCACTGCCTCCCGGTGTTGGGTGAAATTCATGTTGGTAGCTTCAATGACACTGTCCAACCATCTCGTCCTCTGTCGTCCCCTTCTCCTCTTGCCCTCACACTTTCCCAACATCAGGGTCTTTTCCAGGGAGTCTTCTCTTCTCATGAGATGGCCAAAGTATTGGAGCCTCAGCTTCAGGATCTGTCCTGCCAGTGAGCACTCAGGGTTGATTTCCTTCAAAATGGATAGGTTTGTTCTCTTTGCAGTCCAGGGGACTCTCAAGAGTCTCCTCCAGCACCACAATTCAAAAGCATCAATTCTTCGGCGGTCAGCCTTCTTTATGGTCCAGCTCTCACTTCCATACATCGCTACTGGAAAAACCATAGCTTTGACTATGTGGACCTTTGTCGGCAAGGTGATGTCTCCGCTTTTTAAGATGCTGTCTAGGTTTGTCATCGCTTTCCTCCCAAGAAGCAGGCGTCTTTTAATTTCGTGGCTGCTGTCACCATCTGCAATGATCATGGAGCCCAAGAAAGTAAACTCTGTCACTGCCTCCATATCTTCCCCTTCTATTT
The DNA here is from genome assembly GCA_037013535.1 of Intellagama lesueurii. NCBI lineage: Eukaryota > Metazoa > Chordata > Lepidosauria > Squamata > Agamidae > Intellagama > Intellagama lesueurii. Next base: position 124,547,999 of record JBAJHW010000005.1, read on the forward strand.
GCCAGGAGGTGATGGGGCCCGTGGCCATGATCTTAGTTTTTTTGATGTTGAGCTTCAGACCGTTTTTTGCGCTCTCCTCTTTCACCCTCATTAAGAAGTCCTTTAATTCCTCCTCACTTTCTGCCATCAGAGTGGTATCGTCTGCATATCTGAGGTTGTTGATATTTCTTCCGGCAATCTTAATTACAGCTTGGGATTCATCCAGTCCAGCCTTTCGCATGATGTATTCTGCATGTAAGTTAAATAAGCAGGGAGACAATATACAGCCTTGTCGTACTCCTTTCCCAATTTTGAACCAATCAGTTGTTCCATATCCTGTCCCACATATAGATTTCTCAGGAGATAGATAAGGTGGTCAGGCACTCCCATTTCTTTAAGAACTTGCCATAGTTTGTTGTGGTCGACATAGTCAAAGGCTTTTGCGTAGTCAATGAAGCAGAAGTAGATCTTTTTCTGGAACTCTCTGGCTTTCTCCATAATCCAGCGCATGTTAGCAATTTGGTCTATAGTTCCTCTGCCCCTTCGAAATCCAGCTTGTACTTCTGGGAGTTCTCAGTCCACATACTGCTGAAGCCTACCTTGTAGGATTTTGAGCATAACCTTGCTAGCGTGTGAAATGAGTGCAATTGTACGGTAGTTGGTGCATTCTTTGGCACTGCCTTTCTTTGGGATTGGGATGTAGACTGATCTTTTCCAATCCTCTGGCCACTGCTGAGTTTTCCAAACTTGCTGGCATATTGAGTGTAGCACCTTAACAGCATCATCTTTTAAGATTTTAAATAGTTCAACTGGAATGCCATCACCTCCACTGGCCTTGTTGTTAGCCATGCTTTCTAAGGCCCACTTGACTTCGCTCTCCAGGATGTCTGGCTCAAGGTCAGCAACCACACTATCTGGGTTGTCCGGGACATCCAGATCTTTCTGGTATAATTCCTCTGTGTATTCTTGCCACCTCTTCTTGATGTCTTCTGCTTCTGTAAGGTCCCTACCATTTTTGTCCTTTATCATGTCTATCTTTGCACAAAATGTTCCTTTAATAGCTCCAATTTTCTTGAACAGATCTCTGGTTTTTCCCTTTCTATTCTTTTCCTCTATATCTTTGCACTGTTCATTTAAGAAGGCCCTCTTGTCTCTCCTTGCTATTCTTTGGAAGTCTGCATTCCACTTTCTGTAACTTTCCCTATCTCCCTTGCATTTTGTTTCCCTTCCCTTCTCTGCTATTTGTAAGGCCTCGTTGGACAGCCACTTTGCTTTCTTGCATTTCCTTTTCTTTAGGATGGTTTTTGTTGCTGCCTCCTGTACAATGTTACGAGCCTCCATCAGTTCTTCAGGCACTCTGTCCACCAAATCTAGTTCCTTAAATCTGTTCTTCACTTCCACTGTGTATTCATAAGGGATTTGGTTTAGATTATACCTGACTAGTCCAGTGGTGTTTCCTACTTTCTTCAGTTTAAGCTTGAATTTTGCTATAAGAAGCTGATGATCAGAGCCACAATCAGCTCCAGGTCTTGTTTTTGCTGACTGTATAGAGCTTCTCCATCTTTGGCTGCAGAGAATATAATCAATCTGATTTCGGTATTGCCTATCTGGTGATGTCCATGTGTAGAGTCGCCTCTTGTTTTGTTGGAAAAGAGTGTTTGTGATGACCAGCTTGTTCTCTTGATAAAACTCTATTAGCCTTTTCCCTGCTTCGTTTTGAACTCCAAGGCCAAACTTACCTGTTGTTCCGTTTATCTCTTGACTCCCTACTTTTGCATTCCAGTCCCCTGTAATGAGAAGAACATCTTTCTTTGGTGTCAGTTCTAGAAGGTGTTGTAAGTCTTCATAGAATTGGTCAATTTCAGCCTCTTCAGCATCCGTGGTTGGTGCATAAACTTGGATTACTGTGAAATCGAATAAATAAATAAATAAATAAATAAATAAATAAATAAATAAATAAATAAATAAATAAATAAATAAATAAATAAATAAATGTTGAAAGGTCTGCCTTGAGGTACTTAGAATTGTTTAAATCTACTGAATGATGCAGGAGAATTCTAAGTACCTCATCAAACAACAGATCCCAGCATTCTGTTGGATGGAGCAATGGCAGCAGAAACAGGATTAAACTGGTATAATGCTGTGGTGTAGATAGAACTATTAGAGAACTCAGTATCCCCACAGCATAAGAAATGGTGCCAAAATAAGGCAATTGACAAAAACAGGGAAGCAATTAGAATATGCTTGAAAGAACCCTGAGAATCTCAGATTAGCCCTTCCACCAAAACGTAACATAAACCCAACATTATGATTGTTTTATTTCATGTTTTCTCTGTTTTATTTATACCTCATCATTCTTCCAGAAAGGTAATTAAAGGTTAATTCAAACATGATGTTAAAAAAACCATTTAATACATGCTAATAAAACACAGAGCTACAACTGAGGTGATTACACCCCCCCCTTCAATACCAGAGCAGCTTATTTATTAAAGGCCTGACTTAATAGAAATACTTTTCCCTCCTAGTAGAAGGATGACATAAAGAGAGAGAGAGAAAGACTGAGAGAGATAAAAGCTATGAACTGCCCACACTGTCCATTTTAGGTGTGGGGTGGACTGGGCTACAAAGGGTTTGTTGAGGTCAGTGGGGAAGAGCATGCTTCTCCAAACAGCAAACAACCCCTTCTAGCCTGATCAGCTGTCAATTAAGCACTTCCCCGATCATCTGACAAGGGTCAGGGGAAGTGAGATTATTATTATTATATCGCCTTCCCCCTCCTTCTATCAGTGCTGTTTTAGCTCCTCTCCCCTCCCTGTTTCCCTTCCCTTGGTCCACCTCTCTTTTCTCTCTCCTGCCTCAGAATCTGCAGCCATGATAGCAGAGGCTGCTGGAGGCTGCCATCTCCAGGTTAAACAATGTGTATGCCAAAAGGAATGCATGCCCTACTGCTGGGCCAGAAAGGTGTAGGACAGCTCTTAAAGGGGAAGAATGGACTGTTCTAAGTAGAGGTCTTTTTTTCCTATCCAAACTGTGCCACCAGCAATCCATATATTATATCTAAATGCAAGTGTGGACAGGTCCCTAGTCTCACTTGGCAAGGAATTCCAGGGCCTAGAAACAGCCAATGTGAACGAGAGTAATCTCTTTCCACAAAATAAATAAATAAATAAATAAATAAATAAATAAATAAATAAATAAATAAATAAATATGGTAAACTCCAAAAGGAGGCATAGGGTGAGTTTGCCTGAATTAGTTTGAATTAGATTCATCCTGTAGTTTATAGAATTTGAGAATAAGGCATGGCTAGTTAGTGGAACGACTAAACAACAACAACAACAAGTTAGTGGAATCTTTAAAAGGAGTGTGGCTGTTAGAGAAGGACTTTGAAGCTGTATCTGTTTCTTTGACATAGCTCTTTTCACTTTAAAAAATAGAGGCAGAAGTAGTGAAGAAAGAGAGAGTTTGGAAAAGCTACCTTTTCAGACAACTGCTCCTAGCTAGACAGGAGCAGACAATCACCTAGCTAGCATAGTCCCCCCAAAAGTAACTTTTCCAAACTGTGGTGGAAGGAAGCTTTGTCAAAGCATAGCATTACTCTGGAGGGATTTTAAAGATAAATATGGTTACTTCTGGGAAAAAAAGGCTATGCCCTGATTTAACATAATTTCTGGAGAGGCAATTTGGGCAGATATGGTGACAACTGGGCTGCCCAGAGCTGCTGCACTGATGCTAGTCAACCTTATTTCTTACAAATGGACAGAAGCACCCCAAAACACTGCAGCCATAGTTTATTTTCTGGCAAGCCTCCTGTCTTTGAAGAATTTCTGTGTTTTAACTCCTGGCTTCCTAAATTTTTTTTAACAAAACCTCTGTACAACTGGTAGCTACTGTGTCATTGTCACAGTCAGGCCCTCTGAAGTGACGCTGTTTTAGCACAGCAGAAAGCAGGCTGGTGGCTCCTTCCTCTGGTAAATTCCTAATGTAGCAGAGAGAAATTCATTTCTTTCTAGTATTGGGTTCTCCTGATGCCTGACATTGTGCCCCTACATCTTTTGTGTACAGCTGGGAAAAGTTATATTTTTGGTCAACATCTCAAGCTGAATGCCGAATACCTTTTCCTTCCCAATCTCTGCTAGTTGCTCATAGTGGATGCTGTTGTGCTGGACACTGGTGCTGGGGAGACGCATCAGGGGGACTCCGTTTCTCCATAAGCTATGGCTAGGGTGACCTGAGCTCCCTGAGAAATGGTCATAAGTTTTGAATAGTTGAGCCCCACTCAGAGGCTGAATTTTTTTCTTTAAATATTTCTGTTAGTCACTGTTTTATATATATGTTATAAATGTGTGTGTGATAAATGTATACATATATTAGTGATTAACTGTGTTCCTCAAATGGATCCAGAAAAACCTTGATTGAGATGCTATTTAGTTCTCATTATTTGTTTAGTCTTATATATGTTTGTCTTTGCTTAATATATTAGTTGTATGCTTTAATCTATTTTGTAATACTTTGAGGGGGAGTAGAAAACACATTCTCTTTCTTGGTATACCACTGTACAGCTGAAATCTGTTAGAAGTGACCGCTGCAATTTAGCTTCCACTCAAGAAAATACATGTCTTTGCCCAGGGAAGAATAGACAGAGATGACCTCCTCAGGTTTCCTAGTAATTCTTTACCTTCTCTAACCTCTGATGACCTTCTTTCCACCCTAGATTGCTATTCTTATGGTTGCTGGCTCCTGCCATCTCCAACTTAGCTAGAACTAGGATTTTGATCACTTTTTGGATCCTCATGGTGCAGTAGTTAAACGGCAGTACTGCAGCCAAAACTGTGTGCACAACCCAGGGTTCAGTCCCAGGTAGCCAGCTCAAGGTTGACTCAGCCTTCCATTCTTCCAAGAACAGTAAAATGAGTACCAAGCTCACTGGGCGAGTAATGTGTAGTAATTGAATTGTAAACCACTCATAGAGGGCTTTAAGTGCTATGGGGAGGTATATAAGCATACTTTTCCTATCCCAAGTGTATTTGCCTAATAAACACAAATTTTCGTATTTGCTTAGATAGAGGTGTGGATGAGATTCCTTTACAAAGAAGGAAATGTGCTCAGGCATTCACTCCAGGTTCCAAGGACTGAATCTACAAGTTATCGTTAACCTGTACTACTGTGTACTCTGCAATAACATCTGACAGCATGCTGCCAAGTACACTAACAGCAAATGCAAGCTGCATTTGGTCTCACACCTAGTACAAAATGTACTCTCATATTTTCAGTAATAGTAGTGGAGATGTTTATGAACTAGTCTGTATATTCAACATAACCTCCAGAACTACTTCAACAGAACAGCACTAACGTAAACTGGATTGGATTAGGAAGATAGCACACTGCATTTGGGAAACCTGTGATATTCTTACTTAACTGCTGTGTATGGATCATATAACTGCAATAAACTTTATTATTACTTAACTATTGGATAGCTCAGTGGTTTAGGTATCTGGCTGTGGATCCAGAGGTTGGGAGTTTAATTCTCCACTGTGTCTCCCTGACAGTGGCTGGACTAGATGATCCATAGGGTCCCTTCCAGCTCTGCAGTTCTAAAATTCTAAGGTTATAAAGTCCTAAGTTGGGATAGACAACTATGAATCTCCAGATGTTGCCAGACTGCAACTCCCATGGTCTCTACTGAGTAGTCACTCATCAGTGATACTGCCTAGGGGGCTGGAAGTTGTGGTCCAATAATATATAAATCACAGGTGCCCATTCTGACCCTAAATGGTTGAATGATAGGACAACACATATTTGATTGGATAAAGTGTCATCTTCTGGACACACACCACTCTTTAAGCTGTTCTTGTGGATGCCTAGGGCCCTGTACCCATGCACCTTCAAATGGAGGGAATGGCAAATCCTGCTCCAAGGTGATTTCTGGTCTTAAAAGAAGTGGAGGCATAGTAGCCCAAAATGGCCACTTGTGTCCTCTAGAAGTATGATTTGCCATCTTTTTCCTCCCATGTTTTCAGAGTAGAGGTCAGCTCCACAGAACTGGCAGAGGTCAGTGGGTTCGGTGCTCTGGGGAAGTTGCCAACTCTATTCTGTATGAAATGCACATTTGGTGGCCCTGTTCTATACCCCAGCACCAAGATAAGTTAGGTTGGTAGCAAGATGGGACAGAATCATTTGGAGGTGAGAGGACCCCAATTGTAGGCTTCTCAATGAAAGGTAGACAGTTTTCATATTTGTTTAATTTTAGCTGGGCTGGTAAAACTTTTCTGTTCTGCATGGTATTTGAATAATTTTAAATACAATGAACTCTAATCTCTGTGTTAAAACTCAGATATTTTTTGCATGTGTGTCAAAATTCTGATTCTCTAAAGTAAGTCACAACTAGAGTAGGCCAATTTAAATTAACGACATTTCTGGAGGAATTGACTCATCAAATCCCCACTGATTCAATGTGCCTTCTCTAGTGTGTCTTACTACACTAAACAACAGCATTCCAGCCATTGTTTTCAAGTTGTACATTATCTTGGGTGTCCTTTTCAGGCCAATGTAGCAATACCTATGATCAATCTACTGTTTTAAATTGTTAGTGGATTTTTATTTTTTGCTTTATTGTAATTGTAATTATCGTGGTTAGTGGTCCAAGAGTGGTGAAGAGATTAGACAGCAAGAAAAAAACCCACAGTAAACATGGCCATCCCAACTTAGTGCTCTGATGTTAGGTTATAACTGCTGTTACCCTCAGCTATCATGGGGACAGTGAGAAGTGGCTGGGGATGATGGTAATTATAATCCTGTTCAACTGGAGGGTGCCAGGTTGGAGAAGTAAAACTGCCACCTTTCCTTCCACTAAGCTGGAAGCTGACATTATATAGGTTGACATTTTACCTTTAATGCTATTCTATGAGCTATATTGTGTCAATGGAAATTTGCATGGTCTTTAAGGATTGTTAGTCGCTGCAATAATCTGCATATATGTTATGAAAAGATCTGAAGCCATTTTCTCTAGGGCAGCAGAAACATAACAGGAAAGATCTCCAACAGCAAGTTTTGTGGTGAATATCCATGTGAATGCATGTATGTATAAACACGTGTATGTGCTTACATATAAGTGTGTGTGTATATACACATTCGTATCACAGCAGATGGTTTACCCCATGGAAACAAAGGCTAAGGGGGTCATTTATTTTGCAAGGCTGTTGGATGTTGCTCTTAAAGGAATCATTTTAGGAAGCAGCCCGGCATCTTTGCTTGTGGCAGTTTTTCTTTTCTGGGTGACAGACAGCTCTTATTTCCATGTGCAGCTATAATGATATACCAGATCTGTTGTGGCAGAGCTGGGCCTGGAAGTCTCCCAGCAAAACCAGCAATGCCCTTTTTTGAACTTGAATACTACATCAATGTTATTCAAATTGACAGGAGACCTTGTATCATTGCACAAAGTTCTGGCCCCAATTTCCAACCAGCTGCAACAGAACACTGATAGGGTCATACCATTTGGAGAGTCAGCTGTTTGGAAGGAAGAAGCAACCCCACAGCAGGTGGCTTCCATGTCATTTTCCTAACCTGTCAGATCAGATAAACCGACTCCTAAACCCTCCCTAAGAGCCCGGCAAAACTTTATAGACCTCCAGGGAAAAATCAGAAGCCTGTGTTTGTCACAGCTGGCATTATCGCCCCCCCCCCCCAAGGATTAACTCCAGAATCAAACCAAACAATCCTTGGCAATCATATCAAAAATAATCTGAGTATCAAGATATGTCTTTTCAATGTTGTAATACTTCTAGGCAAAATCAGCTTGTATGATTCTACAAGCTTTATTTCTGCATTGTTTCTATGTTCCATAAACACAAAATATTTCAAAGTTGTTATAAAAATACAAGTCTTACAGCTATGAAAAACTGTAGGCATGAATACTTGCTGCCCAAAAACCTTACAAGTATGAAAAGCTGCAAATAAGAAACAACCTAAAACAAAACGTAAGTTGTAGCCAGAAATTAAATCAAATTGTATTTGAATTCAAAAATAAAGGAGCTTATAGTCTAAAAGAGGCACTTTGAAAAATAAAAGACAGAGAATACATTCTCAACAATGGCCATGGTACATTTGAAGGGGGCCACAGGCAATTCTTCATACACCACATTATAAGGTTTGTTATGCAACTTATACAATCTTGATTTAGCCAATATTCATTTCATATTGTGTTTATAAAGGTAAAGGTAAAGGTTCCCCTTAACATTTAGTCCAGTCGTGTCCGACTCTAGGGGGTGGTGCTCATCCCCGTTTCCAAGCAGTAGAGCCAGCGTTTGTCAGTTAGACAGTTTCCGTGGTCACGTGGCCAGCGCGACTAGACACGGAACGCTGTTGCCTTCCCACCGTGGTGGTACCTATTTATCTACTCACATTTTTACATGCTTTCGAACTGCTAGGTTGGCAGGAGCTGGGACAAGCGACGGGAGCTCACTCCGTTGCATGGATTCGATCTTACGACTGCTGGTCTTCCGACCTTGCAGCACAGAGGCTTCTGTGGTTTAACCCACAGCGCCACCACTTCCCTATTGTGTTTATAGCTGTGGCCAAAAAAAAAAAAAAAAACAACAAAAAAACAACAAAGGTTGAGAATGGTTGTCTTAAAATACCAAAATGGTTAAAAATAGGAATATATAAAAGAAAACAATGTTATTGTTTTGACTAACATTTTTTTTTGCAGAGCTTAGAGTAATAAGACTCTGCAGCATAAAGCTTTTGTAACAACAGGGCCTTATAATACCAAGATTCTAGTCCCCCAGAATATTGTTACCCTAAAATCCTGAAATGCTAGACTTTTGTGAACTCAAAAAATTATAATCTAAAGAGTGCACTACACGGTTTACAAATGCTGCTTCATGTTTCCTTACTGTAATATAAACACGTTCATGATAACAGAAACAATTCAGCTGTCAAGAATTGTTTTCATTTAGTGACCTTGCTTGGCTGGCTACTTGTTTTGGAGTGACTATAGTAAACTATTATTCAAGCCTCGATTTTTAAAAGCACTTTCATTTTTAGGGCTACTTTTTCTATACCTCTCTGAGAGAGCCAGTGAGCGAGTGAGGGATTGGATATATTGGTTCTGAAGAGTATAACTTTCAGAATCTCCCAGCCAGCATGGCCATGTGCAGATCTTGGGGAAGTTATTTTCTTGGACTACAGCATTCAGTATTTCCCAGTCAGCAGGACCATGCTGTCTGGGAGATTCTGAGAGCTGTTGTCCAAAAATAATTGTCTGGAGCTTTGCTACTGTGATATGAGCTCTGTGATTCTTTGCAAAGTTGCCAGGGGTGCTCAAAGGAAACAGACTGCAAGCAACCCTGTCCAAAGCCAGAAGTGTGCCCAGCATCCTTTTTAACACTGCAGGGAACTCTGGTGTGCAATTCTGAGACTGCATACTAATTCTCTGATATCCCTAAAAATATGACTGCCTGGAATATTTGCTTGGGAAGTCAAAGTGGCTCTTGCACTTACTATTTAGTTTGCTTCTAAATCCAACACAATGCTAACTGTAAGCTATTGTAAAAGTAGACTCATGTACTACTGTTTGCTAAGGATGGTTTTGTTTTGCTGTTCATTTTATTAACCTGATAGGGAAAAATAACCTGCTTTCCCTTGTACAGGTCTCATCTGTTTTGGAATATGGCCGCATAGTAATTTACACAACCGGTTTACGTGTGGTAAGAACAACTTTTGAAAGATGTGAGTTGGTTCGAAAGATCTTCCAAAACCACAGAGTGAAATTCCAGGAGAAAAACATTGCACTGAACAGTGACTATGGGAAGGAACTGGATGAGAGATGCAGAAGAGTAGGAGAAATCCCATCCCTACCAGTTGTGTTTATTGAAGGCCAGTATCTGGGGGTAAGTACAGCATATGTCTCTATTGTTGGAGATGACTGGATGCAACTCCACCTACAATGAAGATCCTTATAATTGCATGGGGAGGAACAGATAGATGAAGAGGCACCTCCCTGAATTCCCTAGATCCTTTACATACTTTGACCAATCCAATACTGATGTTCCTGCAACATAAACAGTTACTGTTGGGGTTGCTGATGTAATTTCCATTTCTTCCCACATTCTCTATCAATGCTCTCTGGAGACAAAACATCTTGCCTTTGTTCCTAAAAGGTATATGGGGCCATGGCCATGGCTCCCTTCATTTCCTCCTTGGTTAACTAGAAGAAGAATCCCTACTGTTAGTATTCCTCTAATCAGCGCTGGCCTAGTTTTCTTATTTTCCTAGAATAAAGAGTTTGGATCTACTCCATCAAAAGCATGACCCAAGTCTCTGAATTCAGCATAGTATAGATGCTTTTTAAAACTGGCATATATTGATTTTGATTTGGGAAAGTACTTCAGTCTTTTGCAGGACACCAGCTGAGAATACTGTAATTTTATTGAGCATCAAGATCAATGATATACCATTTGAGAAAACCAGCTTGCATTCTCCACATTGGTCATCACCATCATAATTACATATTACTTATAGTGTTTATCTCTATCTGTTGTTTCTGTTAACTGTTTGTCTGAATACTCCTTTATGCATGAGATACTAATGATGGCTCATGGAATGGGAAGGCATGTCCCTTCCCTAAGTCATGAACTGCCAATGTGTGTACTATGTATATCAAAGTCCTGGCATATTAACATTTTCCATACCATCTCTCTGTGTAAGGACAATTAGGCCCCTAAGCTCACCTGTTGTTGAAGACAGTGTTATAGTGGTGCCAGTGCTCAAAGGGTCAAAGCCCAGGGACTTTTAAAGTAGAGCTGGCCCTATTCTCTCTTAATCTAGTTGCAACAATAACTGAGGAAAACATGGATTTTACCAGCAACAGTGCATTGGTATGAGCTGAAAGTATTGTAATTAGAAGTATTTTGGCTTGGTCTTGAATGGGCAGTTAAGACCCCACAGCTTTACAAAGGACCATTTGTGATAGTGATGATAATTTGTAGGAATGGTTTGGATACAAATGAAAAAAGCTTATGTTTTTGAGCCCACTTTTGGGGTGTTGAGGGGATCCCATCATGGTAAGCACTGGCATTTGAAAATGTACCACTATACTAGAGATGGGTATGAATTTAAAAAATGAACTGCAAAATTCATCAAACATTGCTAATTTGTCAATTTGTATTTGTCTGAATCAATGCCACCCGATGAACACAACTCAATGAACTTTTAGCAAATTTTGATTCGTTGATTTGTTGGGCTATAAAACACCCACCCAGCACCTTGAGACACCAGAATCACAGAAAAGCTTCCCGACTCTCCTCTACAATCCTTCCACATTTGGTGAAGACTTGGTTTCCCCAAGCCAGCTGCTAAAAGGTACTTTCCTGGGAGGAGCCAATTTGTGGATGTATAACTTGGATATCTGAAACCTAATCTTCACCAAACTTAGAGGGATTGTAGAGGAGAGTCAGGGATAGCTTCTCTGTGATTTTTGTGTCTCTAGGTGCTTGGGGGCCATTTTATAGGGTTTCAAAGCAAATCGAATTGACAAATCAATTCAATTTGTCAGAAAAAAACACATAAATTTGTTATTCATGATTTGTCAACCTTGATGAATAATCACGAATCAAAACAAATGACAATTTTTCTGATTCGTGCTCATCTCTACACTATACCACTCATGAAATGTATTTTACGGAACTTCCACAACTGATGGAAAGCTAAAATGTTGAACACACCTAAGTTGCACATCTTAATAACTAGAAGAGCCTGAAATTGGGCCTTTGTATGTTTCTCCCTCAGTATACAGTATGTGAAGTATGCATATAATGACAGCAAACACAACAGCAGCATACAGCAGGCCTACAGACAGAAAATACGGAATCATGGGGCTTACTCATTCATACAGTTAATGCAGCCTCGGGTTAGGAGAAATAGAAATTGCAGTGACAGCTAGGAAAGTGAATCTGAAAATGGGTCAGATTATACATACAAGAGATTTCCAGGAGCAGTCAGGCATGCCTTTATTCCTGCAGACTACAGACACCATTTACTAGTAAATGGAGATGCATTCCTTATGTTTGATGAAGTTTCATTTTAAAAAACATCTTTATTTCACGTATGAGGACAACGGCCAGTATCCAAGGCAGTTGCAGGCACCTAGTTCCAGACTATTCATAAGGGTGCCATGGTGGTGGTGGAATCCAACACTGTTTCCGGTTTTGCAATTAGTCATGAAATGAATTGCTCAATCCCCTTGTGCTACCAATTGTGCCTTGGGTCACACAGCCAGTACTGCACCTAGGGATCCAAGAACAAACACACCACTACTCACACAACTGAAAAAAACCACTAGAACTCTACGGGTGCATTCCCCTCCCACATTAATGCTACATTCAGGGATGCTGCTGAAAATGAAATGAATAAAATAAGTGTAATCCATGCAGCACGATATAGAGATAGAAAGATCCCAAATTTGGATTTGCATATGAATGGCTGATGGTTGGATTCCAAAAGATCTCCTGTATGAAGAATTAGTGCAGGGAAATCACCCCAGAGGGAGACCACAGCTGCGATACAAGGATATCTGCAAGCGGGATCTGAAGGCCTTAGGAATGGACCTCAACAGATGGGAAACCTTGACATCTGAGCGTTCAGCCTGGAGGCAGGCGGTGCATCATGGCCTCTCCCATTTTGAAGAGACCCTTGTCCAGCAGGCCGAGGCAAAGAGGCAGTCCCGAACCCAGCAAAATCAGGGAGCTGGACAGGGGACAGATTGTATTTGTCTTCAGTGTGGAAGGGATTGTCACTCTCGAATTGGCCTTCTCAGCCACACTAGACGCTGTTCCAAGACCTCTATTCAGAGCACGTTACCATAGTCTCTCGAGACTGAAGGATGCCTAATCTAATCTAATATGAGGTCTTGAAATTAATTGCACGAAACTATAGAAAGGACCACAGGTAAAGTGGGGGTATCAACACTGAAGGAAGTCATAAACAATATTTCATCTAATTCTTATATGGAAATTCCATCTGCAAAGGCTCAGGTGCCTCCACCACCACGTGTGACACGTGATGAGAGCTGAGTACATTCCCTATCGGTGTATTGTTAAAGGACTACAGTAGTTCAAGGCATATTTTTATTCTCTCTGCTTGAAAATGTACATGATAGACATTGTGAACTTCTGATCTCGTTGTCTTCCTGGGTAAACATTGGAGTGAATTATAGCTGATTTTATCAGAATGACATAAAGTAAATGCCATCTTTTTTTTTCTGCAGCAATATAGCGAGCCAGATATCAGAGAGTATAACCTTGCCTTTTTGAAGTATTGCCATCAGGATGCTGAAGTATTGCTGGAATAAATGTAGCATTTCCTACTGTAAACTCAAAGCTAGTACACAGTGCATCATATGAGAATATATGGGTCCTTCAAAATTCTGGGTTTTTTTTCTGGTGTTTTTTTTTTTTTCATTTTCAGTTTTGTTTTAGTTTGTATTTGTTGCAGAGCAGTTGGCTTCCGTGAAACAAAAGCAATGAAACAAAGCAGCCAAGCCTGTAGCTACTCAGAGTAAGAGCCCCTGTTGCGAAGACCTTTTAAAGCAGGGATCATCAACCCCCGGTCCGCGGCCCGGTGCCGGTCCGTGGGCTTCCCGGGACTGGGCCGCGGACACGGATCTCTGCCCCCCTCCCCCCCGCACGGGTGGGGGTGTCGCGCTTGCTGGTGGGCGTGTGGCCTTCATGCTGACCCTTTCCCCCAGCGCCCCTCGCAGGAAAGCAGCGCCCCTTCCCTGCGGGGAAGCCGCCACCGGGCAGCCCGCCTGGGAAGCGCCAATGGCTGGCCACCGGGATCGGCCCCCGCCCCACCCAGGGCGAGTGGCCAGGCGGGAGCACGCGCGTGATTCTGCTGCTTCCTGCCCGGCCGACTCTTCCCGGGCGGGAAAGATGGGCTGGCCGGGCCAGACAGGGCGCTGCTGCTCGTCCGTGGAACTTCTGAGGTTCCAGGAGGGCGGCTTCCTCACTGCCGCCGCCCCCAAGTGGAGCTCGCATTCCAGGGCCTCCCAGGAAGGCGCGGCAGAAGGGGAGAAAGAGGCAACACCAGCCCAGGGATCATCCACGCCAGAGCGTCTTCCGTCAGCTTTCTCCCTTCCCCTGGAAAAAGCCGCTTTAAAAGATTCTCTCCCTGCCCCGCTCGGAAAGGGAGGGCTGGTTGAGGCGGGGGGGGGGACGGAGGAGGAGGAGGACAGACAGATCGACCATTCCCCCCCCCTTTCTTTCACTCGGACTTAAAGAGTTGCAGGGAAGGAGCCCGGGGTAGGGGAGGTCAGGCGTGAGGGAAGCTCCTGAGGGACAAGGAAAGGAGTCCCTCCTCTTTCTCCTCCCTTTCGTTGCCCCTAAAAAGACACACAGCCCTACCCGACTTGGTTTCCTGAAGCGTTTCCGGTGGCCCTGGAAGGCAGCTTCTCTCTGCAGCCTGTGCGTAAAAAGCCCGCCCACCGGTCCAACGGAGAAGGTGCAGAGACAGGCTGGCTGGGCGCACAGAGGAAGCGCTGCCTCCGGGAGGCAAGAGTTGAAAAGTCGCTCCATCTCTCTCCCCCCTTCTGGCTTCGGCTATTGCCCTCTCTCCCGCCCTCCCCCCCCCGCAAGTAGCTCCACGTCCCGGCTTCTTGCAGATGAAGGAGGAGACAGACAGGCAAGGGCGGGGGGGGGAGAGTGGCTGCTTGTTAGCCAGCTGCTCCCTGGAGAAGGAGGGTGGGGAGAGATGGAGCGAAGGAGCAAAGCCGTGCGGCAGGGCGCGGCTCCGCTCCCCCCCCCCCGCCCTTGCCTGTCTGTCTCCTCCTTCCTCTGCAAGAAGCCGGGACGTGGAGCTACTTGCGGGGGGGGGGGGGCGGCGGGAGAGGGCAATAGCCGAAGCCAGAAGGGGGGAGAGAGATGGAGCGACTTTTCAACTCTTGCCTCCCGGAGGCAGCGCTTCCTCTGTGCGCCCAGCCAGCCTGTCTCTGCACCTTCTCCGTTGGACCGGTGGGCGGGCTTTTTACGCACAGGCTGCAGAGAGAAGCTGCCTTCCAGGGCCACCGGAAACGCTTCAGGAAACCAAGTCGGGTAGGGCTGTGTGTCTTTTTAGGGGCAACGAAAGGGAGGAGAAAGAGGAGGGACTCCTTTCCTTGTCCCTCAGGAGCTTCCCTCACGCCTGACCTCCCCTACCCCGGGCTCCTTCCCTGCAACTCTTTAAGTCCGAGTGAAAGAAAGGGGGGGGAATGGTCGATCTGTCTGTCCTCCTCCTCCTCCGTCCCCCCCCCGCCTCAACCAGCCCTCCCTTTCCGAGCGGGGCAGGGAGAGAATCTTTTAAAGCGGCTTTTTCCAGGGGAAGGGAGAAAGCTGACGGAAGACGCTCTGGCGTGGATGATCCCTGGGCTGGTGTTGCCTCTTTCTCCCCTTCTGCCGCGCCTTCCTGGGAGGCCCTGGAATGCGAGCTCCACTTGGGGGCGGCGGCAGTGAGGAAGCCGCCCTCCTGGAACCTCAGAAGTTCCACGGACGAGCAGCAGCGCCCTGTCTGGCCCGGCCAGCCCATCTTTCCCGCCCGGGAAGAGTCGGCCGGGCAGGAAGCAGCAGAATCGCGCGCGTGCTCCCGCCTGGCCACTCGCCCTGGGTGGGGCGGGGCCGATCCCGGTGGCCGGCCATTGGCACTTCCCAGGCGGGCTGCCCGGTGGCGGCTTCCCCGCAGGGAAGGGGCACTGCTTTCCTGCGAGGGGCGCTGGGGGAAAGGGTCAGCATGAAGGCCACACGCCCACCAGCAAGCGCGACACCTCCACCCGTGAGCGTGGGGTGCCCCACCCCCAACCGGTCCGCTCATGGAGCCCGCACCCCCCAAATGGTCCGCCGAACGAAAAAGGTTGGGGACCACTGTTTTAAAGAATCAATCACTACAGAGCTCGGAGTTTAGGGATATTTTTTTGGATCACAACTCGCAGTTTCTGCATCTGATTATATACAAAGGCAACTGCGATTTCCTTAGCCCCTGAGGTCTCGGAAAGCTCAAGAATCCTGCCACCATAAACAGGTGTACTGGGGCACCAGCTTCCTCTTCCATAAGAATACCAGCAACTGGGAACCTAAGAGGCATTGTATGGAACACTTTTGGGAGCAGCTTAGGGAATGTCAATTAGCAGTTGGTGCCTATTAACCTTACATTATATGCATTTTCATTGCGGTTGCAAGTGAGTCTAATTGACCTTTTCTTCTGACAATGAGTGGCAGCTTTTATTAAATTGTAGATTATTTTGTGCTTCCTGCTGCAATCACCCCCCCACACACACACACACTTATATTGATGTCTTTCCTTTCCTAAATTCTATCAGTTAATAAGCTGAAAGGTAGATTTAACTTTTTTTAAAAAGTGGTTGACTAAATCTGCACCCAAATAAGGTAGTCTGCCTTTGGCCATATTATTAAATGCAGTTGATATACATCTTTATCTGCAATCTCTATATTGGCTGAAGGTTGCCTCTATCTGAAAATGAATCATGCCCTCTACTGGGATAACAATGAAGTGTGTTTAATGGATATTCCTACAGGAAGGGAATATGAAAAGGAACTTGGACATTCATCATGTCATGGTGTTGAAAAGTATGGGGGCAAGGGAAAGCAAGAGTGAAGGACAAGGAATTGTAATAATATACTCAGTTTGCTTATGCAAGTTGATCTCTTATATTTAAGGCCATCCAGAGATGCCAAAGAAGTTCCAGTAGTCACCATTAAGATGAACCAGGTTGAGACAAACATGAGAGTAGTTGGATCTTGCCAGCAAGCCAGATAGTTCCTGCTTCCATGGGAACAACTGACCTAATCACTCAAAGCACTGAATAGAATAACGTATCAAATAAGTGTAGCTAGCTGACTGCAAATGTACATACAAAAGCAAAGGGAGAGGAGACATCTCCCTACCTTTACAATGTCTGATAAAGGTATGGGATTGGGAGGTGATGATCTCCAGAGTCTCTGGTCCCCTCTTCTTCATGCCCAGTAGGCTATATGGGAGGGTCAGAGAGAAGAATCTCTGCAACTGTTTCTAAAGGGTGATTGGAGGTAACTATTGGATTCCCCTTGTGCACCACTCACTATCCCAATCAGGGCTGTGCAAAGCAGATTCTTCTTAGCTACCATTTGCAGATACCAGCCGAGAGCTCTTAGTTTGTTCTTCCTCTCCATGTGGAGAGAGGGAGAAGAGTGAGTCTAGCTTCCTGGTCAAAGCACTGTGTAAAAAAACTCAATCTGCTGCTTTGGCAGGGGACCAGATAATATCAGGGGCATGGTCTGATGTCAACCAGCCTGCAGAGGCTGCAGAGGAAATACCCTGATATTGTGCCCCACTCCTTCTATAGAAGTTTGCATATAAATTAAGGGTTGGTGAATTTGGGCTTTACATGGCAAGACCTACTTAGAGGATGGGAGGAACCTCATTAATATCTTCTTCCTACCTTGGTATGGTTTATTGCTCTTAGTCATGACTAGGCAACCTCTTAGGTTGCCATCATTCCCCATCCAGAGCCTCTCAAGAGTTCCCCATCCAGAGCTTCTCACGAGCCATATCACCAATATATCTACCATACCTCCTGCAGTTCTGCTGAAATCTGGAAGCCAGATTTACACGAAAAGAACAAAACGTAAAAGTGCCCCTCTTTTTTGTTTTCATGTATTGCTAAAAGAGAATCTCTTAAACATGAATGAACTCTATTAATAAAATACATGAAAGTTTTTTTTTTCATGTTTACCTCTCTCATTAAACCCTTTTTTCACCCTTTGTCCATCAAATTGCCTGGATAATTTTTTATCCAATAGCAGGGCTGCTATCAGCAGCCAATCAGAATGTCCAGGAGAGAGGAAATGAGAAGTTTGAATCTGCGCTATGGCCTGAATTGGTTGGAACCCAGTAAAGAGAGGTGTTTTTTGTTTGTTTGTTTTTTTAACTCCAGCCACTCCTTGTGGGTATATGAGTACTTGCTGCCCTTTATGATTGTGTTGCCTATCTGCTCTTGTGTCTCTGCATTGGATCCTTTTTTTCTTGCTTTTTGGAAGGATTTCCCTAAATCTCTCTCAATGACTTTTGCTGCTGCTACTAGGCAGCCTGCCTGTGTTGGTATGCCTCCTTGGGATTTTTTTTACACCCCTCCCTGATATCTTCGTTGATCCCTCTGCTTTTGGTCCTTTTCTTTCTTGGATTATTTTTGTTGCCTGCCTGGCCTGCCTGTTGCTGTATGCTGGAATCAAAGAAGAGAAGGGAAAGCATTGACTGGTGGTGGTGGGAGAAAAATCTGCCCATGTTCTAGTAGTGTTGGTTTGGGTATGGAGCTTTGATTATAATTTTTTTACCTTGTATGTGCTTGCTTGCTTTTCTTAGTTTTGGGGAGAGGGGCCTCTGTGTGTGTATATGTGTGTTTCATTTTGTTATTTCTTCCCTTGTATGGCAGTGGGAGGTGCTTTCCCCGTTTCATTGATTTTTTAAATTTACGATGTGTTAATCTGTTAAAGGTAAACATTTTGGTGCATTTTTGGGACTGTTTTGTTTGCTTTTGTGGGTTTGTGTGGGCTAGGGGATGGATTTTGTCACTGTACCAGTGTACCACGATGTGCAGGCTCACGTAATTCTTATGATTTTATCTCTCATGTATTATTGCCTGCTTTTGGAGTAGATTGATTCTCTGCTACCTCATCTCTGCTTTTTAAAGTAGTTTTTTTACAGGTAGTTTAGGACTTTATGAAATGACAGAAATCCCCTCCCGACCCAAAACAAAATAAATACAAAAATCTTTGCCATGCACATTCCTACTTGTAGCAACTGCAGTTGCTATCTATGGTACAGATGGCTGTCAGAATGTCCTGTCACAGCACAGAAAGCAGGAAGGCCCCAAAATAGATGGCCTTCTACTGCTGAAGGAAGCAGTGCAGT
Source organism: Intellagama lesueurii (assembly GCA_037013535.1). Lineage (NCBI taxonomy): Eukaryota > Metazoa > Chordata > Lepidosauria > Squamata > Agamidae > Intellagama > Intellagama lesueurii. The sequence continues at coordinate 124,566,909 of JBAJHW010000005.1, forward strand.
AAATGTGGGGTGTTTTTTTGGCCTAATTCTTGGCACACTCTTTTTATGTGACAAAAACAGCTGTCTTCTCTTGGTGATTTTCTGTCGGGTAAATCAAGTAGACACATGGATACAGTACATATAATGGTCAATCTAATTTATTTTGATACTAAGAAATGTGTCAGAAATGCCCTTGTAAAACATTTATATTCACAGAAACACATTGATGTTCTCTTCAGGCATTTTGAGAAGTGTCTGTGTATATGTCTCTTTGTGTGTCTCTCTGTGTGTCTGTGTACTCTACATTTAATGAGGGAAATGTGCTAGCCTCACCTGCTGCACCATCACTTTCCTCATACAGAACTGAACAGGAGAACCTGCTATAGCTATGGAGAATCTACATGAAAGCCAGAATGCAGAAAAATTGGGGTTCTGCAAGACATGTCAATCCTGCAAGGCCTTTTTCAGACAGTCACCTTATGATAAGGAAAATGACTGGCGGGGATGGGGCTAGTATGTTTGTCACACTACGCAAGGAGTCCACACATATTATTAATACTTGACTCTAGCCTTCTATTGGGTATCATTGGCTGAAATTCAGTAGTAAATGTCTCATTGAATCAATGGAACTAACATGGGTGTTGACTCTCTCAAATCCCCAGTGATTGAATGGGTCTACGCTAGTTGCAACTTACTAACTGGATTTTAGCCATTGTCCCAGTCTTGGATTATTCATTGAATAAAAAGACATCACAGTGGCACTTATCAAGTTCACCTTAAAAATCACACAAACACATAAATTAATAACAAATGCTTGGCAGTGTAGTGCTGTTCTTTAACGGGTCCTCGCTGATTAGCAGAAAGAGTTGGAGCAAAGTTTCATAACTTCATTGGCAGTTTCATTTTCTTTATTGTAACCTTCTGTACTTCCACAAAGAAAAATGAAGAAACCACTTCAATATCGTTTTGCTTCCTAGCTCTGATATTCCCCTTCCCCAATGTACCCAGCGTACAGTATATTATTTTTTAAACTCATGGCTGAATTTTTATTTTGGTGTCATTACAACATTTTTCATCATACTCTGTATAAATTTGATACTGACTAGATTGGAATAGTAGCAGTACTGTTTTTGCCATGTTAATTTAGTCACATTTTCTATAGTACCCTGTACTTACAACAATATTTTTATGACATATTAAGAAGAAAATCTCTTTCTTCCTTTTTAACAGCAAGCTTATCATATAAAAATAAGGGGCATAAACTGGATCATATACCATAAGACATATAAGGTAAATTATACTAGGTTTGACAGTCAAAGACTGGGCCAACAAAACAAATATTATTATATTGCTAATATAGTTTTTGATGGAAAAGTCTCTCTTTTTCTTTGAAGCACACTGTCAAGACTAAAGCTCCAAAACCAACCAATCAAATACCTCAAAGCAGCAAGAAAACCAAAGAAAATGGTAAATTTCCATTCAGTTGTACCTTATAATTCTCAGCTATAACATTAACAAACCTTGCCTCTTTCCTTACAGGGTGCTGAGAAAATTTTGTCAATGAACGAATCAGGGGAACTGCAAGATCTTTTAACCAAAATTGAGGTAATTGATGGTGTTATAGAAGACTCTTATAAAAATCCCATTTTTCATACATTAGATACCCATTATATTTTCCTGTTAGAACTCCCAAGATTCTATTAAATTGACAATAATATATACAAAATTTCTGCTTGATTTCACCAGAATATTGACCACTCAAATAATCTAAATGACTCTCCTTATCATATAGGCTGTTATGATTGTTAACAGTAATAACTTCAGAGCTAAATGCCATTTTTCTTTCTTATCTGTTGGTGAGAATTGTATTCCTGGCCATAACTGCAGCTGTATTGGCTTTTGTTTGTAAGAGGGTTCCAGCTTGAAAGCCTCCAAGCATATGGCTCATTATGGTGCAAAACCATCATGTCACAATATTATTCAGGCAATTATTGCACAAATGTTTTCTTTTAAACAAAATATCAGATGCAGAATCTTCTCCTGTATCTGGATTAGGACCATGCCATGAGGGGAGGAGGGCCGCGACCACATTAGGACCTCAATATATCCTCCCTCTATAGCTGCTGTTTGGATTAGATGGGAAGCTACCATTATCACCAATGGGAGTTTTCCTCTTGAAGTGAATAGTAGCTATATGTGGTTGTGTGCCTGTGTGAGAGGACAAAAATGGCCTGAGACAAAAGTGGGTACAACAGCTTAAAGCCTGTACTCATCCACAGAATTCCATACAAATCAACCATTTCATCATAGCTGCTGTTCGTAATTAATAATTTGCAGTGTTTTCCTGACAGCCAAAATTAGCAGCTTGAAGTGATCCCCACATGCTACCAAATGCTAGGGCCAATGCAAGGAATATTTTTTCTTTCTTTCTTTCTTTCTTTCTTTCTTTCTTTCTTTCTTTCTTTCTTTCTTTCTTTCTTTCTTTCTTTCTTTCTTTCTTTCTTTCTTTCTTTCTTTCTTTCTCATGAGCAGGAACCTGCAAATTCACTTAAGATGTAAATGTCAGCGATTGCTCTAGTAAAGTAAGAACGCAAAATCAGTTATGTTTTTCTTAGGGTAGGTTACTTTAGCTGTAATGAACGTAGTTGACCACTGGATGATGCTCTTAATAGCCAATAGGACAGATAAAATGAAATTCAGTAGCAGCAGAAAAGCAAAAGATTTCTGTTATTCACGGAAACAGGATTGAAGGTTGACACATGATTCAGGTCTGCATAGCAAATCTGATATTAACTGTGTGAATTAGGATGCAGAGTGTTGTTGTTGTTTTGGGGGTAACTAATATTACTGGCCATGGTTTTCTGGAGGATGTCTTTGAGGAAGTCTGAACAGTGAGGAAGGAGTGGAGTTTAATCCTTTCTTTCCCTGGCACAATTACAACAAAAATAATCTCTCTGAACCTAATTGTATTTCAAGAGAAACCCAGATTGATGCCATGGAGGAGATTTCCCTTGAAAGTGGAGTAGCAATTTTAGAGTGATTGTAACTCTCAAGACTGTGGCATTCCCCATTGACATTCCTTGTGGGCTTTGTTGGTGACTGTAATTCATGTAGAAAAAAAATTATTGTCAGATCTTGGTTTTGCTCTCAGGTTGCAAAGTATGCTGCAAATAACAGACACTCTTTTCTTTTCTGTTGTGATTTTCAGAGAGTTCAACACCCTCATGAATGCCTCTCATGTGGGGGCTTTGGTTTTCTTCCGTGCTCAGCGTGCCATGGGAGTAAGATGTCAGTGTTTCGGAACTGTTTTACAGACTCATTCAAAGCCCTCAAGTGCACTGCTTGCAATGAGAATGGGTTGCAACGCTGCAAGAGCTGTCTCAGCTGAGGATGGGGCCTTGATACACATGACATCCTCATTTTCTTATATCAGTGCAGCCGTTTGTTATACTCTTTTATATTACGAGAAAAATCATGTTTCTCAAATTCAATCAATAAAGTTTATTTGTAAAAAAAAACTCAGACACACGACTGATAAAATTCTTCATGAAATGAATTCTCACAGCTATCCATGAGCATAAAATAAGCCAATACAGCACATGCACAGAGAGTGATTTCCTAGGTTAATTTCAAACATAGTTGGCCACATCATTGTAGTTGAGTTAAAAGAGTATTAAATCAAAATACAGTCAGTTGCAGAGTTGGTGCCAAATACCCCACAAGGTGGACAATCAACAGCATTTCATGGTTTCAAAGACAGTGGCAGTTGCATGAATTTTTGAGGCTAACACATGTTGAGATATTTAGTGGCTTCCTATAGGTTCTCATTAACTCACCAAAGCTCTAAACTAGGGTTGTTTAGGGTTGTTGTACTGAATCCTGACCCCTCCACTGTGGGACTGGCACATGCTATTAGGGAGTTTGATTCTCTTCTCACTTTCTTCACACAGAGGAAATTGTGGAGGGCATAAATCTGCACATAGAAGCAAGCTATATTGGGCACCAGTTGCAGCTCTGAAACTTTGTCCACTGCTCACATCTTCTCATCAGCGAGAATGTGGGGTGCACATGGCTCCCTGCTACGCCTGCCGTCAAATAGTAAAGATAACAAGCAGGCACTGGAGAGAACAGCACACCACTAGCTTTCCCAATTGCGTGGGCAAACATCATGACAAGGAATCTCCAACATTTATCTCTGATTTAAGATAGCAGGGGGATTTCACCACCTTATTTGTACCTGGGAGGGTAAGCTGCTGTGTGTGTGTGGATAGAATCCCTAGAGCAGTGGTCCCCAACCTTGGGCCTCCAGATGTTCTTGGACTACAACTCCCAGAAGCCTTCACCACCACCTCTGCTGGCCAGGATTTCTGGGAGTTGAAGTCCAAGAACATCTGGAGGCCCAAGGTTGGGGACCACTGCCCTAGAGGATAGATCTTTCAGGAATGGATGGAGTTTGGGGAACAGTCACAGCATCCCCAGACTCTTTGCAGGTTGAACTTAGGCCATATCTCATGGATCATTGGCTGGGCCCTCCAATTGCTTTTGCTAGCTGCCAAAACATTGTTTGTCCCAAGAAAATGCCAGTTATTCATGTGATGTCCTTAATAAATACCTTGCTATTTCTGGAATATTTGTTTTTGAACATGAAGTATATCCCATCTTTATATCATGATTGGTCTCTAATGTGAGTAATGTTTTCAGTACAAGAAATCATTCAATAAAAAAACCAAACCAAACAATAACAACAACAACAAATCACCATAATGAGGTATTTCAACTGAGATCTCTGTCAGCCTCTCAAGTTGAGCACAGCATCTGAGAAAACTGCAAGAAAGCTACCTTTTGGGTATTTGCTGAAAAGGAGATAATGCAGAATGTAGGAAGGTTTCCCTAGGGAAGGCATTCCACTGGTGTCTTGAAGGCCTGACCAGGAAAAGTCTTCCACTGGATGGACATGGACAGACAAAGCATCTTGTCAGGTCTCTCTTAGTCTACATAATGTCTGGATCCCTATCTGTCTATCTAACAGACTCCTGGCTGACTCTGCCTTTTATAGCAGTGTGGCTAACTACAGATACAATTTGATTTGTTAAAGTCACATTCTATGCAAATATCACATTCTGCTCTTAGCAAACACGTTATAAACATACACAGAAACATATGTTTATGCAACACATCTGATAGGGGTAGAAATATGTATGAGAAGATACAATATGTATCACAAATTCATTCTATATTTCTTATTTTATATATTTCTCTTTTATTTCTTTAATGTTTTTGCTAATCTCTGGATGAAATTTGATTTTATTTTATTTCCTGGCTATCTTCTGGGACCCACAAAAGCACAGTAAAGCCCTGGTCACATGAGGGAAATGTTCTCTAGTTATCCCCAAGTTAGTTCGTTGCTTTTTTTCCTGTTCACACGACGCAGAGACAAGATCGAGAAATTTTCCCAGCCAGCAGTATAGCTGCAGAACATTTCTCCATCACTAGGAGGATTGTATTATTTTGTACCTTTGTTGTATTGGTGCATTCCTTAGTGGGATTGCCTGTGTGCATGCCCTGCCTCACTTCTTTTCAGAATCAAAGCCAGGAAGGTGGCTGCCATTACTGTGGCATGCACATTATTTTTTAAAAAAATACTCAGGCCCAATACGTCAATATCTTGGTAAAAGTATGTCATGGGGGGGGGGGGGGGAGTGCTCTGCCATTACATTACTGCTGAGTAATATTTTTTTTTAATTCTATGGGAAGATGCATTGAAACGTTGGTATGCCAATGTTTCTCTCTCTCTCTCTCTCTCTCTCTCTCTGTGTGTGTGTGATCGCCAGTACTACTGCATGGATATCCCAAGTCTATTGTGTGCAATGAATTTCTGCAGGAGCAGCTAGTACAACAGAGGTCACTTTCCTAAACAGAACCCCTTTCTCGATCAATATTCCCTCTAATTTCCACCTCCCTGTGTGCAAATCTGCCCTCCCTGCATGGGGTTCCATTGAGACCGAAATGAAAGGGGCTGGAAACTATCGATGTGGGTGCACAGGGAAGGAAGGAAGCTTTCTATAGGGGGGGCAGAGTCAAGCATGCTTGCGCAATCACACACCTTAGAGGGAGCCTTGTTTCTGATATATCGATGTATCAATAAATATTATTTTAAAAATATATATATATAAATCAAGGGGCTAAATTGCCCCTTGAAGCAAGAGAGAAAATAAACAGGTACCCATGGTGTAGCCAAACTAACAATACAAATAGGAGGAAATAAATCAGTACTGCTAAAAGTTCTTGGGACGTTCATCCTGGGATACAAACCATGTGACCATGATTCAGTACAACAGAGGTATGGAAAGTATCAGAAGAAATAGAAAACATTTCCCTTGTGTGACCAGGGCCTAAGTTATAATATTAAAGCATAATCATATTATCATGCTTAAACAACTGAATTAAAAGCAATTCATCCATCAAAAACTCTTTCTTCAGGAGCCAACCAACTGGCAAAAGTCTTTGTCTGTGGAAGGACACCATAGAGAGGGCTAACCTAGCCTTCCTTGGAAGAGAGCTGCTCAGCCGATGGGCAGCCACTGAGAGGGCTCTCTTTCATGTCTTCACCCAAGGATATGAGGATCTGTGAAGGTAGAGACACTGGGAAAAATGCAACTTCATCAGGATTGCAAATGAGTTTATTCACACCTTGGGAGAATTTGGAAGTAACAAGTAACATAGTTACTTTTGAAGTTAAACAGTGTTTAAATCAAAGTTAAATTTCAGAAACAATTTGAGGAGCTGAGATGAAGTTACTTTGCTGGTACAATGGGTATAGTTTTCCAGTTATTTTACAAAGTTACTTAATTATTTAAAATATTTTTAATGTGCCTTTCTCCTTAAAAAAGGACTGAAGGTAGTTTACAACAATTAAAAGACAGTATTTAAGTTAGCAGCAATGACTATACAATACTCAAAGGACCAATGAATACAATACCCAAAAACATAAGCAGCACCAAAACACATTCAATGCAGTAAGGTACAACAATCCATTTTAAAAAACCCACTCGTCAGCCATTCACTCAGGGAAAGCTTGCCTGAAGAGAAATGTCTTTGCCTGCTTGTGGAAGATAGGGCCAGTCTGGCCTCCTGTGGGAGGGAGTTCCAGAGTCTGGCAGTATCAACAGAGAAGGCCGACTCCCATGTCCCGACCAAACACACCTGTAAAGGTGGTGGAACCGAGAAGAAGGCCTCTCCTGATTATTTTAACACGCACACAGGGTCATCATGGGAGATGCAGACCTTGAGATAGCTTGGGTCTAAACTGTTTAGGGCTTTATGGTTTAAACAGTTCATTTTAAAAGGTCAATTTGAGGTTTTTAGAGACTCTATAACAGCCATACACACCTAAATATTATGTCATTCTCTTATCAGTCTGAGACTACAAGGGGGTGGTGAGTGGGGCTCTCTTTCTAGCATCCCTTACTCATGCTTTGTCCAGTCCCCTTTCTTCCTATTCCTCCTAGCCACCCATCGTTCTCACAGAGAAGGAACAGATCTGGTCAATTCTGTTTGTGAATTTCCATTCCTGTCTACACCTGTGTGTGAGCATGGCTGAAATCCTGTTGCTTAGTAAGTAACAACTAGACTAGGTCCATTTGAATTAATGGAACTTATGGAGGAAATGACCCACCAAATCTCCACTAATTCATTGGGACTACTCTAGCACAACTTACTGAAATGGAATTTTAGCCATTGTACTATCTTGCATCATTTACACCTGTCTTCTGATCTTGGCATGGTCACAAACCTCAGGACTTGACATAGGCTGAAGGGAGTTCTTTAATTATGATTATTATGCACACCTCTTGGAGCTGTTTGCCTCCAAGGGAATCTGCCAACATCCAACAGATGTCTTCAGTTTGCTGAAGAATGTGGCACATCTGATTCTTATGGCATTTCATTTTGGATCAGTACATTAAATTAGCCCTCCTTGGTATTTGTGTGTGTGTGTGTGCCTGTACAGATAGATGTGTGTGACTTCTTAGAGACTACTGAAATTTCTTACTTTGCAGTTTGAAGATGTATTCATTTCCAAGGAGAGGGAAGTTCACAATGCCAGCTCCAGCTTAATATAGAGGGGGACCCCTTCAATTGGTACCTTACTCATGTGTCAGATGGATACAGTCAGGGCTGCTGTCTGACTGCATCCCCAAGAATGCCTCATTGGGGTTTACTGCTAGTGGAACACAGTTACAGTTATGCTTCCAGAGCAATCTTCTTGTTGGAGAGGCCACAACATTGGTGGGTTTCAACATGGTCGTCTAGTTCAGAGAGAGGCAACTATTCCATCCTAGAAATGAGTGGGATTTTTCTGTTACTAGGGAGTAATCCCAATTGTACACAGTGGGATTTACTTCTGAATAAACATGTTTAGGTTTGTGCTGGTAGTGCTTTCTCCCTCTTTCTCCCTGTTTCTGTCTGTTTACTAAACAGTGACCTCAATTATTTGGTTCCATCATTAGTTCTCTTATCTTTTCACCATGATTGAAAAATAAAGTCTCATGTAGTCATTTTCTCAAAGCAAACAGAATATTCCTGGGCATTTCATCTTCCTTCAGTGGTACTGTGTGTGTTATTGGAAAGCACTGCAAATACACCTCATAGGTTTCTATAAGAGGGTTTAATCTGCTGATACTCAGGCTGCAGTCACACCAGCAAAATATTTCTGAGTTACTCCTCTTGAATTTCAATGCCCTGTGTACATGCTTCCAATCTGGGATTAGTCCTTCATTAAAGTGAGGAATGCTTTTGTTATTTCCTGTCTACTAATTTGGTAGAATTCTGAATTGCTGTTATTACATTTTGTTGTGCCCCTGTGCCAGTCTCATAAGAAACATCTGTACATAGTTTGATTATACGGTATTTCATGTTTATTGATTGCCTCTGATGATGTTTAAAAATAGCTCTCCCTCTTTCTATAATTTTTTAACTCCTTCTGCTCATTCTACAATAATGGTTAGCTTCTAGAAATGTCAAAATGCTGGACGTATTTGAGACTCATGCTGGTTGCCACATCTCTGGCAATATTTTTGGAACCAATTATTTCCTTCATTAGTTCCTTGATTTCATGCTTCTTGTGGCTTCTCAAAGCAACAGGTGATCATTTGTTTCTTGCAGCTTTTTTTTTTGTAGCAGCACAATTGGCTACTGTAAAGTGGGAGTTACACTGCAAACATTTTGCACAACTTGACTTCTGTTTCTACAAACGGACATTTCTTTTTTTTTCTTATTACATTCCTGAACATTTCCATTTTTAACAAGGGAATTGAGTTCCAAGACATTTCAGTTTCAAATTGCATAGGTTATCAGGAGATCTGATAACAAACTTGGAAGACTCCAAATTTTGTAGAAGTACAATAACGTTTATGATGTTTTTAAAGGGGGAAAGCTGAGCATTCCTATTGGGCACAAATTTGCAGACTATTAATTATAAGGGAGTGGGATGGCATGCCCAGAATGGACTGTTTTGGTAAAATGGTTTGGCTAGCTGGCTGCACCCTGACCTGGTGTACACCACATTGAAAAAATCTTCTTGGAGGTACCATTTCACAAATAATGACTGTCAGGGGGAGGCAACGGTGTTCAACAACTACTCTTTGGACTCATGTAGCTGTACAAACATATGGCTATCCATAAAGTGATGTTGTCTGAAAAAATGCTTTATTATTATTCTGGAAATGCGAGATAGCTAATGACAGATATTAATGGGAAGATAGACAATTAATATATATAAATAGCACAACATTCAACTAATCTCAGTGCATTGTTTGAAATTATTTCAATGTAATTTGTAAAAACTGAACAGATTTCAAGGAAAATACATTTTTTCTTTTTCATCCAATGTTCCAGTTCCACTTGATCTACCTCTCCATGCAACATTATCCTGGATTTTTAGAAGGCCATCTTATGTCCTTTTCGTCTTTCCTCCAGCTGAAGACAGAATCATTTTTCATAGGCAATGGTTTTATTAAAGAACAATAATGAATGGATTTTTAAATGAACAGTTCATCATCATCATTCTGGTTCAAAACTTAATGGCAGCAACTTTGTGTATTATTTCTAGCCCTTGCTTTGTATGATGACATGATAGCTAATTTTATTCACTTAGGAGTAGGGCATATAATATGTCCACAAAAGCATTCAACGGGAAACATTTATGCCCTAAATAATTTAGGTGCCCTAAGTAATTTAGGAGAATTTCGATTGCTTGGCTTACTTTAAATAATTCAGAGTGCTACGAAGGAGGATTGTAATCCAGCAACAATTTGCAATGTGAAAATTAGGGAAAATAATTCCTTATGTTTATCCCCAACTCTTTTTTCTGCTAGCCTTTTTGCTGTGTGGGCGTTGAATCAGGAAATGAAGATGTTCCAAAGCAAAGAGTTATGAAAAGAATGATTTAGTGTAAAATGCTTCAGGCATTGTCATGTGCTGTTGTTTGTGCGCTGGGGGTGAAGGGGAAGCTTTCCAAGAAGTTAAAAGATTTATGGAACCCAGGTAAGTTCTCGCTCAAGTAATGCCACTTTGCAAGAATTTATGTGCAAGATTTTCACAGGCTAATTCTTTCAGTGTTCAGACTCCACACTTTGCTTTCTGAAGGAGACGTCAGGTCTCTTGGCAAAGGAACTTCTTTTAATAGCCAGTGAGCAGTTTACCAAATGTGCTTGAAAAATATATAGTGCAGCCCATTCTCATCTATTAGGCAGCATGGGTGGGAGAAGCATCACATGAGTTTGCATTAGGCTACCCTCCTTCATAGATGAACTGATAATAAAGTATATTTTGAATGAAAAGGAAAAAAACCAACAACACTGTACAGGCATGGAGGCTGATTTGTAACCAGTAAGGAAAGCATTATTTTATGCTGGCTGTGACTCAAGCTATTCCGATGGTACTGAGTCTGGTTCCTGAAACATGTTGAGAGGAAAATGCCTAGCACTGCCATCTCTCTTATTGCTTCTTTCATGCAGGAGTCTTCTTTGCTTCTTTCAAAGAGGAGAAAGGCCTGCTTGCAGATAGGCTGTACATGAGTGCAAGAATGCCAGAAAACCTGATTTCTTGATCACATGCATAGCCTCTCCTTTCCAAATTCATTTACAATGTTTTACCCTGCCTTTCTCCTTAAATAGGACCCAAGGCAGCTTATATCAGTAAAATACAATATTTAAAACCTAAAAACAATAAGTATACAAATATTGCAAAATAATGAAATAAACCACACTAAAATGCTAAACAAAATCAATACCAAAACCAGGCTCAAGCAACAAGGCACAACAATCCATTTAAAAATTCCTCTCAGCCATTCACTAAGGGAAAGCCTGCTTGAAGAGAAACGTCTTTGTCTGCTTATGTATAGACAGCAAAGGTGGAGCCAGTCTGGCCTCTATCGGGAGGGAGTTCTGAGTTTGGGAGCAGCGATTTGCTGTCCCCACCAAATGCATCTGTGAAGGTGGTGAGACTGAAATAAAGGCCTCCCCTGATGACCTTAACACCCAAGCAGGCTCATAAAGGGAGATGTGGGCCTTGAAATAACTTGGAACATTGTTATATAAAACCAACATTGTTGGTTTTACCCTATAAAGCCCATTGTTATATAAAACCAACATTGTTGGGCTTTATAGGGTAAAACCAACACTTTGAACTGTGCTCAGAAACAGATCGGCAAAAGGTGGAGCTACTGTAACAGTGAAGTTATGTGATCCCTGTGACCAGCCACAATTAACAATCTTACTGCAGTGTTTAAGACCTGCTGAAGTTTCTGAAATTGCTTGTTGATTACATGAAAAGAGCAACAATGGAGTAGGACACTGTATTTCCCTCTAAGCTCATTCTGGAAACTGGATTCAGTAAAGTTTTAACAGGGCTACAGAGTTCCACCCACACTCACTGCATTCTGTAGTTTGCTCTGTGGCTTAGTGTTATGACAGCTAATGTTTTTGTCACAAAACATTTCTTGCTTTCCCCTTCTGGGGCTCCTCTCTTTTCTATTTGCTCTTCATGTAGCCATTGCTAGGGAAACATTTGTTTCCATTTTGGTTTGGTTTCTTTCAGGTGGTGGTGGTAGGACTCCTTAGTTTATGTTTTCTTGGACATCAGTCCTTTTGTTAACCATGAAAAGGGGCACCTGTTTGGGATCATTTCGGTTTGGTGTTCCGTTTTTGATGGTGATGGTGGCAGCAGGGGGGAAAGCTGGGCTGGCGAGATTAGCAGGACAAGGAGTGCAGTGGGAGTGAGGGACAAAGCGGGAGAGGAAATCAGGGCAGACAGCAGTGACTGGAGAATGAAGAGCCTGGTATTGGTGGTGTGAAAAGTAAGGGAGAGGAAAAAGGAACTCATGGGGTGGCAGGAGGGTAAGAAGATTGGCAATGGACTCAGCCTAGAAAGGCTATTTTTGGAAACTATGTCTTCCATGGTGCTGCTGGCTCAGAAATTCCAGAAGTTATAGTCCAGTACCCCCTACTTTTCTCAACTCTGATTGGCTAGTCTGGGGGATTCTGGAAGTGGTACTCCAATGAAGTGACATTTCAAAGCTCTGGACAAGCAACCAGACTTTCCATTTTGGACTCAGTCCCCACCCATTATTAGTAAGCCATAGATCACAAACCCTTGTTTGGAAGGTCTCAAAGCCAGATTACCTCAGACATATAAGAAGCTGTCAGGCACCAAGCAGACCATATAATACATGGGTAGTGGGCTGCATATAGTTTGGGGCTTCACCACTACTATGTAATTCAACCTTTATTTTTCCAACCAGTATCTCCTATTTTTGAAGCTTTCTTGCTTTGTGATTCTAGATGGGTTCTCTATCCTCATAAGCAAAAACAAGGATAGCGATTTTAACATAAAACAACTTCCAAAATGCGTCCTAATCCTGTTACATGAAATAATGCAGGAAGATGGCTGCAAACATAGACCTGGGCCTGTAAGGTGGTAATTATATTGGACATTGTCTGGTACAGACCATAGACTTACTCAGAGCTGGCAAATGGAAGGGTTCTAGAACACATTTCCCTGTCAAAATCAGGTTTCAAATTATTATTATTATTATTATTATTATTATTATTATTATTATTATTATTATTATTATTATTATTATTATTATTATTATTAATTTGATTTATATCCCGCCCATCTGGTATATTCTACCACTCTGGGCGGCTTCCAACAAACATATATACATTAAAATGACATAAAAACATTATAACATAATCAATAACAAAATAGTGCAAAACTATAAATGAAAATGAATAGCAAGAAAGAAAAAAGAGTCAAGTGCTGACAGGAGGGAAGGCCTGGATGTACAGCCATGTTTTTAATTGGCTTTTAAATGTACCCAGCGTGGGGGCCTCGCGGATCTCCGGTGGGAGGCCATTCCAGAGGCGAGGAGCCACCGCCGAGAAGGCCCGGTTTCGTGTCTTTTCCCTTCGGGCCTCCCTCGGCGTCAGGCTCCTCAACCTCACCTCCTGACTCGCGCGGGTGATCCGGGTAGATCTCGGTGGGAGCAGGCGTTCCGCCAAGTATTGAGGTCCTAAACCGTTTAGGGCTTTATAAGTAAGCATTAAGACTTTGAAGTCAATGCAGAAACGGATAGGCAGCCAGTGTAGCATGGCCAGAGTAGGAGAAACGTGCTGGTATTTTCTCACTCCAGTAAGGAGTCTGGCCGCCGCATTCTGGACCACCTGAAGCCTCCGCAGCAGCCTCAAAGGGAGCCCCACGTAGAGCGCGTTACAGTGGTCTAATCTTGAGATTACGAGCGCATGCACCAAGGTAGTGAGTGCCCCCGTGTCAAGGTAGGGCCGCAGCCGGGCTATCCGCCAGAGGTGGAAAAAGGCGGTACGGACTACCGACGCCACCTGCGTTTCCATGGTGAGCGTCGGGTCCAAATGTACGCCCAGGTTGCGGACCCCACTCTTCGCAGCCAGGGTCACCCCCCCCAAACGAGATAGAGTCACCCAGGCCACCAGCCACGGGGGCCCCCACCCTCAGAACTTCCGTCTTGTCTGGGTTCAGCCTCAGCCCATTTTCCTGCATCCATTGCAGTACGGTCCCCAGGCAGCGCTGAAGGGACAGGATGGCATCACCTGCCGTTGGTGAAAAGGAGATGTAGAGCTGGGTGTCATCCGCATACTGATGACACAACGCTCCACACCCCCTGATGACCCCACCCAACGGCCTCATATAGATGTTAAACAGTATTGGGGAGATGATCGACCCCTGTGGAACCCCACAATTGAGACTCCACGGGGCCGAAACACTCTCCTCAAGCTGTACTCTCTGGGGACGGTCCTCCAAGAAGGAACGGAGCCAGGCAAGCGCCAAGCCACCAATTCCCAGCTCGGAGAGCCTCCCCAGGAGGATACCGTGGTCGACAGTATCGAAGGCCGCCGAGATGTCGAGGAGGACCAACAGAGACGTTTTGCCCCTGTCAGCCTCCCTCAACAGGTCATCATACAGGGCGACCAATGCCGTCTCTGTACCGTGGCGCGGCCTGAAGCCCGACTGAAATGGGTCCAGGGCTTCTGTTTCATCCAAGTGTGCCTGAAGCTGATCAGCGACCACCCTCTCGACCACTTTGCTCATGAAAGAAACATTGGCGACGGGCCTATAATTGCCAATTTCGTCCGCCGCCATATTAAGTTTCTTTCTTATGGGCCTAATGAGTGTCTCCTTGAGGGCAGGTGGAGTCGTAACACCTCTCATGGCATCCTGGAATCCAACCGGATCCAGTAGTCTTCGAGGGCGGACCATAAAAATGGGTCCCTGCTCCCTGCGAGGGGGGAGAGCCACTGTGAGGTTACATTTTATTAGGTGGTGATCTGACCATGACAAATACACAGATGCATGAAACACATTTTAAATTAATTTTCAAAGAAGCAAAACAAACAAACAAAAACAAAGCTACTCTAGTTGAGATTTCTTTTAGCACAGTAAATTGCAGTTAGAGTAGGCCAATTTGAATCAATGAAACTTATGGATGAGTTGACTCACTAAATACCCATTGATTCAATGGACCTGCTCTAATGCAGTTTAACTACCCTAAGCAACAGGATTTTGGCTGGTTTAAGTCCTCATATGCTACCTTTTCGATCATCCTTAAAGACAGATACATTCTTGCAAACCTTCCACATTACTGATCTCATGAGTAATCAAATACACAACACTGATTTGGAGCCCATGAATGGCCATCCATGCCTTTTGTCAGCTGTTGGAAATCAGAGTTTTCTTGGGAAACTTCTTGCAGCTGTTTGTGTACCATCCTGCATAGCTTTGGTTCTTTTAATTCTTTGAAAATTAATTTAAAATCTATTTCATGCATCTGTTATTTGGAACCTGACGTTGAGTGAAAATGTGGTCCAGCGCTCTTTCGTTCACCCATTGTTGCAGTGACTTAAGCAATTTATCTTCCTCCTTCAGTGTTTATAGCCTAATTTGAGAAGGGATGCATCGCTGAGGAAGATGGATGTTTATACAGAGACTCTGTCAATATGATGGCTAGCATTTTTGTTCTCCCATAAACTCTTGTATTCAGTTTCTAATCTCTTTGCCTTAAAATGGGGTGGAGAAGTGCAGCCTGCACAGTCCACACAGCCCCAGGGGTCCCAGTATAGCTCTCCTAGTCTCCTAAGAATCCCCAGAACCCTTGGATTCTAACCCCCCCCATTTTTTTTTACCCATAGTTGCAAATCATGTTCCCCCTTGAGGTCTTCAGCAGGGCATTTTGTCCAATGCACTAACTTGGGTTAGGGTTTAAAAAATCATGGACTTCTGAATGATACATTAGAACTGCAAAAAAATTTTCAGTCTTCTTTTAATGAAAATGAAGAGGTGGACAGAAGGATGAATGGTTTTGATCTCTGAAAGTAAATAACTTTTAGATGAAAGAAATATATTTCTTAGTCAGAAATGACTCAAGCTCACTATGCTCATAAAGAATAGTCAAAGATCTTTTCCCATTCAAACCTTTCAGTAAAAATAATGTTTTTGAGTACATTTTAAGTAAACATTGACATTACAAGAGAAAAACAGAGCTCTCTATATTATGTAATTATGTATGGTGATGGCATACCTGTTTAAACCAATCCAGTTAATTCAGTAATCAAGTTGATTAGCATTTAACCACAATGAGATGAAGTCAGTATTTAGAACGTTTTTGTGGCCTTTGAAAACTGTTTCATCTCATTCCCGGTTATTTTTCCCCACGATAAATGAAAAAGACATAGGAAATATTCAGCAAGGTAGACTTCTAGATTAGTATTATTCAGGGTGGATTAAAAAAATAATGATTTTTAAAAAAGATCAATTTGGTTTAAATCATGATGTAAAAAAATTGATTTAAAAATTTTTTAAAAATAAAAAAATCAGATTTTTTAAAATTTAAATCTACCACCCTGGTTTTATTTTTTTTAATCCAGGCTGTTATGGACATGACTGCACAGCCCCAAAGCTCAGGAAGTCTTTTGAGTTCCTCTCTTGTTATAAAAATGTAATAAATAAATAAATAAATATGAACCAAATAAAACCAGTGGATTGCAGGAGGAGGAGTTGGACAACCTGCCCCAGCAGGCTAGTAAACACTTTGAAGAAACATTAAAAAAAGACGGCAATAGGAAGGAAGATAGGCAATTGCAGGTTTTTACAGATGTCTTGCATGCGTACAACTAGCAGCGTTCACATTAAACATCATAAAGGTTTGTCACAGCACTAACTGTTCATCGACTCCTACGGAGTACAATGTAGCATCACCACCTGCTTAGCGTTGACCAACCCACACCATTTTGGGATAATCCAAAGCTATTTGTTTTTTTTAAAAAATGACTGAATAGTTCAACTTCTACTGCTTTTCTTCTGTTGAAAAAAGTCAGGTTTCCTACTTCCTCAAGCAATGAAATGCACAGCAGTAGCCAAAGATCAAAACAGACTGCAGGGCGGAGGCTTTCTTTGATGAATCTGGAGATATTTGTTCTGGAAGCAGTCAAGTCACAGCACTATTTTTATTGCACCATGAAAAGGTCACGGAACCCGTAGAGATACCATGACAAATGGCAAACTGCCATCTCTACGGATATAGGGAAAGTGACATAAAAAGAGCTATGCACTGAGAGTGATATTCAGTATAAATTAAAAGAGCAAAAGAAGTAGCAAGGAAGCCATTTGGAGTTGTCAGAGAAGCTACTTGCCTGGCACGATATGAATAGTCTTTTGAGAAACAGAGTCACTGAGCTAGCTGCATTTCGTTCGGAAGTTGCAAAATAATATACCTACACATTCAGTGCAATTAGGCTGGCTGTTGCTGCAAATATAGCATGCCTACATACCCAAACTAGAGATGTCCCAGTTCAGTGCTTCAGGTGCACAGCTTTTCCACGGGCAACCTGGCTTCCTAGCCCCACCTCCTCCAGTGGATGCCAACTCAGAGGCAGCACACTGTACACCCACTCACACAAGACAAATAGCATTGGACACTACCATTGCACAGACCCTATCAATCTGTATTCACTAGCACCACAGACCTTGTGTTACTTTAGTTACATAATTGGATACTGGACAAACTGGGTAAACCCTCTTGCATCTCTGTTTAGTCTCCCAGCAATGCTTGATTGGAGGAGCAAAAAGAGGTGCTTGTCCCAGGTGGGAAACTGGGAGGAAGCAAAATCAGGGAGCCCCAGGCAAATGGGTGAGGAAGGTTGAGGGGAGGCACCAAGAGAGAGGGAGAAAGAGAGAGGGAGGGAGGGAAGGAGAGGGAGAGGACAGTAAGAGAGAGTGCCAGGAGAGAGATGAAAGTATGTGGCTTCACTGTGTCATGGACATCTATCCTTTCTGAGACAAAACTCCATCCATGTTCATCATACCTCACTTGGCAATCACAACTGGCTGACAGTATCTTGCTGCCTCTGCCAATCAACAGCTGAGGGGGAAAGGGACCCATATCCTCAACATCTAACATTAGAGCAGAGCTTGGAAATAATGCATCACAACTAATATATTTACCTGTAATTACTTACTTTTTAAAGTATTGCAAATAGTTTAATCAGTTGTTCTAATTGCTTTTGTTTAGTCGTTAAGTCATGTCCGACTCTTCGTGACCCCATGGACCAGAGCACGGCAGTGCACGCTGTCTTCCACTGCCTCCCGGAGTTTGGTCAAATTCATGTTGGTAGCTTCAATGACACTGTCCATCCATCTCATCCTCTGTCGTCCCCTTCTCCTCTTGCCCTCACACTTTCCCAACATCAGGGTCTTTTCCAGGGAATCTTCTCTTCTCATGAGATGGTCAAAGTATTGGAGCCTCAGCTTCAGGATCTGTCCTTCCAGTGAGCACTCAGGGTTGATTTCCTTCAAAATGGATAGGTTTGTTCTCTTTGCAGTCCAGGGGACTCTCAAGAGTCTCCTCCAGCACCACAATTCAAAAGCATCAATTCTTCGGCGGTCAGCTTTCTTTATGGTCCAGCTCTCACTTCCATACATCGCTACTGGAAAAACCATAGCTTTGACTATGCGGACCTTTGTTGGCAAGGTGATGTCTCTGCTTTTTAAGATGCTGTCTAGGTTTGTCATCACTTTCCTCCCAAGCAGCAGGCGTTTTTTAATTTTGTGGCTGCTGTCACCATCTGCATCTAATTGCTACAGTAAACATAATGTCACAATGTCCACATTTCCTTTAAGGTGCAATGAGTGACATTTTCTAACTGAATCCATTGTTTAGTGACTTCAGTTGGCTTCACCTAGTGGGTGGACAAAATTTTATTCCCAATTTTCTGGTGGGTCTTTGCCACATTTTTGTGTAATCTCCCCCACCTGCCCCACTTAAATATGAACTCTGAGTTTCAAAACAAGGCGATACGGGAGGGAAATGCTGATTGTTGGTGGCCCTTTGTTTGAGGAGTTGGGAAAGAAAATCCAACGAATGGCTACTAGGGATGGAGTTTGAAACTTGCTTTTCTGACTTGTCTTTGTAGCCTGCATTTTCGAACTCACCTTTAGGAAACCAACCTGGCAAGGACATCTGCCATGACTTGGGAGTTTCATATATGTTTCATATATTTTTTTTCTGCACTATTCACAATATATTCATGCACAGCCTGATGAATGTCAAAAACTAGTATTTTTTTTTTTAAAAAAGAAATAATGGTGGACCATTAAATATGTCACCTGCCCTTGCTTTTGTACTGTGTTTATTTTTTTCAAAAGTTAATTGCCAATATCATTTTAAGGCATTTTTAGAGGTATTTTAACATTGGGGGGTGTGTGCTGTGCTATTCTTTTACCAGTTCTCAGTGGTAAATGAAGTATTCTTTGCTCTTTTTTTCTTACATATTTTTATAAAATTGCCAGGTTCAATATCAGAATTGGGAACCAGAGAATTGTATTTTTCTGGTCTGCTGGTAACCAAAATACAGTGAACTCGTGACCCATAATACAATGGATTACAAAGCACATGAGCTGGCTGTCCAGAAGCCCTGAGTTTCTTTCTGAAAGTAATATTTTGAGTTCTGCATTAGAGGCAGGGGGGGATAAGCATGGTCAGCACCATTCTAAGATGGGAAAAGTTACTTCTTGGAACTATGGCTGTCAGAATACCTCAGATACCATGCTTTCTGGCCATGCAGGCTAAAGTATTCTGGGAAGTATAATTCGAAAAGCAATGTTGCCCATCCCTGGCATTGTGTAAGTGCATGACTGCTGACTGGCTAATCCTGCTGTGTATGGAAGAATGACATCACCAGGGCATATGGATGCTGCTGGCGAGTCAGCTGCTACACACCTAAGATTCTACTTAGGTGGACTCAGTGACCTTATAAGCTCCTTCCAACTCAATTATTCTATGATTCTGTGATTCTCTCATTGAAAGTCCCTCATCTGGGACTTCCTGCATGAAAACCTATGCTTCTAGCTAGTACTAAGCTGTGGTTCCTCCATCTTTGGCTCCCTTGGTCTACCTCCTGCAACTGGTATAAACAAACATTGCATATAAATATTCTGAAGTGTAGTCTGATATCCTGTTGATTTATTTTTCTTATGTTAAGACACAATGTTTTTAAATTTCCTTA
The DNA here is from genome assembly GCA_037013535.1 of Intellagama lesueurii. NCBI lineage: Eukaryota > Metazoa > Chordata > Lepidosauria > Squamata > Agamidae > Intellagama > Intellagama lesueurii. The sequence goes on from JBAJHW010000005.1 coordinate 124,586,981, forward strand.
TAGAAACAGATTGAGATAACCCAAAGGCTCTGCAGACCTGGTATCTCTAGATGCCATCATTGATGGAGAGCTGATCCTGCCAAAAATATTTTCTGTTTATAATTTTTATACTAAGGCATGTGCTGAGTTATGGGTCACTGTCCTACATATAATTTTGAAACATCATGCAGAAGGAAAGTCTGCCACCTCTGAGTAACACTGTATACCAAAGTGTGAAGGTCAACTGAAGGGAATGGGGAAGAAGGTTAAATGGTTCAGCCATCGAGTCTTACTGTTATAAGGAAGTGATTTCTAGGCACGTAGAAGAAATGGGTGAATATGCAAGGGCATTTCAGGCTTGATCAAATACTTGGCTAGCTTCCTGTTTCCTGAGAGGATATGGCACCAGTCAGTCTAAGCATTGACATTAAGATGGTGTTTTAGCCATCTTAAAAAACTACTCAAGGAGGCAGGATTTGCTCCTCCCTCCCTCTGGTGTTATGTGCTGTCAAATAGTAGGATTCAAGTGTAAAATGCTGTAGTCATATTCCTTCAGTGTTATCCAAACGAACTTTAGGATGGCTAAATAAGCAGACATTATGTTATCCTGTTATCTAGATTAAGATGACTTTTTCTTGAAAGAAGCTATGCTGCTTTCTGGCAATATAAAACCACAGCATCAAAGAATGAATGGATGGAATGTGATCAAGGGTCCATGTACTTAAACCAGGATAATAAATTTTAACGTGTTCTTAAAAATTATGCCAGTGTGCAGTAGATATGGTATGTTATGTGCTGTCAAGTCGAAATGGACTCATAGTGACCATAATAGGGTTTTTGAGGTAAGTGAGATATTTAAGGCATGTTTTTACCACTGTCATCTCCCAGTGAGTTTCCATGGCCAAGTGTGGATTTCAACCCAGGTCTCCTAAGTCCCAGTCCTTCACTATGTGCACCACATTGTTTAAACTTAGTGGACACAGGGATGTGGAAAAAGACAACAAAAGGCTGATTTCTGCTTGAGACAGGCTGTCTCAACAAGGTGAGAAAGTCTGTTGGATATCCTCAAGCTCCTGTGAGAGATATCACTTCCGTTGTGCATTACAGAAATATGCAAAATCTGTCTTAGGGTTGCTAGAATTCACATGTGATTTGCTGGCACATATACCCACACATATAGAGTCTTCGTTCCATTCAGGATTGAGTGTGAGTGTGTCTAAATGTGAGATGGATGACTGACTCTCTTGTCAGGTTTAGGCCCAACATTTAACCTCTTCTTTGATTCCTACCGATTATTGATTTTAAATGGATGACTCAAAGGATCAGGATATATCTGAAGATAAGCTTAATGTACTCTGACATAATCTTCTAAACATAATAACTTTTTTTTTGTTTACATGGGTGTCTTCCCCCCCCCCCTTTGCTTTGGTGCCTGTGCATGCTCAGAGTGGGTGGTGCCAACAGTGAGGCACTGAAGATCCACCAAATTACCAATGCCAATGGTACAGCACAAGGTCCCTCCCCCATCCCAAGTCATAGTCCTTGATTTTCTGCCATTTGCAATTGCTTTTCCTCCAATTTGGAAGCATACAAATATCTGCACAAACCCAAGAAGAATCAGTTCAGGCAACCCCAAACCAGTTTGGGGGAGTTTGGTCATGATTTATACAGTAAATGTTTTGATACATATCAGATGGTATCCACACACACCTATTCTGTATGTATAAGGTTCCTTAGCCTGTGAAGAAGCTTCTGGGAGGAAGAATGGTAAATCTTGATGGGAACAGCTGCCTCATTGGTTTCCAACCTTGGGTCCCCAGGTGTTCTTGCACTGCAACTCCCAGAAGCCTTCACCACTAGTTGTGGATTTCTGGGAGTTGTAGTCCAAGAACATCTGAGAACCCAAGGTTGGGAAGCACTGCCCTAGGAGAATGGTGGTAGTTCTAGCATTTCTACTTAATGAGAGGAAGAAAAGGAACATATTCCATGAATGACTTCAAAGAGGCAAGAAATTGTCTATCAGGCTGCAAAAGAAAGGGAAAAAGAAAAAGGAAATTCTTCTGTATTCTTACTTAATGATCTAGGAGAAATCATGCAATCCAGATGTTCAAAGATAAGATGCAGGCTAAATACAGAAACAGATACAATGAGCTAACTTTTTTAAAAAAAAGCAAATTAATCATTTATTTTTCCATTTATTCTTTTACACATTCCTTCCACCAAATATTAGCTGTGCAGAAGATTACAAAGTGCTAAATAAAGGAATGGAAAATGAAAAATTGTGTTATTTTAACCTCCATTAAAACCACAATTATGAAAAGCCGAACCAGCAAGTATGAAATCTGCTGGTCCTTAGGAATGACTTTTTAACTTTCAGTAGCTTCCTACCCTGCTGGAACAAAATGTATGTCTACTTCTTTGTCACCAGTCTTTTGTTAGAATGTGGGCCTCCACTCCATGTAAATGACTGTTGTGTATTCTTTACTTCCTGTGTTTTACCAAGTTAAGATAATATGCAGAGACAGAATATTAGAAGCAATAGCAGCACAGCAGTACCCGGTCCTAGAACACAGGCCCAGTAAACTGTAAGTGTCCTGAATTTCATTGGTTCGAGCATCCCAGGGCTCAGAAGCAGGAAGAGGCTTCCTGTTACAAAGTCAGCAATAGCTGTTGCTAGGAATGGGTGTTGATATTATTTCTATTTATTTTTGTCAAGCATTTAATACATTTCACAGACTTACTAAGGCTTGAAATAGAAAGCATTTGTCTTTTTTTTTAAAGGAGGAGAATGTAGGAGAAACAAGATTTCAACAGGTAATGATTGAAATCCCATTGCATAGTGTAATAAGTTGCACTAGAGTAGGTCCATTGAATCAGAAGGGATGTAGTGAGTCAACTCCTCTGAAAATAAAATAAAATAAAATAAAATAAAGAAAAAGAAACACATTGTCAAAGAAAAAGGCTAAAGTGACTATCTGCATAAAATATGCATATGCTAACTTATAGATATAGATTCCGATTTCAGATAATTGCTATAATTAGAGCAATATACTGTAATACGTCTTACCATAGAAGGAATGGTGCTGACTAAATGACTAGTGTGCTGCTCAGTTTACTGCCTGATTATAACAGTTGTGGGGCAACATGAAACCCACTGCTCATCCTGCTTACAGTTCTTTACCTTTAAAGTCTCCTCTTTTAGATGAAGCCGAAGTCTGTTTGGTGTGTTGCCCACTCTACTACAGTTTAATAGTAAAGGGCCATAAAAGGGGAGAGAAGCAGGTTTGAAGTTAATCAAGTAGCAGGGCACATAGCAACCCTAAATTTCAGGTCTAGCTTTTAACAGAGTGCATTTGGCTCTGCTCCTAGTCAGCCTTTCTTAGTTCCCAACTGCCTATGTCTCCTGAGCATGCTCAAATATGTCATTTCCTAGAGAGGAAGAACACCAGATTTGGTGTTTTCTATGCCACCCAAGTGAATTACTATATTTTTCAGTGTATAAGACTGAAATAAGATTTTTCCTAAAATCATTACACTAAAAATTGAGGGTCGTCTTATACACAGAAGGAAGCTGAGGAGATAACAAAACTGCCCATACCTTGCCTCTGTAAACCAACTTCCTTCAATCAAGAGGCTTAGCTTCCTACAGTCAGGAGACTTAGCTTCCACCAATCACAAGCCTTATGGAACTGACATCAGCTGATGCTGAACAAACCAATTGGAACACATCTCGTTGGAGGTGGAGTCTGTAGGCTCAGATGCAACAGGGACTCGTAATGTCCCAGCGTTCTGAGCCCAGAGGCTGAATACTCAAAGCTAAGTTAAGGTTTCTTAATTTTGGGTTAGAAAAGTGGGGGAGGGGCACATCTTATACATGGGGGCATCATAAATGAAAAAATGTGGTCTTTTTTTCCACATTAGCATGATGCACAGGGCATCTGCAGGGCTTAATTAAACCAGAGTGTACAAGTATGCATGCATGCACATACATACACACACGCCCCAAAACAAAAAGAAAAGAATGTGATCATGTAATCTCATCAACACATTGCAAATAAAAATAAACAACTAAGTAATATTATAAGAAACCCTCGAGCAGGAAACAAAGAAATATTAGTTTTAATCTCCATCCTGTCTGAGACAGGGAGGCATTTTCTGTACTGCTGCCCTGCCAGTACATAGGCACAGTGAGACCATCTGGCTGGACAGAAATTAATCCATGTCTGTGAGATTTTGGAGGAAAACAAGACTCCAGGATAGCTGATCATATTCCAGCAATGCTCAGTGCCCTAGGATCATTGCCTGCTGGTGTGTTCTGTCTATTTTTTAAATGAAAAAGAAACAGATCTGCTGATATATAAAGGCAGGGCCAGGAATTTACTTGTTTTCTTTGGTGAAGGCCCATCTAGCTCTACATGTCTTACTGCCTGCATGCAACACCTGATTGTGAATTGGTCCATGTACAACTCAATACCCAAACTTCTAGGTTTGTCTGGTCTCAGGGTGCTTATTAAAGTCTCAGGGAACTGCTGCTTTTCCTCACGATTCCAGCTGAGGAGACAAATGTCAAGAGGAACTGTGCTGAAGGAGAACACTTGCTTTTATTTCATGCGGTGCCATTAATGCCTGGGTGCCCATTTCCTTCCCATTCCCAACCAGCACTGGCTCAGCACAAAGGTGGTTGTTGAGTGCTTGGGGTCATTATGTCCCTTCAAATGGATTCCAACTTAATGGCAACTCTATGAATAAGTCGCCTTCGAACAGTCCCATCATTAGCAGCCCTACTCACATCTTGCAAAATATGTGTAGATAAATCTAGGCCTTAACAGTTGTTTAGAAACTCATGCAGGACATCCACATGGTTTCTCACTCTCACATGCACATGTACATGCGCTTGAACATGCACATGCATACACACAGTTTTTGGCAATTGTTATAAAAGTGCCTGCCTTCTGTGACATCACAATTGCCTCTCCCTCTCCCGATCTTGGCCTTGATGTCTGAGGAAATGAAAAATAGCTGACTTGGGCAACCCTAATTCCTCTGAATGTCTGCTCACTGAATGTCACATTAGCAGTCTGGGCATGCAAAACCCAACATGTAGTCCTCTATGCACACCTTGAACAATTGTTTACGGCGTGTTCAGTTTGGAGCCACCCAGTTTTGTTTTCTGCACAAGTTGGCCCCTACATAAACATGACATTGTCCAGCATGCCAGCAGCAGACTGGCTTGGAACAGCTACATGAGAGGGTCAGGATCCACCAGCATAACTTCATCCTCCTACTTGTAGCTCACTAAGCAACTACAGAGGGCTTCTATCTGTTGTAAGGGGACACTAATAAACCTCATACACTATCAAACCATAATAAGTTTACGAAGTCTGATTAACTTACAAATATTTGCATTTATAGTCATATTGTACTCTCATCAGTGTGTATCTCTCATTAGTTGCACTGTATGGTGGAAAGATGAAAAATATGCAAGATTCATTTCAAATGGAACTCACAAGTATGTGTGTGTGGGAGAGATAACCCATTACACCTGCTAGTCTTGCTTGCTTCCCATATCTGTTGTCCTGTTTTAAATGCCTCATTGTGCTGCTGGATTTCAAAGTCACAAAGTTTCCGTAGCTAGATTGGGATTTAAACCCAGGTCCCCTGAGTCCTAGTCTTCCACTCGACCTACTGCTACACCACACTAGTTGTATCTCTACTGTTACAGTACATTACAGTACATTTAGAACACTTCAATAGCATGGTGCAGTGAGTTATAGCACAAAAAGAAATAAAGTGTCATTTCAATTGTCTGTTAATTACTTCAACTGCACAGTTGATCTGAATTAAATCTACCAACTTCTATGTATACTGTTTGGAAAGGATGAGAAAAGCTTACTCAAATGTCACCAGCAGATGGTGCAAGCCTGCTTCTAATCTTGACAGGTAAACCTGTTAACAAAAACATATGCTACTATGCTGCTGAGAGCTCTAAGGAGACATACATACAGGGCATATTTTTTCTGGAAAATACATTGATAGGCCTCAAGAAATGACTACAGTTGTGTACCAAATACTTTGGTGGGGCTACAAATAACTTGGTGCAATCGAAGAGTTGAAGACACAGGTGCTTCTTAATCCACAGGCTCTAGGCCAGTGCTTTTCAAGCCATGGGATGTGCTCCTGTCATTGGAGAGGAAATAGTAGGATTAGAGGGGAAGTGTGATGCAGCTTGAAAGAACATGTTATAATATATTTTTTTATTTGGAAGGTGGGAGGAAAACAGTTATGCCTCTTTTTTATGTACATGGAAATAATCCTATCATTCAATGACACACACTCGTAGCAGTGGACTTTCTTCTTTCTTTCTTTCTTTCTTTCTTTCTTTCTTTCTTTCTTTCTTCCTTCCTTCCTTCCTTCCTTCCTTCCTTCCTTCCTTCCTTCCTTCCTTCCTTCCTTCCTTCCTTCCTTCCTTCCTTCCTTCCTTCCTTCCTTCTTTCTTTTCCTCTCAGTTATGCTCCAATTAATATAAAAAAACCCCCAAACCCTGGGATTTCAAGATCCCCCTTCCTCAGATTTACAAATATTTTGACTTGTTCTAAATCATGTAAATTTAAATTAAGATTACTGGGGGACGCAAATATGAAAAGTGAGCATGAGCTTTTGGTATTTATCAGAAAGGGACAAGAGATCAAAGAAGATTCGGAAACACTGCTCTGGAGCTTAGTGCATGTAGCAGATGTGGTACCGGAGTTATTGTGTAAGACCCAGATGGGGCCAAACCTAGCATTTGTCAGAATGGAGCAGCTGCGCATGGAAGAGAATGCTGAGGAGTAGCTGTGTGCCAGGTGTCTTGCACTGCATCCCGTTAAGCTAGACTGCTACCATCAGGTGTTATGAAGGATGCTGTCCTATTGAACTATGATCCAAATCTCTGCTTGGATTGTGTGTATGAGCAGGCATCCTGTTTTTCATCTCAGGCACCAAAATAGGCCATAAAGCCTCTATTCCACCACGAGGTCCACAGGGTCACCTTGGGCCAGTCACTAACTCTCAGCCTATCTTGTTCCACAAGATAGTTGTGAGGATAAAAGGATAAAAAAGCAGGGGAGATAATATATACATGATCCTGAACTCCCTGGAGGAGTAGTGGGACAAAAATACCGCCTGAGATTCAATTACAGTCATGGCCAAAAATATTGGCACCCTTGCAATTCTGTCAGAAAATGCAACCCTTCTCTCAGAAAATTGTTGCGGTTGCAAATGTTTTGGTACTCACATGTTCATTTCTTTGGTTTGTGTTGGAACAACACACACACAAACAGAGAAGAAAAGTCAAATCTGATACAATCCCACACAGAAACCCAAAAATGCACTGGCCAAAATTATTGGCACCCTGTCTGAATTGTAAGAAATAATTGCTTTTCAAGCATGTGATGCTCCTATAATTTGTATTTAGACACACCTGTTGCAAGTAAGAGGTGTGGGCAATATAGTAATCACACTTGCAACCAGTTAAGATGGAGAAAAGTTGACTCAACCTTTGTGTTGTGTGTGACACTGAGCATGGAGAAAAGAATGAAGTGTAAAGAGTTGTCTGTGGATTTGAGAGAAAAAATTGTGGAAAAACATCGACAATCTCAAGGCTACAAGTCCATCTCCAGAGATCTTAATGTTCCTGTGTCCGCTGTGCGCAATATCATCAAGAGGTTTACAGCCCATGGCACTGTAGCTAACCTCCCTGGACATGGACGGAAGAGCAAAATTCCTGAAAAATTACAACGAAGGTTTGTTCAAATGGTGGATACAGAACCCAGATTAACTTCCAAACAAATTCAAGCTGATTTGCAGACACAGGGTACAACAGTGTCAGCTCACACTATCTGTCGCCATCTGAATGAAAAGGGACGCTATGGTAGGAGACCCAGGAGGACACCACTGCTGACACAAAGGCATAAAAAAGCAAGACTGGAGTATGCCAAAACTTACGTGACAAAACCACAATCCTTCTGGGAGAACGTACTGTGGACAGATGAGACAAAAGAAGAGCTTTTTGGTAAAGGACATCATGGCACTGTTTACAGAAAAAGAAATGAGACATTCAAAGAAAAGAACACAGTCCGTACAGTCAAACATGGTGGAGGTTCAAAGATGTTTTGGGATTGCTTTGCTGCTTCTGGCACTGGATGCCTTGACTGTGTGGACAGTATCATGAAATCTGATGATTACCAAAGAATTCGGGGGCGCAGCATAGTGGCCAGTGTCAGAAAGCTGCGTCTCCACCAGAGGTCATGGGTCTTCCAGCAGGACAATGACCCGAAACACACTTCAAAAAGCACTCATGGTTACAAACAAAGTGCTGGCGAGTTCTGAAATGGCCAGCAATGAGTCCAGATCTGAATCCCATAGAACACCTGTGGAGAGATCTCAAAACAGCAGTTCGGAGAAGGCATCTTTCAAATCTGAAAGCCCTGGAGCAGTTTGCAAAAGAAGAGTGATCTAAAATTCCAGTAGAGAGGTGTAAGAAACTCATTCATGGTTACAGGAAGCGATTGATTTCAGTTATTTTTTCCAAAGGGAGTGCAACCAAATATTAAGTTAAAGGTGCCAATAATTTTGGCCAGTGCATTTTTGGGTTTCTGTGTGAGATTGTATCAAAAAAAAAAAAAGTCAAAAGATTTGATTTTTCTTCTCTGTTTTTTGGTGCTGTTCCAACACAAACCAAAGAAATGAACATGTGAGTACCAAAACATTTGCAACCGCAACAATTTTCTGAGAGAAGGGTTGCATTTTCTGACAGAATTGCACGGGGGCCAATATTTTTGGCCATGACTGTACTTCCCTGGAAGTCTTTTAACAGATCACTCCAAGAAGCAAAATAGGGAAAGCCATTTATTGAGATATTCCACAGCAAACTGGGACTGTTCCTGGAGCTTATAGGCGATTGGGCCATAGGTAAGTTTCTCTCTCTGCTATCTTTACAAGGATGGCATGCCCACTACTAAAACTAGAATAAATCAAAACAAAAATCACTGATTAGAGATTTGAACAAAGAGCCATGTCTTTTAAAATGTCTAACAGTGACTGGTTGAAACACACAAAGAGGGCAATGTCTCCATTGTTCCAACCTCAAAACTCTTCTTCTAGGTATACTGCCTCTGACCACAGGAGGTTTGCTATTGGTAGGCTTGACCCTTTTAAGATCAAATATAAGAACATGGCCAAAGGCAGAACAAGTGCAGTGGTCAATACCACCAGGCTTTGCATTAATCATAGGGCAGCCGCTGGGGTTTTGCTCTTGGCTAACACTTGTTCTAGCCCACCATATTAGGATCTGCAAGCCTCCAATTTGATTTCCCTAATACTCCAGAATGACAATGTGTCAGGTATACTGAGAATGGGGAGAAATTAAAATGGCAGCTCTTAGCAATCCTTGGAGTGATAGTATCACTTGTAGATAAGCCTCGGCAGAGAAGGGGCCCACCTGAAGGAACTTCTTCCTGAGCCTCATCAAACCAGCAACCATCCCTGTGTATAAAGATTTTGATTTGATTTTTTTAAAGTAAGTGATACATTGATAAATTGAGAGTCTAGGAGGTGCCACCTGGGGTCAGAAGAGTCACTAAAAACGATGGGGGAAGTACTGAGTGGTGACTCCAGTCAATTAATGATGAAAAAATGAGAAGGGAGGAAGGCTCCTAGCTGCTTTGTGCTTCTGGCACATGGACTGTCCTCCATGTCCAGGTGTGCCTGCCGGTCTTCTGCTGCTTCACCAGCTCCTCCATCAGCCAAATGGGGAGAATGGGGTAGGTGGTTGTAATACTGAACATATTGATAAAGTGATACAGTGATAAACATTTTAAGAAAGAATTTAAAAAAAATTTAAAAGGAAAAATGGCAGTGCCCTTGCTACCCAAAATCCACATAGATACAAATTAAAATGACAGCAGCATTCACAGCCACAAAATCGCATTAAATTGAATTGATTTTAGAAGCAAGGTATTTTAAAAAGCCTGTATTCCTCCAATTTTCACATAGCAGATTCCTGTTTGAAACAGACGTTTTGCACATCAGTAGAGACTAGACTTCTCTGTTTAAATGAAAGCCCCATAACATGGAAGAGGCTATCTTATATGTTATTTGTGTTATATCAGTGATTGGTGAAAGACAGCATATTAAACACAAATGATTTGAGTTTATAAGATAAGGGTACACAATCATGTTGGGTTTCTTTCATGCTCCTCCTTTCATGTAAGCTTTTGGTGCCCTTTCACGGTTTGTCTATTAAATTGCTTGAGAAGTTTTTCATCCAGTAGAGTCACAAGGGCTGTCAGCATTCAGTCAAAACATCCAGGGGATGGGAGCAGGAACTTTGAATCTCTAAAAGGGCCTGGAATCCAATGAGGAATGCTCTTTCTTCCCATTGTTTCTTCTGGGATTACTGTGTGCTGAGCTCCTGATGTCTTCCATCTTGAATTGCTGCCTACCTGCCTGCTGTGTCTCCATCTTGGTTCCTTTCATTTTCTTGATTTTTAGGGGAATTCTCCCCTCTATTCTTTTAGAAATTTTTGCCACTGCTGCCAGGCAGTCTGCCTATGACAGCATGGCTCCTTTGGGATTATTTCAGAAAAAAACCAACCCATTTCTTTGGAGACATTTTCTCATTTTTTCTGGTATCCTTTCCTTTCTTGGCTTATTATTGCTGCTATTTGGCCTGCTGCTGCCGGCTATATATTAAGAAGAGAACACTTCAAGTGAAATCTCCTGATAATTTTTGTTAGGGGGTTTGGTTGCATTTTTTTGCCTTTATTTGCTTGCTTGCTTTTTGGTTTTGGGGAAAGGGAGCTTATTTTTATGTTGCTATGGGCTTTCTCTCTCTCTCTCTTTCTGCTTTCTCTGTTTGACTGATTTTTTAAAAAAAGTTATTTGGTTCATTTATTGTGTGTTTATTCATCTGTACTGCTACTTGATGATGCTGCTGCTGCTGCTGCTGATGGTGGCACTGGCAATGATGATGAATGTGATAATATAAATTAGTGCCTTCATAGATCAGATGATGATTTTTCTTTTTCATGTACTGTTGCCTGCTTTTGGAGTAGGTTGATTCTCTTTTGCCTTGACTATCTGTTTGTTTGTTGTTTTTTTAGCATTTTTAAAATTGTTCTTTAGGGATTTTGGACTGTTAGAAAACATGAAGGGGGGAACATGAATGAGAAACCCCCAAAAGGCTTTCCCTTTTCTAAAACAAAAGGAACAGTACACAAAAAATATGAAAATGATGGAAGCACCTCCCAAAAAAATCTGAAATGTAAGAAATACTTTTTTTTTTTTGCCATGCACATCCTTATACATGAATGTATAATGTAGGGTTGCCAGGTACTAGGGTGCTGACTGAAATATTCAGAATTGCTATGCTTCCATGGGTCTCCAGGTGGGGAAACAAATCTCAGGGCAGGCAGCGCTGGAGGAGGAAATACTGCCTTCCCCAAGGACATAATAAAGGCATCTTAGGTTTTGACCCTGAAATCTAAGGGGAGTGGGATGTTGCTGACCTGTTAACCCTAGACAAAAGGTTTGCTCTAGACAAGATCCAGCTCCTCATATGGCACGTTTTCTGTTTAAAATCAGCTGGCCTTCAACATGAAAACTGAGACAATACTATGCAGCCCTTGGCTGAGTATTTGTTGATCTCTTGACTTTACCTTACATTTGACATGTAAAAATTAGCTATTCTACTTACCACAGCTTCTTCACTTATTAAAAAAATAAAAATAAAAATAAATTAAATACAATTTAACAGTCTGAGTTGGTTCCTGAAGGTATTTTGCAGTTTCAGGAAAACTTCAGAAGTGTATCTTCTGTCTGACAGTAAGAATGAATTTATGAGGGGATATTATGGAAGGGCTTTTAGTTTTAATAACCATATATTAAACATCCACAAAGATAATGCAAATCCCTCACTTACAAGATGCATTTGCATTAATATTTATGGATGACTGTCTGAAACCTAGATCTGCTGAAGCCAAAAGGATTTACAGGGGTCTAAATGGATTCCCCAGCATCACCCAAATATATAGACTCCGACTCCACTGATGTCACCATCAGAATATGTTCCAGTCTGTCTTCCTGGGTATAGTTGACACTGGATTTGCAGGACACATTAAGTAAAACATCTGGGAATTGGGGGCATGTTAAAAGGATTTTAATTAAACAGTGAAATGTCTGCTTTTCCAGAGAGGCTTTCTCGCACATCTTTTTATTTTTGCAAGATGAAGCCTGAGGTGAATTTCGATAGTCCGCTCAACCAGCTTGTAGAGCAATGAAGTGAAATCAAAGTAATATCTACAAGATCTGTGAAATCTGAATCCTTATATATAAAGAAAGGGCAGATTGCTTCAGCAATAATGTAACTTGCCTCTGCAGCAGTATGCATGGATGGATATGTATGCAATTCAGGTTTTGCCCCACTCTACCTAACAGTAGGGCAGTCTTGCGTACAGTTATGGTGGTTGTGTGGAAAATAACTGGAGAAAATTGGCTGGTGAGCAGAATTGCTCACTTATTTATCTGAGATGGATCCTCTGTTCTTTAACACTCTTGAGTACTGACAGGCAGTAGTGACTATACTTCCTGCCATATTCATCCATTAGGCTCCAATTTGTTTTAATTTCTAGCCATTGGGTGGTTTCTTCCAGGAAAGGAAAGTGTTCCAAGTGAATAAACCAGGAGGGGGGGATGTTTAAGACTGTGTGGCTGTTTTTGTCACATGGAACCATCTTTCTGTCTGCATTCTGAACCCCTGCTTTCTCACTATGGAAAATTTGTTGCACATTTCAGTTTGGCTTGTGGTGGCTTTGCCATTTGTCCAGAAGGTTACATTGTTGGACTCTTCTCCAACCCCAACGGATCCAAAGAGTAGGAGTGCCCTGTTCTCTCCTTGTAAGACACTTGCAAGGAAAATATAATGGCATGATATATAGACTTGGAAATGGAAAAGGCATTCCATGGGGCAGGGATATGATGCCATTGTCTCTATCCCTTCACCACAGGAAGGCTTTAATAACAGCATGGGGCATACATAATGTCCTTTGCTTTTCAAAGTCTTTTAGGTTTCCTATTATTCAGCCAAGTAACAAATCCTAGATTTCAGAGCTACTGGGCTTTTAACTCCTGGATATCATCTTTAAATTGAGTAAAGAATTATCAGCTCATTGAGAGATTCAATAGTTCAGTTTTGAACCCTTCTGAGAGATTAAGGTAGATTAGTGGCACATTCACCAACATGAAAAACATATCTCTCTTTTTCTGTCACATTAATTAATACCTGACTCTACTTTTTCTTGAAAGTTATCTACTCGTAAATCTGCTTTCTTTCTTAACTTTAAGGAATGTGCCCGGATAACTCTGAGATCTCTAGAATAAAACGTAGCTTGCAAGTACCAAACTTGATTCAGTAAACCTATTTGACCCCAAGTAGGTTTGTGACAATGGAGCACAGTGATAGAGAAATATATCTGTATGGCAATATTGCAAACTAGGTGTTTATCTGCACATAAGTTCTTATTCTCAGGCATTCAAATTGACATATATGTAGAGCTATAAACATTATTATGGTATATGCGTGTAATAAGCTATTGTGCATTTATCATAAGTTGTAGGAGTTTTGGACAGCTGTTAAAGGTTATGGGTTTTTTTGGGGGGAAAATCTAATGGAAATATACTACCTCTTTATAATGATCCATTTAAAGGCTGAACTAAATAAGGATGCACAAGCAAGCATGCAGGTAGGTATGCCCAAAAAGCAACAATAGCACTCTAGACTTAAAAGCTCTTCCTCATCTCTAAACATCCCAGCAACTCTGGTTGTGCAAAAAAAATAAAAATTAAAAAAAAAAAAGGGGGGGAGCTTTAATAAATTTTGTTTCTCCGGGGCAGAGAATAAAATGCCCTCCCCTGCAACTCCAAGTACAGAAGCCAGCCAGATGGGCAGTTGATTCTTACTTTAATACTGGCAACAGGACAATGTTTTTCATTGTACCCGAAGACAATGGACTGGCATAGAAAGCACAGAGGAGTTCTCAGCCACTTACTGACACTCAATATCTGCCACCTGAGACAGCTGCCTTATTCTGCACAATGCTAGGGCTGCCCTTCTGTCTAAAAGTACACACAATTTCATCTGTTGTTGCAACTCAGGAGACAGTGAAGGTTAGGGATGTGAGGAACACTTGCAAAATACATCCTTCTCATAAATCTTAGCTGTCTCAACCAGATGGGAAGTCTCAGTGAGAAATTTTTCATCTTCTTCTGATTTTTTGAACTCTGATTCTTTGTCTCATGTGGAGAAGCTAGCCAGGGGCAACAGTCTCCCCCTGTTCAAACTGTTGTGTTTTTGTGATGATAGAGACAACAAAGGGGGCAGAGCTAACATGCTCCTCTCACCACTTGTGGACTCCACATGCTTTAAAGCATGACTGGTTGGGCCCTTGACTCCTGCTGAAAGTGAGATAAAAGTTCTTCTGGTTTTCATTGTTTAAGGTATCTACATTTTATGTAGAGTCCCTTTTCCCTAAGAAGCAAAGTGTGCACACATAAGTAGGCACAGAATGGCTGGCTGAATATACACAAGATGTGAACAATTGAATTTAAGACTTTAAGCTGTCAAATATCTTTGGAACTAAGGAGCAGTCATTCCAGTTTTGCGCAAAAACCTTGCACAAGCTGCTGGGTCTTCTCTCTCTCTCTCTCTCTCTCTCTCTCTCTCTCTCTCCGCTCCATCCATCCATCCCTCTCTCTCTCTCTCTCTCACACACACACACACACATACACACAATTCCAAGAATGATTCAAGATCACCAAGAAATCTCAGCAGGCCCTTATACATTGGCAGAGAAGTGGGCAATATTTTGCCCTCACTTAAGGACAAGACAATTGAGAATTCATATCCCTGTTCTAGAAGCTTAGCAGAAATGGTCTCTCATTGCAAAGAATCATGGATTAATATTCACTGTTCCTCATCAATGAACAAGTCATATCAGTGTTAACCAGCAGATAGCTTTGTTTGGACAGTATGATTTTCAGTCTATATTAAAACCATTCTTCCTGACCCATGGGCACATTCATGCAGATATATGCACTGGAATGGATCAAGATGAAGCAGAAATGGCCTTCTTGGAATGAAGTGGAGAGAGACAATCCTTCCAGTTTGTCATGTGCTATCCATGCACAACCTACTAAATGGAAATGATAGTCTAAAATCCAGGAGAGAACATCATAGTGGGGCAGAAGGGAAGCTGCTGAGTGAATGCTACTGGCCAAACTGGAACAATGTTTACAGACTTATGAATGTAAGTGCTCAGGTTTCTATATCTGACACCAGTGTTGCATTTAGAAGCTGATAGCATGTTAATTCTTCACCAAGTGAATCCTTGAGAACTGTGTGCTTCAGCAATAAGACTTGCAAATTAAGCCTCTGTTTAACTCCCGGTGACCAATCACAGAACAAAGGAAGCTAATCTGCAAAAACTGAAGCTTTATAAAAACTTGTTTTGTGACAGATGCCTTTCAACACTGAAGGAAGTCTGACTTATAACAATATGCTAACCATACATCTAGGTGGCCAATTTAAGACATGACTGATGCCCAAGAAGTTGAGGAGACAAGGGAACCTACAGTTGAACATTAATACTCTCTGACAACTTAATTTCTGATATCCTATTCAAATCTTATTACACATTGCAATTCCTGTTTATGTGACAATTCTCAAAGAGGAATCCAAACATGTGCACATCAGTCATTTGTATCATGTCTTTGGAACAGAAACAATCTTTGGAACAGAAACAGAAACAGTTCATTGTAGGACAAGATTCTTTGCAAGTGTTATGGTATGTGTATGTACTGGGGCTTCAGAGCCAACTTCTTTGGTTGAAGAAAGCTACCCTCAACCTCCATGCATCTACAGATTTTTTCAAACAAAAGATTTAAAAGTTCCCTTGCAACTTTGGGGTGTGTGTGAGAGAGATTTTGCCATGAATTCATCCACACTGACATGATTGAGGCTGGGGGAGGGCTCTTTTTCCAAATGGAGTTTGCTTCTAGAAGCTGGGTGGCACACCAGTGGCTGATGGAGGTATTATACACAGCCCATGGGTCATGCTTTTTCCACACCTTTATAAAGAGACCTCAATGGTAGCCCAGTGAATTGTAGCATAGTCCTTTGAGGACCTCCTTTCTGGGAATGGTGTCAGCTTTTATACGCTTTTAGCAGAATGTAGACTCTGCTTGTTTATGCTAGTTGGGGGAGGGGGAACCAGTCATGTCTGAGAACATTTTGAACATACATTTTCTTCCAACATTGGCATGTTTTGACACCTCAATTTTTATCTGAGTGAGGATTTCCCTCCCTTTTTTAAAGGTTTGTGGGCAAAACAAGGGATCACAGCCTTAATTCTCTCTTAGTAAAATTCCATCATACTATTATATGTACTTACATTATAATGACTGAAATTCAATAGAAACTCACAACTAGAGTAGGCCCATTGAATCACTGGGATTTGGTGAGTCAACTCCCCTGTGGGTTTCACTGATTCAGGGGGTCTGTACTAATGGCAACTTTCTACGGAATTTGAGCCAGAATAATATAAGCAGACTAAAAGCCTATTCTTGTTCAAGCCTTTTTTGATTAATTTAGTCATAAGAAATTGCTGGAACAAGAGGGGTTGGGGGTTTCTAAATAGCTGTAAAGTCTTTGCAAATAATTTTTGCATGATTTCTGGATTACAGAGTTCTTCAGAAACACTGTCAACTGCTATTCCTTGAACAACAATGAGGAAACCTAGGTCAATGTCTACAGTAGGGGTGGCCAAAGAATGATCCAAGGGTTGCATATGGCCCCTATGGTCCCGCTGCAGCCCTCCAATTTCCTCTAACAACCTTCTTCCCTCATACTGTCCCAAAATATTTTTTACTTCAAAAAGCCCTCTTGCTTTCTCTGGGGGTGTGGAAGGCACTTTTGCCAGAGTTTTGCTCCCTAGTAATTGTTTGAAACCCACAAAGGCCTGTTTCTAAATAGATAGAAGGGATTTCTAATACCTTCCTGTCTGGAAAAAAAGAACACTCCAGTGCCCAAAACAGCTCAAAAGGGTTTTTTTTTGGGGGGGGGGGGAGAGGGAGGACTGGCCAAAATAGCCCCAAACCCACTAGAGAGCACAAAGAAGGGTTTTTTAAAAGTAAAAAGTGGGGAAAAGATTTAAAATTGTGGGGGATTAAACCATTGGGCTATCCAAGGCACAGTTGTGGGCTTTTGTGAACACTGGACCTCTAGAAGTTGTCTGTCTCTTGTGAGTTGTACTTGAGGAAATATCCATGGAATAAGTTCTGTTAATGCCTCTCTAGGTTACGTTGACAACCTATTCAACCACTTTCCTCAGGTAAATTTAATGATAATCACAGGTTCACATTTACAGACCATTGCATGCTGTTCTGATTCACAGTAAAAATGGTTAAAACAATTCTGAAAGGAAGCTCAAGTTTTGCTTGTGGGCTGAAGGGAGGTTCGAGTCAGGAATGTCTCAAATCTCCTTCTGTGTTACTGCTCACCTTTTGAACCAGTATGGCACACACTGTCTTCCCCCTCCTTCCTGAATATATTATAATAGAATAAAAATATTCAACATGATAAAACTGACCCAAATTACATTGCCAACAGCATAGTTATTGGTATGCAGAAAGCCAGGAATAATTCAGGAAACTAATGCAGTGTTTGACTATATCTTCTTTGTGACATATGCAATAGGGGAATTGTATAAATTAAAAGAAAGGTATGCTTCTTTAAAAATCTCTTTTAGAAAACGAAATGTACTGGGAGAAACACGATTTCATCCTGAGAATACCAATCAAAATCAACCCTAGGTGGGGATAGAGCATTGTTCTCCATTTCCTCTCTTAGTGACCTGGCTGTCTGCCTGTTGCAGCTGTTAACTGTTTCACCTTGAATTAGCAAAATCTGAAGCTTGCTCTCGGTGCCCTAAGTGGAGACAATCACCCCCCTTTTTAAATATATAAAAAGTTAATGCATTTTTAAAGGAGTTCATTAAGTGCTGCTGATTTCCATTTTGCTGTTTTTAAAATTCAGATGAGGGCATCTCATAGGACTGAACCTCTCTCCGTTGTTGAACCTTGAGCAGTTTTTCACCTGCTGGAAACCAATGTTCTTCACATCATTCAGATCAACCTTGTGGATCAGGCTGCTGCTAAAGGCAGAAGAGGCTGTTTCCTAGCTCAGATGGAAACTCAAGGGCAGTCTTCTCCAACCCAGATATCTGAAATACAACTCCCGCCATGCCCCCATTGCACACTGGACACCACTGGATTGGAGAAGGCTGCCCTAGCATTTTTATGCCATAGTACATTTCAAGGTATTCAAGAAAAAGAAATGGGCAGAGAAACTATCCACCAAGCATCTCAAATATCAAAAAGGGGGAAGAAGAACAATTATGTATTTTTTTTCCAATTAGGCAACATGAGATCAGGGATAAGAGAGGTTTTTTTAAAAAAAATCTCCCAGTGGACCAGAGATGAAAATATTGACATTCCTGTGCATGAATGGATAAGGTGACTTGTAAAATCTGTCAGTCTAACAGGATGCACTGGTTCACAATAACTGTGCCACCCACTCCAAACTCAAACTGCAGGCCTGGTCCCAGATTTGAGGGGGTCCCAAATCTGCTTCCCAATGACTACTGCTTGAAAAAATTTCCCATCTCCTATACCAAGCTTAATAGTTGGCATCTGTGGCCAGACAGACAACGGTAAGGAGTCAACTGTAGCATACGCTGGCAGAAGGCTTCTGGGAGCAATAGTCTAAAATAGTGGTTCCCAACCTTGGGGTAACCCAGGTGTTCCTGCACTGTAACTCCCAGAAACCTGCCCAGGGCAGCTAGTGGTGAAGGCTTCTGGGAATTACAGTCCAAGAATGCCTGGGTTACCCAAGGTTGGGAACTAGAGATGGGTTCAGAGTTTTGTGCCAGTTTGTAAGCGCAGCACCACAAGTGTCCACGTTCCCTCCCCCTGCCTCCCAGCCAATGCCCCACTCACCAGCCAGCGCATGCTCCTCTCCTCCTCCTCTTCGGCTGTTCAGCCAGTCCCTGGCAGGAGCATGCCTGTCCTGCCTTCTTGTCTGAGTAGGTGATCAGCAGGGCAGGGAAGCCTGTGCTTCTGCCAGGGACCGGCTGAACAGCCGAAGAGGAGGATAGAGGAGCATGCAGCAGCTGGTGAGTGGGGGAATCCAGCCAGGGAGGTGGGGGAAGGGACCTGTGGTGCTATGTTTATGGACCTCTGAACTGAGGTTTGTGCCCATTTCTATTGGGAACCACTATTAGACCATTCTATTGGTCTAAAGAGAGAACTTTTCCAAACATTGGTTTTCTTTCACTTTGCACTGACTTTCTTCCATTGCAGAGTGACATTAAAGAAGCAGTCTTGTGTCTGTCATGGAAGAAGGGAAGATGGCTTGGCACAGAAATGACTGGTAGGCTGGCAGAGGAGTGGAGCCCTTACCCTCTGAGAACTGGTACTTAGCAAGCATCTGTGTCACTGTTGAAGGTGTTATGAGGTTGAGTGGAACACTTTAATTTTGAGTGGTGGATCCGCAAAAAATTGTCTAACATTAGCCATTAGCCTATATTTAGCATTTGACCAATTAGACAGATTCATGGAAGACAGGTGCTATTAGTTAGCAGAACTCAATGCAACCTTCCTATTTGGAGATACAAAGGGGACCTGCCACAAAATGTCACAGTTATCACCTAAGAAAAGTGCTTCTGTTCAGGATGGGACCTAGCTATGAGGTGGCTGCTGTGTGTCACCAAAAGAGAAGAATTGCATAGCCAACAAGGACAATACGGTTTTCATAAATGTTGCTCTTTGTAGTTTATGTATCTAGATGCAGCTTCGGTAATTATGTAAATAGCAATGCAATATATCTCATAGCAATGGAAAATCTTGTGATTAGGTGGCCTGTGCGTCTGTCCAGGCACTAATATTCATAAACAACTTCAGAGTTCATGTTCTTCTGTACCATTCTAATGAGTCTTAGACCAAGTAGATCTTTAAAGAGAGGAGTCATTTCATGAGAGGCCTTTCTTTGTAAAGGAGGAGACATGGTCATTCTATTTAGCAAGCCAGCCAAGTGTTAGAAGCGACAGCAGGGTTGGTGAATCTGGCCCTGGCCCTCTAGAGGGTAGCAGTCAAACTGTCCTGGTACTCCAGCTGTGGACGAACAAGGACTTGCATCATCCCTCCCCACTGACTAGTTGACACTGGCCAATGGAACTTGGAGTCCCTAGTCTTCCCCTTCTGCAGAATGCTTGAAGGAGGTGAATCAGACCAATCACTTTTTGTCCTGCCCCGCCCCCATTTTGCGTTTTTTTGGTTCAATGGTTTCCCTTGCTTTTTCAGACTTGCACCATGCCAATCCCTTCCTCTTCTTTTTGGTGGCTCTGTTTGTTTCTGGGATCCTTGGTCTAAAGTAGGTGTAAGCAAATCTGGTATGTCTGGAGACCTATATTCTGCCCAAAATGCCAAAAACTGAACAAAATGAAACCAGGTCTGGCTAGAAGTCCACTTTCAGTTTGGAAAAATGGGTACTGAGGGGCATTAAATGATGCAGAGGGTAACCTGGTTTTAAAAGTAAATAAAAACTGTGGGGAGGGGGAAGGAGGCTGATGGAGGGCTAGGAAACGAGCTGCAACCCTGCCCAAACTTAGTCCACTTTTGGTCAGAACTGTAAATAGCAATTTTGGCATCAGGGCTTCCCTGCCTTATGGGTTAATTTTAAGTGATGTGAGATTGGCATACACAGGGAGAGGAGAAAAGCATGGGGTGGAATGTTTGGATTTAAGCACATGGCAACCATATTGGTTGTATGCTGTGCCTCTCTGTCTTGTGTTTCCTTTGCCTGGAGAGGGGCAGCAGGAGGGGGGGTACACACACACAAGGAAGGCAGATCCATGCCCTTCCAGCAGAAAATGTGTGTGCCCTCAAAGGTTTGGTACCCTTGGTCAAAGCCATGGCTGCCCCTCTCTAGTTATAGCTCTGCTCTTGATCTAAGCCCATCAAGGCATTCTTAGGGTGGTGGGTAGGGAACTCCTCAGTACAAATCTTAGCATAGTTGTATCTGTTGAAGAGGATTCAGGTAGGCACCATAAGACCTAATCTTTAATTCTCATTACTGCACATCTAGCAATATTGAGAGACTTAATTGAAATAAAACCCACTTCATACTGGCTGCCTGGCTGAATCAATTTGAATGCATTCATTTTATTATTGCTAAAGATTCAATATTTCAGCTAGGTTTCAGCTAAATTTTTTTATATCAGGTTGCAGTTAAATATGTAGTTCATTTGTGCATCACGAAAGAAGTGCAATGGCACAACGAATTCTGTGTGCCTCAGAAATATAATTAATGAGGAACTGAATATCATTGATAAATGGAGGTGACTTATCAGTCTTTGGCATATAGGGAAATATGAAAGCACATGGTGTAATTTGTCTGAAGCAATTAGTTGTCTAAATTAAAGATAAGGGATTACGGATGGAGCCTTTAAAGCCCCAGACATAGGGAAATTATAAATTACACACTGGAAAAGTATAAACATGATTCTTTCAAGTTGGCGATGCTTTGCGAAGTGATGGATGTCTGTCTTTGTATTTTCCATGACCAAACACAGAAAGGCTGTGTACTACTCTACTGATGCCGAAGTGTGATACATAGAATTATTCTCGTGGTGGTTGATGCCATGCATGAAAATCATCCAAGTCTCTTTTTCTGCTGCTTTTTTCCTCACTGCAATCAATGCCATACTGGAGATTTTCAAAATCCAGAGCACAGTTCTTTCACAATCACAGTTCTGGTTCCAGGAATGTGATGCAAATATTTTTGGTATTAATAGCACAAGAGCCTGGCACATTGGCATGGAGCCGTTCTCCATAGCCCACATTCATGAAGACAGAAATCAGCTGGCTTGGTGTAAATAGATTTATTAGAGGCTTAGAGGGATGCGGTCCCCACCAGGTAATTACAGGTAAGTCTTCCTTCACTTGGTATCCTTTCCTAACTCCCTCTCCCTCTCCCTCTGTCCCAGACCCTAGTCAATGTCATAGGGGTGGAGAGGTCGGCCATCTCCAGGCTTCACAGGGGGCACCACTGACCAGTCCTGTGCCCAAAGACTGTTCTCAGAGGCTTCAGCCTGGTGCTTCTGCCACACTCTGGGGTGTCAAGAGATACCCTCACCAATGGCACTTGAGTCATCTAGGACAGTGGTTCCCAACCTTGGGTGCCCCAGGCATTCTTGAACTGCAATTCCCAGAAAAACTGGCCAGCACATCTGGTGGTGAAAGCTTCTGGGAATTGCAGTCCAATAACACCTGGGGCACCCAAGATTGGGAGCCCCTGATCTAGGAGAAGTGGGGGTCTAAGTCAGCTGGCAACCCTTCCTGCCTGCTAGCCAACAATGCTTACAAATTTGGGGCCAAACCCCAACTTTGCCTCTGGGGCCAAACCTTGTGTATCATTCATTATCTATAATGCTGGGTGAGGTTACATTTGCACCCGCCTCCAATCCTGTAAGAAAATTATTCTTGTGTCTCCCCATCCCTGAAATGAATTGATTGGGGGCTTTCTGATGCAATGAGATACTAGATGCCCCAATGACTTGTCTGTTATGGAATGGAGTTATGGACCACATGTTCAAACAAGTGAAGTATTCTTGTTTTACTACCAACCAAACAGTGGTTCCTGGAAGATCAGAAGAAGGGTGTAAATCTTCAGCAACTGGTAGACCAAATTGGAGAGAAGTTTCTCCATTATGTTGGGATACACATCCTGTGCTCAGTTCTTGAGCCACCACTGGCATGAAATTCCTTGTGACTTGTTTTCAACATCCCATAACTGGAGCAGACTGTTTCTGTACATGTAGATCCTATTTAGTTAGCAAGCTGCCATCCACAAGGGAAGCCTTCTCTGATGGTAGTATCACATGACTGAAACCAAATATAAGCATGTCTAGCAGGGGGCTTATTTATTCATTGCAAAAGGCCCATGCATTTTGTAGCCAGGAGAAGAGTGTTGTGGGGAGATAAGCAGAAGGTACCAGTTCTGGTCCCCATCTATTTAAACCTGAAGGCCGCTTGTAAACCTCACCCACATTGCAGCCCCATTGACTTTTCAGGGCCATCTTCTTTGGTTCTTTAGTCACCCACTTTTGGCCAAGGTCAGACTGAGGTCATGTTCTGGTCATGAGTGGGAGCCCATAAGGTTCAATGTAGCAAGCCTGGCCATACATTGGAGCACTAAAGAGGACCTCCCAGTAAGAAAGTTGCTCCAACAACATCCAAGAGTTTGATGCCACTGTAACTGACATGGGTCAATTCTATTAAATCCTGCTTGTGGTTTAAGGAGGTGCTTAGAATCCTCTTTGCTCCAAGACAGGGGTCTCCAAACTACGGCCCACGGGCCACATCTGGCCCGCCTTGCCTTTTTATCCAGCCCGGGCATAGGAAGAGGAGGGAAGGGGGACCAAAGCGATCCCTCACCTCCGCTGTCTTTGCAAAAACAGTGTGTGGGGGATCGCTTGGGATCCCCTTCCCTCCTTCGACCCTCAAAAATGTGTAAAATATATGATGTGGTCCTCATACTGAAAAGTTTGGATACCCCTGCTCTAGGGCTACAATTCAGGGGCATGTGCTACAGCTTTCTAGCAGAGAATTTAGTACCTTGGCAAGTTACAAAACCTAGGATTCTGTAGAAGGAACCCTGGCACTTAAACTGCTGTCAAAGTGCTATAACTATGTAGTACAGGAATCCTCTGAGACCGAAATGAATGGTTTAATGCTGTATAAAAGCATAGCAGCCCATAATGGGACTTGTGTCAGCTCACACGTTCAGCTATGACTCTTCAAGTGGCTGTAAAGAAATGGGTGAACCAGTCCTAAGAATGAATTTGTTGACAGCTATGTCCCTTTCTGAAAGTATCTGTCTCTGTCTCATATGAATGTATCAGGATCCACCTCTCCCACCCGTGAGAATGTTCCTGGAGAACCTGCTGCATCTCTTTCAAATGACAGTGGCTTTACAGCTCTCTAGACATGAGACTAGGGACACAACCAGGAGTTAATTATAGAGTCCGTGGGGGAAGAGAAGTTAATGAACTGGAGAGCAGCATTGGAACATGGCCTTTTCCCAACACATATCTGCATTTCAAATTCTGTCAGGTTGTGCCCTTGGAAAAGTTACGCAAATCTGTTTTCATACCTTCCATTGATGTTGCATCAGGACACTACTTTAGAACGCATATATGAAACTTGACATTTCATGATCTGATCCTTCTGTTCTCCTAAATATCACCAGGATCAAAATCACTTTGTTACAGGGATTCTCAACCTTTTCTCCTCCACTTGTTTTGGACTTCAACTCCCAGCAGTCCCAGCTAGCATGGCCAATAATATGGGATTTTGGAAATTAAAGTCAAAAACAGATGGGGAAATCAAATATTTTTGGGATGCTGTGCATGTTCCTCAGAAGTTTACTGTGCTTAGTGTAGAAAAACCAAGAAATATAACCCAGGATGGAGCAATATGGATAAAACCAGATTGATTCTTAATGGTCAGAGCATCAGGGACACAGTGCACCCTTTCTGGTACCCCTGACTACATTCCTTCACTTTGTTACACATGTGAGCTGATCCCATTCATTTCTACGGAGGAAAAACAAAGCATTGACTTGGAGAGGAGAGCAGCACCCTCCTCTCTTTTTGGGAACATTACTTAAATTATGGAAATAACTTGCTTCTTTTCATATGGGAAACTCGTAGATGACCTGCAGCATGCACTGAAAAAATACTATTCTAGGAAATGCTAGGAAAAATGTTAAGAAACTAGATTAAGGTTCCTACCAGCCTATCATTAATTTGTTAATGTTTTCAAGAGTAACCCCAGGTACAGTTTGGAGCCCTCTTTCTGATAAGCAACGTTTCTGTATTATCCTCTAGGTGATGGTGAGTGACAAGTCTCCTTCATCTAATTAAAGGTACAGTCTATTTAACTCAGCTTCTTTCACCTGCACGAATAGCAGTGCCCTGATTAATCAGCTATAGAACAAGAGTAAACACTTGGCTTCACTTAATTAAAAATTAAATTCCTCTGGAGGGATTATTACAGCCAGGAGCTGCTACATGCTTCTGCTAAATACAGAATTCACCAGGACTCAGTCAGTTTTAGGCCACTGGGAGGTCTGTATCAATTCAAACAGAAATTTGTCCAGTCATTCAATTAAGTCTCTACACATGTTCACTCTCCTTAGGGAAGAGGTGTGAACAGAAAGCCAAGGGGACACCAGTATTTTAGAGGTCGGTGATACCCATGTTTGCTGTTCTGTAACTGGATATTGGATTGGAGTTTCCTATATTGCCAAAGCATACCTAAGGAACCTTGAGCCCCAGAAATGTCAGCCTTCAATGTTAATTTCTCTGGCCCTCATCAGATTCTTGTCTTTTGTGTGGCAACACTCAGATATTCCTTCTTTATTTTTTACACAGCTACTGTGGCAAACATGGTAACTGTGTACAAAGTTAACAATAAAGAATCCAGCAACAGTAACTTAAAGATTCAAAAGTTTTATTTACCATTTGTTTGTGGACTTCAGTCCACTTTATCAGATGGACAAAGAGCAGCCTCAGTTTATCTGTGAAGATTCTCAGTCATCCAGGTTAGGTTATCTGGAAGTTGAGTCATGGCAACTGGACCTCTTGCTTATTAGGTTGAAATGTTTCGCTACTCATCCAAGTCGCTTCTTTAGTCTGAGGAGAGTTGGTCGGAGATCCCTGATACATCCTTCACTTTGGTTTCACTCCCCGCTGGTCTGAATAGGCTCGTTAGAAGGACAAAGGACTGGGGGTTAGTGAAAATCCCACGTCTGCAGTCCTTCTCCACCCATTGTCATGGGTCGTTAACAGTGGTCTTTCTGTTGGGTGTGGTCCTGATCTTTCTGGGGATGGATGAAAGGGCAGCATGATAAATAGTAGACAGATTGTATCTAAGGCCTCCACCCCTGTTGAATGAGGGATTTTCTATATGCACATGTATGGCTTCCCTGACCCCTCTCTCAAACCACCTATCTTCTCGGTCCAAAATGAGTACATCTTAGTCATCAAATGAGTGTCCTTTTTCCTTCAAATGAAGGAACACTGCTGATTGTGGTCCTGAGCCATTGCCCCTCCTGCACTGGGCCATTCTCCTGTTTAGTGGCTGTTTGGTTTCTCCAATGTAGAGCTCCGAACATTCCTCTTTCATTGGACCGTATATACTATATTGCTCCTGTTGTGTTTTTGTGTCAAGTCTTTTGGGTGGACAAGTCCAAGATGTACTCATATTGGACCAAGATGATAGGTGGTTTGATGGAAGCAGAGTGTAGAAGAAATGCAGCGCAAAAGGTACCAGCTGTGATGCTCACCATAAGATTCTCCACAGTAGCTCATTAACAAACAGCAAATCCCTCCAGAAGCAAGAAGGGCATCCTAGCATAGGTAAAAACATTCTCACATTTATTCTCACACTTTGTCCAGTCCTCATACAGGAATGCAAGAGTGCAATCTTTAGGTGAGTTCTTGTGATTAGGCAACTGTAACCAGCACAGTCAGATAATAAAATTCATAATGAAAGGATATCAATGCAAATATGCCAGAGCAATAAACCAAACAGTTTGAGCACCCTCTTTTTGTAATCATAAAATGTGATTCTATGGAAGAGAAAATGGAGCCAGATTATTTTTATTGCTGTTTCTTTATTTTTCACTCTTAGAGTCAAACTGGATGTTAAGGGGAATGCTTTCAACAGTGGGACTTCTCTACTGTGTGTGCCTCTGCAATTAGACTTTAAACATTGCCATAATTCCAATGACCAATCACAAAATAATGCACTCTAAATGTCAGATACAGAGTAGAGGACAATCATATGCTGTGACAAGCAAACATTTTATTACTTGATGGAGCACCTCTTCTGAGTATGTTTTAAATATATCATCTAGTTTAACCATGGGTTTAACTGAAAAGAGATAGTGTTAGGGTTAATCCAATGATACCATGAAGGGCATAAAGCTGCCACTGTGCGGTGTCTCTTCACTCTTTTTTGTAATATCTGATACAAATAGCATTTGAAGTTCGATAATTGTAAGGGATACCTCCTTTCCACACCCCACTTCTATTTGATTGGTTGCAAGGGCAAATAGAGATTACACACAATTACATAATACTCTGTGTTAGTTATATTAGAGGATAAGTGAAGGAATCTGTGTCAGTGTGGTATCTGTCAGACTCAGACTCTCATCAATTCTAGCCAATGATCAGTCATAAGACAAATTTGTAGTCCAGCAGCATGTAGACTACAAATACAGGATTCTAACCTTGTAGTTGACTTTGTAAAATGAGGATTTAGACAGGAACATTATGCCTTCATAGATCTAAGAACCTCAACAAGTAGCAGCAGCAACTCTAACTCTTAACAATGTCTAATTTGGGTCACAGAATAAATGTGATTTTATCTTATCTCTCTTTCTCTGCCTGTCCTGTCTTTATGCTCCTCCATATGAAAAAAACATCTCTGACATTTATATTACAAACATCTTGCCAGCTGCTGAGGAAGACTGTGGAGATTAGAGAAGTCCTCCTATCAGGTAATGGAGGAGCAAATAATAGATTATGTCGTCTGGAGAATGCACAAGGGAACACATAGTTTTCAGTGATAAAAATCTGATGCCCCATCATCGCAGATTAGAAGGACAGGAGATATATAAGAAGAGTCCTGCTGGATCTGACCAAAGGTCTCTCTATTTCTGCGTTAATTTCCTCACATCAGCAACACACATCATCATTCTCCAGATCACAATGTGTTACAAGGGAAGAGCAAGAAGAAACATGGAGCTGAACATGGGCTATGTCTTGATAACTGACATAAATGACCCACGTGGGGGATAGCTACAAGCCCAAATCCAAGCTCAAACTTTAGCCATTAGCAAATATTGGCTCCTGTTACACTTTCTTAAAAAAAAATTGAGGGGAATAATTCAATGGCTTGAGATGAAACATTGAGCTGAAAACTATTCTAAACGCCGCTTGTACAACAAATATGTTCTCATGATTCAAACATGTAAAAATATGACAACGGTGGTGCTTTTGTTATTTTCTGAAAGGCAATGCATGTAAAGTAGACAGACCATAGCAATACTATTACACACTTTCTTGCGCTCACCTTGAAGGCAATCAATATCAATTATCACCTTTGCAACATGAAGGAGGAGAGAACTCTTGTGAGGCTACACATAAAACAGTTTTATAAATCTACTCTTTTCCATGGACTCTTTTCCTTTTTAAAAATGTGTGTAATTAGAAGGGGAATGGGAAAAAACTGACATTCTGATCGTAAACATGTATACTTGAAAGTTGCTGGGCCTTCCACGCTTGCAAATATAGAGATAAAGCCTGGCTTTTCATCAGGATTCTGATTATATTATTTGAGGTTCTTGGGCTCATTTTGGAAAGGCCATCAAATCCCATTATTCTGTCCCCATATCATGGTGCCTCATCCAGTAAACACCTAATTTCAAGTGTGTGCATATAGAAGTGGTACACACCAGCTGGCAGAAAGAGACTTTGGGTGGTGTTGGCCTTGCTGAGGCAGATTGTTGTAGGGGATATCACCTCCATGCACAGACTCCATCATATGTTCCAGGTTACAATTCTATTGCCTCCATGACAACCATGTCTCAACTAAAGTCTCATCCTGCCCATTCTGTAGAGAAGGATGGTAGCAATGTAGGGTTGATGAGTTCAAGATTATTCCCTTGTCATGGATATTCAATACATTATACAGTAGGGATAGGAACCATGTGAATTCCAAATATTGTTGAATCACAGTTCCCATCATCCATCACTACTGGACTGATGGGAGTTCCAATCCAAAAACATTTGAAAGATGATGATTTGCCATCTCTGTAATAGAGTTTTCATTCACTGGCTCTCCTAACCTCTGTGGGTTGTCTATTAGAATAATCCTGGTTGTGTTTGAGGGGGGCAGGTTGGAAAAGGTAGTGCTGGGGAGGATCAGCATTTTGGACCCTTGACCATTGGCTTAATATGTCAACTATGCCAATTGCTGAAGAAGGAACATTTGGCCACAACTACACATGCCTCGGTCATATCCAGAACATGCTGTGCTAAGGGTGTCCATGAAACATGTGGGTGTCATGAAAAATACTCAGTAGTTACTGTGCCTAAAAGTGTTAGCTAATTTTGACAAAATAGAAGAAAGGAAGAACCATTTGTTGATTTCCACATACAGTCAATGGGAAGCACAAAGATCTAAACTGAAATCTGAATTTGGATCTGAGCTGAATTTAGTGGTCTCCAAATCAGTCAGAGCTGAATCAGGCTCTTTCCAAATAACCAAACTGAGGCGCAAACAAAATCTTATGGCTGGTGCTCACACATATTAAACATTCATGTAATATTATTCCTTTTTCCTATGTTGTGTATCACTGACTATAAAGCATTTTGCAGAGTAATGCAAGCAACAGAGGTGTCTATAACCCATCAACTTTACCATCTAAATGTCAGTATGGGAAACAGCCAAAGGAGGGTGAGAAAAGGACGAGGGTGGTGAGCAAGGGTATGGCTTTACATTCTAATCTGAAGAATGTCTGCACATTTTTATTGTGTGGGGCAAATATGGAAGCAAAAGCAGATGGCTTTGTGATGGTGAAATACTGCAGAGGCTCTGTCTATCATCAGTTAACTCCAATTAGTTTGGGTAGAAGCAACTGGTTCTAAACCAACTGAGAAGGCCCCTTGACTTCACTGGAATGAATCAATGACTTAGGTGGCAGAAGCATTTGAGATATTTTATTTCAGCCTTTTTTTGATGATATAACTGTTGAATTCTGCTGTTATCCTTCGATCAATCCTTCTGTCCTTGGAAGTACTTTAGGGCACCATTGACTTAGTCACATAGCTCCATAGCTATGAGGTACAGGTCCCAGCATGAATACTAACAGAGAAATGCACTTCCCTTTAACACCTGGCATAATCAGGAGACTAAAATAGAGATGTCTCATTAGCCAAATGCTTTTCAGATCTCACACTGGCAGATCTCGAGAGTGCATTATGTGAGTGAACGAACCCAGAAAGCTAGTTCATACTAACTGCTGCTGCAAAGCCTTGGGAAACTGCCAAGCAAAAGATAGGAACCTGGAAACTTCTGCTAGGAATTAAAAACTGGATGGTACCATTGCTTTCAGGCAGAGTCCCAGCATGCTGTGGAACAGTAGCCCTTTTGTTTCACAAAGCAAGCCTTGATTTTTTTTTCTGGGCCTGATAATGGTAATTTCTTTCTATAGGACAAATCATACCATCCCTACAAAGGTGAGGGGAATGATTTTTGCAGAGGGATGAGGCTGTTCTGGATTAACACCCAGAAACAGTTCACACGCCAGAGGAGAGTTTTGCTGCAGGCCTTGGGTCCTTACCACACACAGCAGGAGCCCACAGATCTGAAGGCCCCCACTAGAGACAGTTGAGAATTTTGTTCTACTCCATTCTATGTAAGAATTCACCAAAATTAGCAAATTTCTTTAAATTTGTCAGGAATAAAAAATCCTTGCAAAATGAAATGCGGGAAAAAACTAAAACTTATATATTTGCCCATTCATGTCCAAGGCTTTGAGTGCTTAACTCTTAGGGCAAAAACAGATGGAATGGTGCATCATCCCTTTGAAGATACATTTTTCAAAAAATTTCATGTGTGCACAATCAGTTGGCAATGGAATCTGGGGCTTATCTCCTGCTGACCAATTGCTGAACATCTGCAAGCTGATTTGCAGCTTGAGGAGCTGTGAAACATCATTGTAGGAAGAACAAATATCTCCTGACTCACAAGTGAATTCCATCTTTGCTTCCAAAGCTAGCATCTCACTGGTTTCAAAAGTCTGGGCTTGAAGTTGTATGTAGGGATGCGAATATTTTCGTATTTCTTTAGTTTTGGGGGTTTTCATGGGGTATGTGTTTTGTTTTCTTTCATTTTCATATTTTTTGGATAGTGGTCCTTTAATTTTACATGAAAAGGAAAAGTCTGTTTCATATTTCACTATTTGTGTTTTCTGGCACTCCAAAAGCCCCGAAGGATCCTTAAATTTTACTCCAAAAATGCAGAGGCATGAGATACTTTCATACATGTAGTACTCTCATTTCTCAAAATGTGGTTTTTTAAGAACACATTTTGTATTCATTTATTGTGTTTTGTTTATTCTATATAGAATAAGGGAAGAATGAAGGGAAATATATGAAGGGAAATAGATCCTAGCAATTTGTAGGCTAGACTAAAAGTACTATAGACTGCTGGTTTGTATATCAAATACAATATATGGAAATTGGTTTTATTTTATGACCAAGTTTCATAACTTCTAGATGGCATAACAGTGACTTATTTGAATTTCTGAAACATATATTTCTCTAAACATAACAAATTCAGCATCCCCCAGAAACCCATTAGGAAGGGTGAGCTTTTCCCCTCAAAAAACCAAATACAGTATATAAATATACATGGGAAACCAAGTCATTTAAAACATACTATAGCAAATTAAGTTTTAGGTAAGGTATTTTAGCACTAATTATATATTTTCAATCCTCAATTCTGAAATAAGGAGGTGTGATATCCAATTGAGGGGAATTCACTTTGAAATAGGAAGAATAATGAAGGTTAGCCAAACCAATACTTTGGAATATAAGAATATAATTAGCAATTTATTCATGCTTTAGATGTTGGTTTTGTTATCATATCATCTCAGGGATGGTTCAGTGATTTTCTGAGCTCTTGGGTAGAAGGGCAGATTAAATACTTTTCAAATTTACATTGGTTTCATTTTTAGGATAAGACTTTAATATTCACACACTTCCCTAAATCATCTTGTTAACTTTAGTTTACTGAGGGAGTTGGGAGTTCAGTGTCGGAATCAGTTCCTACACTTCTGGAACTACAAATATCCAACAATATAGTGTAGTGGTTAGAGTTATGGCCTGGAACTTTGGATGTCTGGATTCTACTCATCACTGAGATAGGAAACTCATCATGTGGTCTTCGGCCAATCACTGTCCCTGTCACCCAAGGGCAAGGCCAAAGCCCTGGCCCCCCAAGCTGGGGCAGCCCTGGTCCTTGCTCCTACCCCCTCCAAAGGGAGGAGGTTCAGCGATAGTGGCGGGCAGGACCCCGCCCATCCTCTATCATCCCCTGGATCCATCTCCAATGCTCCCAAACCACCAGCAAAGCTGTGACATGGATACAAAATGAGTTGCAATAACAAACCACCCATCTAATATAAACCATTCTTAACAACTCCTAACTGTACCAAGCACGGGGTGGGTGAGGAGGGTGAACACTGCCAAGGCCTTCACAACCCTGGCCTGGGAGTGCCCCCCTTTTATCTGGGGGGTGCAGATGGCCCTGACCCCGGTCGCGCCAGCCTATCCCTGGCTGCCAGTGCAACCTTTAACCCCGCTGCCATTCTCCCAGGCTCCCTCATGGCCTGCCATGTGGCAGCTGCCGTTACAGAGCCAAGGGGGAGCATGGGAGGCCAGGCTTCTGCTCTAGTCACAATGCAGGACCCAGGTGAATCTGGTCCATCTTTAAGTGGGAAGCAAGAGAATCCCAGTTAGACATATGCACACTTGATAATGTACTTGAGATGGAAATGAATTTTATTGGATTCCAAAATTCTCAGTGAAAACATCCATTTTACACCTTGTGGGATCATTATTTCAAGAGGAAGCATGCCTTATTTCCGAAATTTGTGAATAGCTAGAAATATGTATTATTGATAAGTAGATAGGCACATGCTGTTGTTAACAGAAAGCACTCGTAACAAAATAAGTATATTAAAATGGGTACAAAAAATACATGCCATTTAAAAAAAACCATGGAAAAGTACGTATGTGCAAATTCTTTAGCAAAACAGTCTTGCAAAACAATGTGAGCTAGGATAGGATGAGAATGCAGTGGGATTTGTCAGGAATACATTGGAATTGAGAATAAGATATCTTCAAAGCCTGATATGTTCTGAGAATATCTTTCCTTTGCCGCCCCTCATCTTTTTTTATACATGGGGTAAGAGAGCCGGAGAGGTTTGAAATCCTGGAGGCAGGAGATGCAGGGGTTGGGCTGGGAATGGCTAGATGCCGGTGGACTGTAAGGGAAGCCCCAGAACTGAGCTCTTGGGCAGATGAAGATTTGGGCACATCCTACATCCTACACATGCATCTCAAGGTAGAGATTTAAGGGGCCCTTTGAATACTGAATAGGTCTGAACCATCCTGTATGCATGCTGTCAGATCAGAGAGGTTTGGAATGAGAGAGAAATGGCAATGAAACAGAAAATCCTGCCAACATCGGAATCAACTTCAACTTCTTGTTGTTGGTGAGGTTAAGAAGTTTGAATGTAGGTGAGATAGAGAGGACTATCCATTTGCGACAAGATACAAGGACTTCATGGAACTCACCTAACAGTTAGGTAATAGCAATATATTGAAACTGGGATTGAAAACCAGAGAGAGAGAGAGAGGGAGGGAGGGAGGGAGAGGAGAAAAGAAGTTACATACAGACATACACCGGATAGATTCTCACTTAATGTTTTTACAGTACAAGCCTGTATCTTTGGAAGAGTGTCCCAGGAATCCTTGGAAAGATCAAATATACATCTTGAAGACTGGAGACAGAGCTCTGACCTTGCAGGGGATATCCTGTATCAGAGTTCCCACCACCAAAAGCCCAGTGGAAACATCCATATTCTTTCCTCCTTGGTATTAGAATTTTTGCATCAGGCATGGTAAACAAATAATAGGTGAATTACAGGCAGATTGGGGAAGCTTTAGAGAGTCAATAGCCAAAGCACACCCAATTCTCCACTATGTGCTTAACAAGGGGGATGATTTAGATCAGAGGTGGACAAACATCATGTGGTTTGTGCAATGCATGAAGTCTCCTGGGGTATTTCTGCAAGCCCCTTCCAAGGCCACCAGGGCTTCTAAGGGTTTTTTTTTAAATAGCCTTAAAAAAGGGGACATACCATTTTAAAGAAAAACATGTAAAACTATGTGCTCTTGGAAGCTTCAATTGGGCGGGGGCTTCCTACATTTGTTTGTCTTGATACGTACAGATCCACAGCATGTTGTCCAGCCCTATTCCCCATTTAAATCTAGTAGAAGTGGCTCAAGATATTCCGCAGAGAGGCACCCTTATCCTCCATCATGAAGTTACATAGCACCCTGAGCCAGCCAAATTATTTTGCCATTGGAGGTAAGTAGGGGGGGAAAACCCCACAAGCATCTTTCCCCATCCTGGGCTGCAAAAATAAAATACCAATACACTAAACAACAATTTCCTGCCCCTTTGTGACACCCTCTGCTGCCCGAGGTGCCCATCTCCCTCTGCCTAATGGCACACCAGTTCTGTACACTGGAGGATAAACCTCTGCTCAGATAGTATTTCCCAAGCTAAGATTAGGGTTTCTATTTATTTATTTCTGTGATTCCTCTTTACTGCCTAAAGGCATGGAAGGAGAAGTCCTCAACAAAAAAACACAACTTAAAAAAAAACATATTCACAGGAGGATTCCAGAGAGAAGCAGCAGTAAAATACAGCTAACTCTATCTATACTGCTCAGGCAAGGATTATTTTCAGACACCCAGAGTCACTGGTTGCCAATGACAACAGTAATCTCTGTGCTGCCATTGTCAAAGATGGGTGAACAGTGGACAGCCAATCATGGGAGTGAGGTGTGTGGCGGAAGGATTTAATTTATTTTATTGAAGAATTTTAAATCTTGCCACTCTCCTGAATGTAGCCAAGGAGGCAAAGGACAAAAATAATATGCTGATTGGGTATTGTTGCATTAGCTTAATTGGAAGGAAATTGTAGCAGAAAATGTTTCTTCTTTAGCATAAATATTATGTTTGCTTTTACACTAGCCCACCCCCCCCATCTGATTCCTTAATAGTTTCCCTTTGTTACCCAAGGACAAATCTTAAGCACCTGTAATTCCATCCACAGACTCACAATGTCCTTCACCGCTAAACATCATTAATCTGCCAAATCTATTTCCACATACTGTACCTAGGTCTTATTTAATTGACTTGTGTTGCAGAGTTCTAACTGAACTTGTAAAATGAAACTGTAGTGTGTCTTTCACTGTGTTGGGTTGCACAGGCAAGTGTGAGCTGGGCCAGGGGTTTTGAAATTGATTTAAAGTCTCATGGTTTGTATGTTGATGTGTTTGTTCTCTTGGGACAACTTTATTCCTGTATTACTGCACCTTTTCCTTGAGAGCCTGCATGGGGACGGCAAACAGGGCAATGAGCTGACAGGCAGGAAAACAAGAGTCTCAAATCTCTCCCCAATCCAGACAACCAATTCCCTTTTTTCTCAGTTCCATTTTCTGAGCCCAGTGGCAGCAAAAGTGTGGCTGCATCAGTCATCTGTCAGTTCCCCTAATAAAGGAATATTTACAGTCTCATCCTTATCATTCTTCAGCACATCGGGTTTTCACACTGCATGGATCTCTCCACTGCCACTGCCCTTCTTCTTGTCATGTTACTATGCCTCTCCCCTCCCCCTTTTTTTCCTCATTTGTTAGTTCTTCAGGAGACTCACAGCAGCTTTGGACAGCCAGTTAGAAGATAACTAATTTGTGGAAACAGTTTCCTTTCTTCTCATTGCTGCTGCTGTTCATGCTTTTGGGTTTAGAAAGTTGGGCTTGTTCTGATCTGATGAAAATAAAGCATCCTTTGGGTCTTTAAGAAAAGAGTTAAATATCTGCCCTTCTCCCCCTCCCCATGCTGACACAATCTCCCATCTTTTAAAAGCTTCCTGCATATCTGATTGGAATGCTGATGGAGGGGAAGGGGCTACACCAATGAATGAAAGCAGGATTTTTGTAAATACAAACTTTTATTATTTACTTTAATATTTTTTATGTATTTTAAAATGGCATAGAGCTAGATCTATGTTAGAGCTCACACCTGCAACCTGAAACCTATTCAGTACTTGACAAACCCCCACAGACATAATTTACTCTAACACAGGAATTCACACAAGCAGAAATAATTCAAAATAAATCACGCTCATAATTGAGTTAAAATAAACAACCCCCTTATGAGTGTTTACAAAAACTCACTTTCCAACCAGAGGAATGTGCACTTAGCTGTATGTTATTTAGGTGGATATTTTTAAATTAATTTCAAGCATGCTAAACTCAATGCAAAAACAGGAATATTATGGCATGTAACTGAACCCTGAATTTCATAAGAGGTTGGGAGTTTTGATTTCTCATCGTGGAGAAGAGCCAGCCCATGTACCAGTCCATCTGCACAGTTCTAGAACTGCCCCCAGAAGAAGGGAATGGTAAACCACTTTGGACTATTCTGTACCTGGAAGCCTTGGAAAGAGTCGCCATAACTCAGAACCAAATTGGTACATAGTTTTTATTAGCACTGTGAAACAGACACTTTCCAGCTACTTTCCAACTAATTTAATAGAAGATAAGATTATCAACAGATATTAGGATATTACTTCAACTAGAAGAGGGAGTATACATCTGTATATTGGTTGCTGGGAAATGTGATGCTGTGGAGATGCTGCTCTGCTGTGAGCTTCCAATAATCACATAGTTGGCCACTATGCAAAGGGGATCCATGGATCATTGGTCTGATCCAGCACTGCACATTTGATTGTGTATAGTCAAGGAGTGGAAAAATCCATACCAAAAAAAAAGCATTCAAAATTCATTTTTAATGTCTTGTCTGTAGAAAAACTCCAGCTGATTATCTTTAAAGATTGAGTAGGATCATAAGACTAAATATTGATGTATTGACTTGAATCTGTCACAATGAAAGACTCTGGTTTAATTTTAAAGGGATTTTATGGAAATGTCCATTCTGCAACAATCATGCTGTACAGGGCTTTAAATTTCACTACATGTTCAACTGATAAAGATTGTCAGTTTCAAAGTTATTTTTAAGTGCATAGTAATAAATCTGATAAATGGTTTTATTCTCATCAGCCTATTAGTGTTCTTATTATAGGAGCAATAAAAATACTTCCACTTACTTGGAACAAAATGCTTGGTGTCAGGGGCTAACTACACATTAATATAAAAATACGCAATAAGAACCCTGGCACCGCTTCTAAAAGCGGAAATCAACATCAAAGGAAAGGAGTTTAGAGCACAGATGTGGGCACAGTGAGGGCACTGCTTAACTCATTCTCCAACTGTTGATTTCCCAACAGATATTTCTGTTGTGAAGTTACAAATGCACATTTTTACTGATCTGTCTTCTACAACTCCAAGATCCCGTTCCTGGTAAGACTTTGACAGTTGAGCCCCCTGTGAATGTGTTGGGTTTTTTTCTCCTTGTAGCTACACTGAATTGCATTTGTCATTCTATTGTCCATTCCCAGACTCCGCAGAGATGTTATTGGAGATCGTTGCAATTCCAATAGGATATACAAAGGTCTTTCTTTCCCTTTTGGAAAGGTTGCTCCATGCTTGTCTTTTGTTGGCAAGCTGAGGTGGCTTTTAACTAAATGTTGACTGAGCTCCCTGCAATTGAACGAGGTTTAGGGATGTTACATGGACTAACACAGTGTAAGCAGACATTGCCCTTCAGCTTGCTACAAGTGGAATACATGATACATTTCTTATTTGAATGTTCCTTGTATGCTGACCTGAGAAACCAATATACTGAATCTTTAACAGTTAGAGAATCAGAAACAGTTCACCACTAGGTATAGTGATTTTTTTCCCCTAGTGGCATAGACTACATATCTTTTTTGTTGTTATGTGCTGTCAAGTCACATAAAAGGGGTGACCAGCTAAGTGAGGTATTTAAGAAGTTTACCAGTTCCACGTCCCCCAACAGAGCTGAAGAATCAGACTCAGGTCTCCTGAGACCTAGTCGAATACTCTATCCAATACCATTACCCTGTAGTATCCACATATCTTATAAGACCACCAGATCTGTTAAATGGACTATGGAAAGATGGAATTCACTGTCTGCTAAATATGTGTGTGTGTGTGTGTGTTAATTTTATTATCTGATCTTTGTGCTAGAATGTTCATTTTATCTCTTGGTTGATTGTTTATTTTAACTTAAATGTTAGATGCAACTGTTAGTTTCTGGAGTTGATTTAATTTTTGTATATGTGTAAGGCGTGCCACACTGAATTCCCAGTGTGGTATAGTGGATAGTGGATAGAGTGACAGACTAGGACTCTGGAGAAGAGGGTTCAAATCCCAACTTGGCCATGGAAACTCACTGGGGGAGTGGAACTGGTAAAACCTCTCCTTAAATATCTCACTTACTTTGAAAGCCTTATTTTGGTCTCTATAAGTCAGTTTGAATTTTATGGCACAGAACACACACACAAGGTCTGCTTGGCTACTGAGCAATAAAGAATGAATAGACTTTATTTGTTGTGTGCAAAGTCATGTGACTTAGTAAACAGTAGATAATGTCAACAGTGATTTCTTAACCCAAGGCAATTTGCCTCCAAAATTTATCCTGTTAGTGTTATGATGGTATGACTATGCAAGAGGATAGTTGGTCATTAAGTATCGGGGGCGGGGGCGGCTCCAGAGCTGGTAATTTCTCAGTAACAAATAATCTGAGTAGATTAAAGGAGTGTTGCAGTCACAGAAAGAAAGTGAAAATCTCTTTTCACAAGTAGAACTTCTTTCTGACCATGCGGCAAAATTTTAGAAAACAAGCCACTTTTTCTAAAGTGAGGGACAGCTGAGGGGCCTAACGCCGAGAGAGGCCCGGAAAGAAAGAACAAGAAACCGGGCCTTCTCGGTAGTGGCCCCTCGGCTTTGGAATAACCTTCCATCAGAGATCCGCCTGGCTCCCTCGCTGGGTGTTTTTAAGAGCCAATTAAAAACTTGGCTCTTCAGGCAGGCCTTCCCTCCTGTCAATATTTGATTTTATTTTATTATAATTTCTGTGTTTTTTTTCCATCTTGAGTATTATTAATATTAATATTATTGTTTTGAATCATCTCATTTTAATTTTAATTGTTCAAGTATTTTATATTTGATGTTTTATGGAACCCGCCCTGAGTAGACTCTGTCTAAAAGGGCGGGATAAAAATCGAATAAATAAATAAATAAATAAATAAATAAATAAATAAATAAATAAATAAATAGAAAGTGAAAGCAATAGAGTGCTCAGTTAAACCATCCTTTTATTTATTTATTTTTAAGCCAGTCCTATCTAAATGTCTTGTCTTGTATAAAGCTGGTTAGGGATGTCCACCTTACAGCCGCTCGTCTTTGGAAATAAATGGAGTAAAAAAAAAATCCCACAAAAGACTCTTTCTCTTTTCAGCCAGCTATCTTTGAATGAGATCCATCCCACACAAGTTATCTTACAGGATTTCTTGGAAGTTTCCTGCTTTTTCTTTTTCTGGAAGAAAGGCCATGTTGTGCAGGACAGTTACAATTTCTGTACAGAATGGTTTATTTCCTACACATGATTTACAGCAAAGGGCATTAAGTTGTGCAGTATTTGGATTCATTCGTGGGGAAAAAATGGGAGGGGGAATAAAGGAGGGAAATTCTGTTTTCTGAAATACAGCTAAAAGATAAAGAGGAAAATGAGACCAAGGTCTTGTTTTTGGGGAAAGCCTGGAAACGTTGCTGGTGCAGGGGGACATCTTGGCTGTTAACCTCTGCATGGTGAGACTCAGAAAATTTCAAAAAAATGAAAAACGTTGTGAGTATTTATCACATCTCTAGTTATAATATCATTTAATCAGCTTTTAATCAGAAAGTGTGAATGAAAGAACTATCTGTCCATCTCTAGAGCAGACCCATTGAAATGAATGGGACATAAATTGTCATTAATAAGTTCCATTCATTTCAATGGGTCTATTGCAGATATGTCTATTAATGGATTTGGCCTATGCCATCACCTCATATCTTATCATTGCTTTCCATCCATTAAAACAATTAATTGATTTATCACTTCTTCTCCATGTGTTGCATCTGAATTTCATGGGTGTTCATCTTCTCTTCCTTTTGCACTCCACCCCCTACCCCCAGGGTCACATTTCAAATAGATAAATTCTCCTGCAAATATGCATTAAAACAGTGTGGAATAAAGAGGGAGTGTAGCAGGAGTAAATCTATGGAAAACAGGCTCAGTGTGAATTCTGACTTTATGAATTCTCCTGTGGTTGAGGCATAAGGCTGTGCATATAAAGAAATGTTAATCAAATAAGAGAGAATGGTGAGGGAACCATGTGGAAAGACAAGGCATCACAAAGGGGCTGCAGAGTAGCAGAGATGAGCAGAGAGATGTTCAGCACCAGTGAAGGCTATGAAAAGACAATAAAATATTGAATACTTTAAATTTTCCACAGTTCTCCCTGCTAGCTGAAATTTAAAGTAGAAATTTGTAAGCACAGTCCCTTTTTTCCTTTCAGTTGCTGTAGTACTACATTCATCATGTAAAAAAAATTATTTATTGATTCATTGATTTATAATATTTGTTATTATATATTTCTCCTTAAGAAGGACCCAAAGCTGCTTACATCATTAAAAGACAGTATTAAAAACTAAAAACAATAAGTACGCAAATACTTAAAAGGATCAAACAGATACCACACTAAAAGACAGCAAACAAAAGCAACACCAAAAACACATTCAAAGCAGTAGGGCACAACCATCCATTTAAAAACCTATTCAGTCATTAAGGGAAAGCTTGCTTGAAGAGAAATGTTCTTACCTCTCTAGTGTTAGCCTACATAGCCATGTATGTTTGGAAGTCTTGCTTCTTGCTTGAAGGTCCACCTACCTGAGTTTCTCATAACAGCAATAGCATTCAACCAGATAAATATGGAAAACCAAAGCATGCTCCTGTTGGAATTTTATTTACAGCCTCACATGGTGTCTATAGATTGAGTGACTGGGAAGGACTCTTCTCTGCTGAGTGTTCTATTCTTCTCTTTTGTCAGTTTGTGGTAATTGTTTGTTGCTCTTGATCTGTTCGGTTGGTTGCTAGTATGTATGCTGTAAAGAAAGCAGTATACATATATAAGCCTGTAATTTCAAGCAACTGTAACTACACTTTTTATTTATTTTTTCTCTATAAATGTCTAAGAGTGAAAGGGGTGAATTTTGGGAAACTCGTAGCTATTCTTCTCTGTGGATCTCTGTACTTCTACTGTGTTGCAAAAAGATAATTTTACCAGCAATTCAAAACTCTGCAGCAGCTTCAAGGTCACAGCCTCTTGTTTCCCTCAATATTTGACACTCATAAATATAATACTTTTGAGCGTAGAGTAGGAAGTAGGGGATCTGTCTTCCTTTACAGTCTTTATTTGAGATTGTCCCAAGTTGAGGCATTGTCCAGTCTAAGTTGAGCTGAAGGATAAAGAAAAGAAAATCAGGGCCTTGAAGCTGCCTATCAACAGTTACTACATAGGTAACAGTCTGATCCCCTTCACGGATTGCTGCCTTGTCGTGGCGAAGGGGCTTGAGTAATTCAGAGAAGCTATGGGCTATGCCGTGCAGGGACACCCAAGACGGACAGGTCATAGTGGAGAGTTCTGACTAAACGCGATCCACCTGGAGCAGGAACTGGCAAGCCACTCCAGTATCTTTGCCAAGAAAACTCCATGGACAGAAACAAAAGGCTAAAAGATATGACGCTGGAAGATGAGCCCCTCAGGTCGGAAGGAGTCCAACATGCTACTGAGGAAGAGCGGAGGACAAGTACAAGTAGCTCCAGAGCTAATGAAGTGGTTGGGCCAAAGCCAAAAGGACGCTCAGCTGCGGACGTGCGTGGAAGTGAAAGGAAAGTCCGATGCTGCAAAGAAAAATACTGCATAGGAACCTAGAATGTAAGATCTATGAACCTTGCTAAGCTGGATGTGGTCAAACAGGAGATGGCAAGAATCAACATTGACATCCTGGGCGTCAGTGAACTAAAATGGACGGGAATGGGCGAATTCAATTCAGATGATTACCATATCTACTATTGTGGGCACGAATCCCATAGAAGAAATGGAGTAGCCCTCATAGTCAACAAAAGAGTGGGAAAAGCTGTACTGGGATACAATCTCAAAAATGATAGAATGATTTCAATACGAATCCAAGGCAGACCTTTTAACATCACAGTAATCCAAGTTTATGCACCAACCACCGATGCTGAAGAGGCTGAAATTGACCAATTCTATGAAGACTTACAACACCTTCTAGAACTGACACCAAAGAAAGGTGTTCTTCTCATTATAGGGGATTGGAATGCTAAAGTAGGGAGTCAAGAGATAAAAGGAACAACAGGTAAGTTTGGCCTTGGAGTTCAAAACAAAGCAGGGCAAAGGCTAATAGAGTTTTGTCAAGAGAACAAGCTGGTCATCACAAACACTCTTTTCCAACAACACAAGAGGTGACTCTACACATGGACATCTCCAGAAGGGCAATACCGAAATCAGATTGATTATATTCTCTACAGCCAAAGATGGAGAAGCTCTATACAGTCAGCAAAAACAAGACCTGGAGCTGATTGTGGCTCTGATCATCAGCTTCTTATAGCAAAATTCAAGCTTAAACTGAAGAAAGTAGGAAAAACCACTGGGTTAGGCAGGTATAATCTAAACCAAATCCCTTATGAATACACAGTGGAAGTGAAGAACAGATTTAAGGAACTCGATTTGGTGGACAGAGTGCCTGAAGAACTATGGATGGAGGCTCGTAACATTGTACAGGAGGCAGCAACAAAAACCATCCCAAACAAAAGGAAATGCAAGAAAGCAAAGTGGCTGTCCAACGAGGCCTTGCAAATAGCAGAGAAGAGAAGGGAGACAAAATGCAAGGGAGATAGGGAAAGTTACAGAAAATGGAATGCTGACTTCCAAAGAATAGCAAGGAGAGACAAGAGGGCCTTCTTAAATGAACAGTGCAAAGATATTGAGGAAAATAATAGAAAGGGAAAAACCAGAGATCTGTTCAAGAAAATTGGAGATATTAAAGGAACCTTTTGTGCAAAGATGGACATGATAAAGGGCGAAAATAGTAGGGACCTAACAGAAGCAGAAGACATCAAGAAGAGGTGGCAAGAATACACAGAGGAATTATACCAGAAAGATCTGGATGTCCCGGACAACCCAGATAGTGTGGTTGCTGACCTTGAGCCAGACATCCTGGAGAGCGAAGTCAAGTGGGCCTTAGAAAGCATGGCTAAGAACAAGGCCCAGTGGAGGTGATGGCATTCCAGTTGAACTATTTAAAATCTTTAAAGATGATGCTGTTAAGGTGCTACACTCAATATGCCAGCAAGTTTGGAAAACTCAGCAGTGGCCAGAGGATTGGAAAAGATCAGTCTACATCCCAATGCCAAAGAAGGGCAGTGCCAAAGAATGCTCCAACTACCGCACAATTGCACTCATTTCACACGCTAGTAAGGTTCTGCTCAAAATCCTAAAAGGTAGGCTTTTGTTGACTGAGAACTCCCAGAAGTACAAGCTGGATTTCGAAGGGGCAGAGGAACTAGAGACCAAATTGCTAACATGCGCTGGATTATGGAGAAAGCCAGAGAGTTCCAGAAAAACATCTACTTCTGCTTCATTGACTACACAAAAGCCTTTGACTGTGTGGACCACAGCAAACTATGGCAAGTTCTTAAAGAAATGGGAGTGCCTGACCACCTTATCTATCTCCTGAGAAATCTATATGTGGGACAGGAAGCAATGGTTAGAACTGGATATGGAACAACTGATTGGTTCAAAATTGGGAAAGGAGTACGACAAGGCTGTATATTGTCTCCCTGCTTATTTAACTTATATGCAGAATACATCATGCGAAAGTCTGGACTGGATGAATCCCAAACTGGAATTAAGATTGCTGGAAGAAATATCAACAACCTCAGATATGCAGATGATACCATGCTGATGGCAGAAAGTGAGGAGGAATTAAAGAACCTCTTAATGAGGGTGAAAGAGGAGAGCGCCAAAAATGGTCTGAAGCTCAACATAAAAAAAACCTAAGATCATGGCCACCGGTCCCATCACCTCCTGACAAACAGAAGGGGAAGATATGAAGGCAGTGACAGATTTTACCTTCTTGGGCTCCATGATCACTGCAGATGGTGACAGCAGCCACGAAATTAAAAGACGTCTGCTTCTTGGGAGGAAAGCGATGACAAACCTAGACAGCATCAAGCAGAGACATCAACTTGCTGACAACGGTCCGCATAGTCAAAGCTATGGTTTTTCCAGTAGTGATGTATGGAAGTGAGAGCTGGACCATAAAGAAGGCTGACCGCCAAAGAATTGATGCTTTTGAATTGTGGTGCTGGAGGAGACTCTTGAGAGTCGCCTGGACTGCAAGGAGAACAAACCT
This sequence comes from Intellagama lesueurii, assembly GCA_037013535.1. NCBI lineage: Eukaryota > Metazoa > Chordata > Lepidosauria > Squamata > Agamidae > Intellagama > Intellagama lesueurii. Next base: position 124,631,445 of record JBAJHW010000005.1, read on the forward strand.
ATCCATTCTAAAGGAAATCAACCCTGAGTGCTCACTGGAAGGACAGATCCTGAATCTGAGGCTCCAATACTTTGGCCATCTCATGAGAAGAGAAGACTCCCTGGAAAAGACCCTGATGTTGGGAAAGTGTGAAGGCAAGAGGAGAAGGGGACGACAGAGGACGAGATGGTTGGACAGTGTCATTGAAGCTACCAACATGAATTTGACCAAACTCTGGGAGGCAGTGGAAGACAGGAGGGCCTGGTGTGCTCTGGTCCATGGGGTCACGAAGAGTCGGACACGACTTAACGACTAAACAACAAACAGTCTGATCCTGTTAAGAGGTTGATTCTGAGAATCAGTGTAGTATAGTAGATAGAGTGTCAGCCTAGGACTCATGAAACTTGGGTTCAGATCCCTGCTCAGTCATAGAAACTCACCAGGTTTGGCACTAGTGAACTGCTTCTAAAATATCTCATATATTTTAGAAACCCCATGTGGATTGTCATATTTCAGAATTGACTTGAGGGCGCATAACACATAACAAGCTGATAAAGTATACAAGTCACCTTGCCATACTCTAACTTCCCCATTGTAGTGAGAAGCTAGCTGGGAGGTTATGGGTGGGTGTGGGGAGTCACCTTTCTGTTTGGCTAGGTGGGCCAGTGGTTTGACTCAGTATAAGGCAGCTTGCTATGTTCCTGACATAACTTGGTGGTGGTGGAGTGAGGGAGGAATAGACTAAATCCCAGAATCCCCAGCCAACAGGGCCACAGGCCTGGAAGGTGCTTGTAGTTCCAACCTCTAGTTCCTGATATCTGCCCAATCAATGGGAGTTTACATTAGTTCCTATAATATGTGACTAAACTGATTGCACAGAGCAAGCTTCACATCATTTTACCTCAAAGATATTTAGTCAGTAGGCTCCTATATTAATAGTATTTATCCCATCTGTCAAGCAGATCACATAAAATGTTTGATCATTTAAAATCTACTTTTGATGAGAAAATTGATTTTCTATGTAGGGAAGTAATGGTTCAATTTCCATCCCCCACTCACGATAAATGAAACAAAAATGAAATTAAAATTCCACCTTCATGACTAATGAAGCCATCAAGTAACGTAACCTTACATGCAGAAAAAAAAGGAGTGGGGGGGGGGAGGGATCCATTATGCAAATATCCCACACTGGATTTTAATGGATGGAAGGCAGTCATCCTCAGTCTATGTAATTAAAATGTACTGTGCATAATTAAAATTAATAAAATTAAACAGTCCACCACCATTTAATTATGTCACTCAAATGTTGCCTCTAGACACCAGAAACGTTGCTCCACTAATACCGAGATTTTTATATTCCTCTGATTTAATAAACAGCCTGGTTCCCAGAGAAGGAGGAGCTGGAACAAAATGTTATGCATTAAAAAGGGGAAATTGAGTAGTTTCCGTATAATGTGAAAGTTCTGACAACTTTTTAATAACACCCGGGTCTACTGTTTGCCAGAAAATCTAATAAAGGAAACTTTTACTCTTCAACTAATTATTCACTGTTATCAAACACACATCAGCCGAAAGAAAGGCAGGATGACAAATGGAAGAGTATGCAAATAGGGAAGGATTTTGTGCAACATTCAAAGAGACAGTGTATTAGAGGCATGGAGACAAAGGAGCTTTGCTTAGGACCACAGGGTGTTAGCAAATATATGGAATTCACATTGACATTAATGAGAGCACAGCAAGACGATCAATAACAATATATAGTTCCCAAGTGCCAGTTCTTAACACTTAACTGATTTATAGGAGAAAGAGACCTTTGAATCAGAGTGGCCTTTGGCACTAATATGACCATGTTGCTTGCATTTCGGGAGGAGGATGAATGACATAAGTCAGGCTGCTTCCTGAACCATCTTAACTACAGTATTGGCTCAGAATGAAGGGGGGGGGGGGAGATTTTGTTGAAAGATAGATAATGGCAGGTCTCCTTGTCCCAGAGATGTGAAACTAAGTAAATATATTAAAACAAAACAAAACAAAACCTTGGGGAATGAATATCACACATTCCTACTGCTGCAGCTAGGGGCTGACCTTTAGCAGGCAGAAGGTACCTCTTGGTTTACCATCAAGGGCAGAAGGCCATTTAGAAGTACTAGGCATAACCTAACTTGAGGGTTCATAAGCTCTGTCATATATGCGCCATTAAGCCAGAATTTATAGGGGCTCTAACAGGGCTTTCAGGGAATATTTAAGGAGCAAGATATTTAAGAAGTGGTTTTACCAGTTCCACAGGGAGGGAGTTCTAGAGTCTGGCAGCATCAATAGAGACGGGCCTCTCCTGTTTCCCCACCAAATTCACCTGTGAAGGTGGTGGAACTGAGAGCAAGCCGTCTCCTGATAATCTTCACACTTGAGCGGGGTCATAAAGGGAGATGTGGTCCTTGAGATAGCTTGGGCCCAGGGTGGTTAGGGCTTTATAGGTTAGAACCATCACTTTGAATTCTGCCTGGAAATGGATTGGCAGCCAGTGGAGCTGCTGTGACAGGGGGGTTGTGTGATCCCTGTGTCTAGCCCCAGTTAGCACCTGGCTGCTGCGTTTTGGACCCACTGAAGTTTCCTGACACTTCAACAATGGTATCAACGTTAGCACACCCCACATCCTCACATGTTTACTTTACCTGACTTAGTAACTTTTGAATGTGCTTATAATACTCATTAATCACACAAACTGATGTTTAAGGCTAAATGCTTTAGCTGTAGCTCCTGGTAAGGTTTCTAGAAATGGTTGAGGTGTAGGATAAAGAGGCTGATGCATAGCTGTGCGGAATCACTTTATGAATCTTCCTTGACAGAAAAACAAAACTGTTTCCATGTAAAAGACATCACGTGTAACAACTCTCATGCAGCCTCAGCAGTGCCATCTGGGCAGGACTGTTGAGGTGCAAGTCCAGGGTCCCACTCCACAGAATGAGCAAGGGTTTTCCCTAAACACAGCAGAGCTAGCTAGTCCGACTTCAAGGTAGGTGAAGTCATACACAAGACAATTTAAAGAGGTGTTCCAGGAGAATAAATATCCACCATGTCAGTTTATCCAACTATCTTCTCCTCTTCATCATGAACTCATTTCTGTCTGTAGGGAGGATGTTTCTGTACATGAGAGCACACTGAAGAATATGCCTTTGCATCTAGAAATGAGGATATTTGTATACGAATGCGAATATCCCCATCCCAGGTGTGCCTAATGTGCCCTCAGAACCAGCCCATCCACTCGCACTTTGCCGCACCTCCAGCCTCCCACTCTTCCCATCAATTGCGGAAGTAGCTCTGCCGTCTACCTGCTCAGCTGGCCACTCTAGGCAGGGGGAAGGAGGACAAATATGAATACCCCCATTTCTAATACAGCTTGAATGACTCTACCACATGATATGACTGACTGTGTTAGTGAGGGACAAAAATGGCAAAGGGTTGCCTCTTCTCAAACAGGCACAAAGATCAAGGCTGAACTCCAACTTGCTTTCATTGCCAATTCTCAGCTTGGGGGCCTATGGAGAAAAAAAGAAGTGAAAGCACCCTGAGTATATTAACCTAGCAACAGAGTAATTATGGACAACACATACGTTAGAGTCAAGTGGTTAGTAAGAAACACTTCCAGGTCAAAGGGCAGCATCTTCATGCTGAGCAAAGCCCTGACATCTTGTTTTCTGAAATGAAATGCTGCAAATAACTTTTGCCAAAAACTATTTAAGCATTCTGTCACTTTGGTTTCTCTCTTGCTGTATTTCCTCAAAGTGCTACACAGGTTGCCATTAATTAGGGAGACATTTATCTCCATCTTTGAGGTTGCTAGGGATCTCTCATGTCTATGCAATACAACAGAAGAGATTAATAAGTGGGCAAAGGTTGCCTCTAATGACAGAGGGTAAAGAAAACATTATTCCAAAATTAATCTCTTGAGAAGGAAAGATTAACAGATGGCAATGAAGAATTAAACAGTTTTCTGACACCGCTTGTCTTTTAAACAGCAAATGCTCTTTCTATTTAACACCTTTGGAGATTACTTGCTAAACTAACTATGCAATGAGAATGAAGCTGTAGCAGCATTTCTAGAGAAGAGATACTTTTCTTTAGAGAGAGCAGAAGAATTTGGAGGATGTTGTGAGAATAATGTTAATTATATGCCCATTGCTCTTGAAAAAATGGCTCTTTTATTAACTTCAGTAATAGACTTTTAAGATGGATAACAAGGCGGCTAGAGTGAGATGAAAACAAGGAAAAGAGCCCTCCCCCTGCTAATTAGAAGTTCTCGATTTATCTCTGTTCTATCTGAGGACTACTGTGGAAAAATAATGTGTTTGTGGCATCGCAGGGACTTCCCCTAATTCTGGAGCCTCTACCAAGTCCCTAAGGGTGTGACTACATGGGAAATGCAACAGGAGTGAGATGGTCTGATTCATATTTTTCCCCATTTACTATGTGACGTTAAAGCCAATGTAAATTAGACCAGACTCCCACAATCTGTAGTTTTTTCCTTTGCTGCTGGGGCTTCTACTTTCTTTGACAGTGGATTCATTTGCATTCGTTCAGACTTTGTGACCACTTGAACTGATGCAGAAAGGTGTGTGCTTATTAAGGTAGCTCTCCTGCAGTTGTGGCTCTGGCAGATGAGGAGAGCTATAGGAGAGCTATGCTAACAAGCTGCAAACAAAGCTGTTTTGTCAATTTTCTCCTCTCTCCCAGTGTAGCCAGTTAACTCGAATCTACCTGGGGAAATCTGAATTCTGAGGTGTGACTTCAGAGCAAGTGAATACACATTTTTCTCGTGATATAATCACATTCTGAGTGAGCCTGACCACTGAGTTCACATTTTGCCTACTACACCCTTAGGGCACTTACTGCCATAACCTACAGAGTTACAGGGAGCAATAAGGCTCTCCCTTACATATGCGTGTGTCTGTAATTCAGAGCCAGCATGTAGAATAAAAACTGTTATTCACAGAATAACACATAGCCAGCACATAGAATTTAACTACCTGGAACAGAGGTGCTTAAATGGGTTAACATTTATTGATCGAACATATCATCCAGATCAAGTTGTCATTTGATGAAAAATAAGATATAACCATTCTCCTTGATAGCTTAACTAGTATAATTAACTTTCTTAACCACCAGCCTATGCTTTCTCTCTGAACCCTTTTACAATACTTTATTCTCTCTTCTGACTTCCTCAATTGAGTCTATCTGCCACTGCCATTCACTCTGACTCCACCCCTACAATCATTCACACTCCCTTGCTATCATTCTTCTAGTTCTGTTCTGTTCCCGTAGTTATCTACTCAGGATCCTTCAGCCTCTCCCCCCCCCCCCCCCCAGTTCTGTAACAATCCGATTCACTCTTCTTCTCCTGGTTTAGGTCTAGCATTCTCACAGTTTTAGGACTAAATTTCCTGACAGAGGCACACATTTTGTTTAAGTCATTGTTTATTATCTGAGCAACTGGGAAACAGAAAGAAGGCAAAAGATGGATAAAGACAGAAGATAACGAAAATGCAGGGAATAGAAAAGGTTAGGAGATTTATAACGGGTTTGGTTTACGCCTTGGTTCAGTTTTCTAGGCAGCTCTATACCTTCCTTATTCTATTAACATGTGGTGCTGAAAGTCAAGAAACAACTCCCAGGTTTTTCTGGGCGACAGTTCTCTGGAGCATAGATACAGTATTCTTGCAATGAAGTCTGCAAAATGAAAAGAATGTGTTCAGCAACATGTGCACATTTGAAGAATGTTCAAAGAACACGACATATTTTAAAAAATGTAAACAAACATACTTTACTCAATAGTGACATGTACAGTAGGAACCCCTTATCAGCAAGGGATCAGTTCCAAGCCCCCCTCGGATTCGGAAAAATGAGGAACACTATTTTAACAGCAAACACTATACATAGCATGGTCTCTGGTTCCCTTCAGTGGTCAATTCTGGTACCTTCAGCATTAAAAATATATTTTTGGGGGATTTTCTTTTAATATTTTTAATATTTTCCGACCGTGGATAAGTGAATCAATGGATATTGATCCCGTGGATAAGGGGCCCTACTGTACTCATTAATGCAAGCCTCATTTCACCACTGTGAAACATTCATGTAAAACATGCACATTTTTAAAAAGAAGAGAAATCTGCATGAAACTTTCCATCAGAAGGTGGGAAAACAAGGAAATTGACAGAAAGAGGCTTGAGAGATGTACTCATTTATGGAGAAGACTCTATGAATGCTTCCCCACTGGTGAAGAAGCAAAACCTTCTTTGCACTTGGAAAAAACAATGTATTCTGGAAGACAACAGCTAAATCCTTTCCCATGAAATGCTGATCTCCCATTTGTAGAGAAACCTTCCTCCATAGGAAAAAATAACTATTTGTTTTAATAGCTTTAAATCTTAAGAAAACTGAGAAAAATCTAGAAAATACTCTGAAAACATATTGCCGAAAGAGGTAACTTTCCAATTTAAAACATTTTTGATCATTATAACTGGAAATATGTCAGATAGATGGAATAGCTTAATTGCCTTACTGCAAACTAGACTGAGAGCAGAGGTTGGCAGTGTTGCTTTTGGGACCACAATTCCCCAAAAGTAATTTTTTGAAGACCTGGTTGAGAGGTAGATTTTTTTATATTCCAAGTATAAACTCCACCTGGAATTCAGTTCCTAATATGGAGGTGAATTGGGTGGGAAACCATACTTTTGAAAAAAGTATAAAGAATCTAATTACAAAGGGTGGAGGGTGGGGAAGAACAAATAACTTAACTGCATGATCCGGGATTAATTAGGTTTCCTTCCTTCCTTCCTTCCTTCCTTCCTTCCTTCCTTCCTTCCTTCCTTCCTTCCTAGTGGCGAAATGGGGGGACAAAGTCTGATAACAGCATAAAAAGAGCATCTTGTCTAATCTGTGCTGCTCCTTATTTATTTTTTGCTTTTATTTATGTGACGAATGGAGACCTAGACTCACCTGGGCACCCCCCCCCCCCCGTTTCTGGCAACAGGCCAGCAAAAGAACTGCCTTCTCCTACATGAAGGACAAATAGCAGCTTTAATACAAAGCCTGTCATTCAGGTTCAGAATAATTGTATTTCACTTGTTAAAAATACTGATCCTTTCTAGCTATTAAAAATGCTTAAACTGAACTGCTTTCAAGCACAGGTGGTCTATAGGCATGCCATCAGTCTAGGAGAACACCATTGGCAGCAGAGGCTGAAAAATGGTGGCAGCAGCTGAATCACTATATCCCGCATACCTTAGCATTAATTGTATTGTAGATTAATCTAACAGACCAGGATTATGTGAGTGGTATGGAACAGAAGGCCGAGTGAGTGAGCCCTTGGGAGCACCAACCAATTATCATTAGGCCTAACTTCTATTTGTTCCATTTATTTTGTAGATGTACTGCCCACGTTCCATAAATCACATTCCAGGCTGTTGGTCATAAAAAATTTTCCCAGCCAGGTTATGCAAAAATTCACAACAATCTCAGTTTCAAAGCTCTAGAAATTAGTTGTCTGGATTACAGATTCACAATCCCCATACCAGCATAGCCAAATCATAATTGTCTTGAAAGAGATATGACTTCCTTTTCTTAATGTATGCCATACCTAGTAAGGAGTCAAGTTATATATTATTTGGGAATGGTGGGGTGGCAGCAACCGCTTTGCACCTTATCTATGGGGGGAAGACTTTGACTCTTGACAGGAACCCAAGAAGAAGGGATAGTGTGTTCTGTGTTTCCAGACTCCCCCTCCCTGTGCAAGCATGCTCAGGTACTCTTTATACTGACCAGAAGTCATCCTAGGGCAGCTGCCAAGGCCCCAGTAGGACTCACCAGCATGAATGTTTGTCCTAGGTATCTTGATATAGTTTGGTTGGGTCTGCAAGCCTCCATGTTAATTTCTCCAAAGTCCCAGATTAACACCAATCCAGGCACATTCATAAAGCTCATCATCTTAAAAGGGGTTAATCAAAGGACACTCTGCCATAATTCCCCTCAAACCTAGCACTAGCCCTGACAATTGGCCTATGCATTTCATGGATTGGCAACATTAGGCTATCTGGATATTGTTGAACTGCAGCCCAAAGGGACGTTCATTTCAGCTATGTTCAGATTAGGGTTGCCAGATACATGGGTATCAAAAGGAGGACATAGAAAGACAAAAACGAGGACAGAGGAGGACGTATTGAATGTTTCATTTGAATCGTTCCGGATTAAACCCACAGTCAATACAATTTTATTACAATAGCTGCCAATAAATGTCTCTTAGTGAACCGACCAAGAAACTGTCATGTTAAAAAATAAAAATAAATTCAATTGAGACTTTTTTTCAAAATACCAAAAAACATTATTTAAACAGCCAATTGTACCCGAACCCACACCGGCCCGGCTGCGGGATCCCCTGGCCACTCGCACTCTGCACAGGCTCAGAGGCAACCTTGCTAATCTGGACACCCAAACAAGGCTCCGGCGCAGGCAGGGGGAAAGCAGTGCCGGGCAAAAATGAATGAGGCAGCCTCCCCTCACCTGAGGGTCATAAGTTCAAGGCTGGGGAGTGTGGGAGTTGGAGTCCCCAAAAGGGACTTTGAAAACACACAGTCCGGGCGCTCGCCTTCCCATCGATGCACTCGGGTGCTGCTTGCTCCTGCCTGGCTCGGCGGGCGGCACTCCGCTCGTGCTGCCTTTCTGGGCTCCACATGGGCGGGGCGGGCATGGCGGATCGCCGAGCAGCCACCGCCACGGCAGGAGGGGGCGAGGGCTGCGCTCCAGCGCTGGCGGCAGGTAACGGGGTGGAGGGTGGGGCGGCGGGGAAAGACAAGGGGAGGGGGTCCTTCCACCTCTCACCCCCCATCCAAAATTATAATATAAAATATACAAAAGCTGGACATTTTAAAGGTTTTTATCTTTGCCTGCCGGACGGAGGACATTAGGCTAAAAAGGAGGACATGTCCTCCTTTTGCCTGACGTCTGGCAACCCTAGTTCAGATCCTTATTTTGCTGCTTTTCCGTGAGTAAAAGGAGCGTGGGTACAAAAATAATTTACCCTGTTGCATACTTAAAATGCAATGTTTAGGCTAATTAAGGTGATTCATACCAAAGGCCAATCAAGATTTATCAAATTGTATAAACATTCTCCTTTTCTATAGGTATCCTGAGGACACAAGCTAAATTCTGCAAGTGCTACAGTACTTGCAATCAACACAGAAAACAAAACAAAACCCTAAAGGCCAACTGTAGCCTATGGCACAAAGAAGCAACAGATATTTTGTTTTTTGTTGAATCTGCGAAATGCCTAGAGAGATCTCAAACAGCGCAGCAATCTTTTTAGTGAACCTCCCTCTACAGAGTCCGATGCTTGAGGCCCAATATGTTTGTTTTCAGAGAAGAAATCACATTCCTGTGTTACAACAGAGCTGGAAAATCTATGTTACTTCATCCTCTGTCAAAGCAGTTATGGCTCTGCCTCAAACTTTCAGGTTAGGCCCGAGAAATTATAGGAGCTGTATCTATTTAAATAGTTGCTACAGGAAACACAAGTGTTTATAGGTGAAACTTAATCCAGTCCGATTTCTCAAACAGGTGCACACTGATGCTTGAATAACATTCATATACTTTCATGGTTGAACGTGTGTAGCAAGGCGCCTTTTTTCGACTCATGCAGACCCCTTTCCGTGTGATTTAGAACCTAAACTTCCAGGGCTCTCATCTGGGGAGCCCAACTGAAGAATTTGAGACCTCAAGGCATGGAGGGCTATGGGGACAGCAATAGGGTTCCATGGAGGAGCCAGAGCTAAGGGCTGTACCTTTACGCTGGGTGTGACTACACAGCAGGACAAATATGATTGGATCCTCTGTGACGTTGCATGCAGGAAGCTGGGTTTAGAAAACAACACAAGAGTCAGCGGAGGGAATGGAGAAAATCGACTTTGTTTGCAGCTTATTAAATGTTTGAATCCTCTCCTCCTCACACCTAATGCCTGGATCTGCTTATTACACTCTTTTCTTCCTTTCCTGTTCCCTTCCCTTCCATTTTGTTTCTTTTCCTTTTTCTCTCTCTTAAAGTCCTGCTATCCCTGTGCTAGGCCAGCTAGGTAATTAAAAAGAGGAAAAAAAGCAAGACATCAGCAGAGAGAGGGGAAGACATTTTCACTTCAGCCTTGTTTCTATCTTCAGCCTTGTTTCTATCTTCATAAGATAGCTCTGCTCTGGTTGTCCAGATTTGCAGGAGGCATAGTTGGAGGAGAGCTGCTTTAAAACCTCCTCTCCTCTGCTCCTTGCTTTGGTCACCTAGTTTCCCCAGCACTAGATTAGCAAGCTTTTGAAAAAAGAAGAAAAAGAAGCAGCAGCAGCAGTGAAAGGGGAAGGGAAGATGAAAGCAGCTCGAGGCACCAGGTATAGGGAGGAGAGCAAATGACAGCCAAATTCCTCATGGCCCTGCCTCTCTCAATGCTGCTGGAGCTGGCTGGAATGGCTTTAAATACAACAGCTATAAACCCCTCCAAATAGGCTCAAGTCATCATGCTGTCTGAACTGATGTGAAGGTATTCAATTCCTAAAAAGTAGAAGCTCCATCAGTGGAGGAAAAAACTATGGATTTGCATGGTGCGTATGGACTCCAGACTGATTCACATTGACTTTTATGTCATGTAGTCAATGAAAAATAATGCGAATCAGATCATCCCAATCCTGAAGCCATGTTTATTTGTCAATGTAGTCACACCCTCTGTGTCCCATCTGGTCAGAATTGTGTGAAGCTGGAACACCTGAAAAGAGTATGTGTATTTCCTTCAGAAAATAGTGGTGCTCCCTGAAATATAATGTGCAGAGCTGCTCTAATAGTTCCTGTTTAAGGAGCTGGGTATTGATACCAAGTGGGCAAAGTCCCTATCCTTGGTCCAAAGCATGTAGAGAGGGATATCTATGGATGCACACAATGCTCTCCAGCTTTTTCACATGTAAACAAGATGTTCATGGGCTGCGTGCCTCATTTTTATGGGCAGTTGCAGTCCCAGAAGCCTCTGGAATATGTGAATCACCTTAAAAGCGAGATATGTGTGTCACTTTTCCATGGAAAAAGTGGCATGTTTTGCTGCCGTAGCAGCGAATTTGATAGCTGCGGCACAGATTATTGCTTTTTTATCCAGTACGTATGCAGGAGTTTTTCTTTTAAAAAAAGAAAAGAAAGAATGCATGCTTTCTGGAGGTTTCTAGATCTGCAATTCCTCTTTATAAACATATAAAACTAATTGAGCATTTGTTGCTGCCGCCGCCATGACAGTGGTGAATTCAGGAGTAGCAGCACGGTGCAGCTCCTGCAGGTTTGACAGGGTGATGCTAGAGACCCTCTGTCTGACTACCCTGATCTAAGTCCACACAGTCTCTGACCAAAAATCCTACACATTTGGGAAAGGAATATTTTGATATGACATACTTTAAAAGGACAAGGCAGTGCTGTGTGGTAAACATGACTCTTCTGTGACTTCTCTGGGACTGTTCTTTTGACTGATTTGCCTTCTCATCTTTTGTTAAGAGGTTCTGATGCTGTAGATCCTTCAACTTGTTCCCAAAAAGTTTGCCCTCCCTCCCTTCTTCCCAACACCAGTTTTGAAACAATGTGTAGCACTGATCTAAGGCAGCGTAGTAATAACCCATCCACTCTCATTTTAACTCTAGAATCTGCCTTTCAACAGATCATATGATCAGCATCAATCATAATTATCCATACTAATTATATACTTAGAAAAGCTGGCATTAATCACACCCACTCACCCGAATTCTGAAATGAGGTAGGGGTGGGAGTGGGATCAGACTTCATCTAATAATAATGCCAAGGTAAAGGAAAATGGAGTGGCCCATATTTCACATTGTTCTGTGAAAGGAAGCTCATTGCCTGAATGTGACTCAAAACCAGTCATGACTGATGTGAGGAAGAATAGCAGCATGCAGCCTTCATTTCTTCTTGTCTAATAGCTCATCATGACACATCTTACATCAAAAGCAAACACTATTGTACCCCAAATTATTTTTAATATTAATGAATAGACTATTTTTTAAAAAGTGATTTTTCTTTGATAAATACAAATGAAGACGATGCATGAAAGATGAAGATAAGGCAACTGTGTTTGGGTAATGTTTCAGCCCTCCAGCTTGGTGACTTACACACGCACTCACCATTGAAAAGAGGGAGCTTTCTAGTGGAGAACTTTGGTATTTTGTGAGTTCCATGGCTGCTTTTTCTTGCTTAATTTTTCCAAACTGATATCCTTATCCTTATGTTTTAATCTCAGAATAATCTGCAGAGCTGGAAGGGATCCTATGGATCATCGTGTCCAGCCCCTGACAAGGAAGCACAGTGGGGAATCAAACTCCCAGCCTCTCACTTTGCAGCCAGATGACTAAATTACTGAGCTATCCAGCAGTTTTGGTCTACAGCTGCCATCTGGTAGTTGTACTCTAACACAGTGGTCCCCAACCTTGGACCTCCAGATGTTCTTGGACTTCAACTCCCAGAAATCCTGGCCAGCAGAGGTGGTGGTGAAGGCTCTAGGAGTTGTAGTCCAAGAACATCTGGAGGCCCAAGGTTGGGGACCACTGCTCTAACATATACAGTATGGGGCATTTCTGGTTGAGGAAGGCTAATGTAGGTCATCAGAAGCCAGGATTAAGCAGACTGTGGATGGTACAAAGAACGTGGGGATGCCTCCGCAAAGGGCATTACCAGTGGAATCAAGTATTTCATTTAATATATTCCTCTCCTGCTATTCAAAAGTGAGCTACATGCAGAGTGCCCCTAAATCACTGGAGGTGGGAGACTTCAATTTTGTGTGAAGGAGGAGGGTGAATCTGCTCTGGGTTTTACTCTGAACATCACAGGACCTTGCTTTTATCATCACACTGACTTCCCGTATTACTTTCTCCGTGTTCTGTTGCCCACATGATACATGTTTTCTCCATCCCACTTCATATCACTGGTTGCAGCTGCTGGCAGCTATAGGAAAACACAGGTTATACCATGAAAAATATACAAAATTAAGTTTGCTAGGTATTTCTTACACACAGAAGAGGGAAGGTGATTTCATTTTCCATCGTCACATGTATAATTCTGTCTTGGGGTGAGTTTAATTTGTTTGTTTTATTTTTTAGGCTTGTACCTCCCTTACCTCCCTGCAACACAGGGCTCCAGGGAGCTAGCATTAACATTGAATAAAACAAGTACAGTTAATATAAGAAAGCAGATTAATTAAAACAAAAGGCAACTTTAAGAACTTTAATAGTTAAAAACACAAGGTGGCGGGGGGGAGGAAGCACTCACTAGGTTTAAAATCCTCTTTCACAGCATCCCTGCGTAACTGTCAAAGCCCTGCCTGAAGGAAGAGATCTTTGGCCACAACCTGGTTGCTAGTCCCTAGCTGAGACTAGTATTTGGAATTATGTTGCCTTCATCTGCTAGAAGAAGGACAATTGATTGATTGATTGATTGATAAATGCTCTTCTGTGGAGGAGCGTTTAGGAATGGAGAGGAAATATTTTATACACTCCCCTGCCTAAAGTTTCTCCCTTCCAGATGACCTCCTCCCACTCACCCCAATCCTTGCAGGCTTCCTGCCCTCCTGGTCTTCCAATGGGACATGACTTGCTGCACGTGTACAGTAGAAAAACATCTGATTGCAACAGCTGATTGAGCAAATGGGACAACTGTACACCAAGGTATTGTTTGTTCTGCAGGGCTAAAACTGAAAGAATCTTAGCAGCAATACAATAAGTATACAGATGCATACTGGTTTCTCCTCTTCAGTTCCAGCTTCCTTGGGAGCATTCTGCCTTTTGAAATGTGTGTTGTTTTTTTTAACCTAGACTTTGAAGAATTGGTAATTTATTCTTACACCTTATATCTATTGTTTATCATCGCAGCCAGTTCATCTTACTCCAAAATACAATACCTGTCACAGGGAATACAAATGCAAAATGCCTCTCACAATCCCCTGTTGTCCAGTTCTGGTGAAGGAATGAGCCTGTAAAATGGCGAGTAACTTCAAGGAGAAGACTGTCTTGTGGTGAGTAGTGTGACTACATGGGAGTATGAATGAGTGTTGATAAGGCTCTAGCAGCAGGTAACCAGTTTGACCTCAGATGAGCAAACAGAGAACTACGCAAGCTAACCAGGTGGCTGACCAAGAGCCAGGGGACTCTTCCTCAGACTAGGCCTCAGGCTAATTGATCTTTTGCACATAGTACCACAGTTGGATAATGTTACATCAAGGCTGGACCTACATTGCCTGTCCCCCCACATCCCACCAGGGGTTGCATCCTGCCATAGCCTTTTGAAATGGGGGGGATGCTTTTTGCATGGTACAGCTGCAATTTATTGCAGCAAATTCAGCAGCAGCTGGAGGGCAGTGGAGCTGCAAAAATGTGCAACATGGCCTGCCTACAACCCAGTGTCCATGTGCTGCACCTCCCTGTTTCAGACCTTTAATAGTCTTATGGGGGGCCATTTGTTTCCCCATGTATTAGAGTCAGAAGAAGACGATGAAGAAGAAAAGCCACTTGCCAAAAATAATCAAAAGAAATATTCAAGGGTTTGCAATTGTGCCATTTAAACTTAATTAAACGATGGCACAATTCATGACTACAGGAATAAAATTAAACTTGTCCCCGCAGTCAAGATGTTAATACTCTTACTTGGAAATAAGTATTTTTAGGTTGGAGAAAGGAAAAGATACATTTTAAAAGGAAAAAAATAATAAATGAGCATGTGTAATGTACTATATGCTGAGGCAGCCTGATTTTAAAAGCTAAAATTCTACTGATCTTTTTTTACCACTTGCAGTCACACAAATGCAACATCTGATTTAATTTATTTCAGAGGGTCTACCTTACATGGAAATAACACTGGACTTAGCCCACGGGTGTAAATATGAAAGAATGAACACCTGTAGTTTAGTGGTAGCTGATGGAACTTTCATTCATTTTGCTTTGACTGTAGGCAAACTCCTTTCTGATGCCTCAGGCTGCCAGCTATGTGCAGTTTTTTCTGAATGAAGCCCACCTTGTGTTGCAAGTGATCAGAAAACATAATGTCAGCCACAAAGAGGTACTTTGTGTTGGATTTGATGTTTTCTTCCACATCCTTCAGTCCCGTTGCACCTTTTTCAATTTGGTTCTTAACCATGCTGAGGCTCTAAACCATGGCACACTGAAGCGATGCATCTAGTTTTTTGGGTGACTGAAGTTGTACTTAGAGAACCGTATCAGACAGGCCTTGTGCTGATGCAAGATGGGTTCTGACTGACAGTTTAAATACTGCCTCAGCACAATAGTAATTGGCAGAAAATGGACCATTTGTATCCATCTAGGACCTGGAGGACAGTCATATGGCCTTTTGTCGCCTCTGTTAGCAAAGTGTCTTACCGCTGTTGCCACTGTTGGATTGATGATTTTCTTTAGCAGTTTCAGCGTCTCCCTAGATTATTCAGTTTATTATCCCAGCTTGCCTTTTACAAATATAATGGGGTTTTCCTGCAATGCTGAGCAGCCTATGGGCATCTTTATGTAAAATTAAGTGTTTTGAGGAATATGAAACACCATGTTTCATATTCCTGTTGTTTTCTAGATTCCACAGAATTTGGAAAATTGCAATCTAAATATTTCCAGGCATTAAGGACATTTTTTATTTTATAAAATGTCTACCTTGCTTTTTGTGCACTCCCAAGGTTTCCATATTAAAAATACAAAAAAGACCATAAAGAGGGTGAAATTAAAAACATCAATTAAATCACTGCATATCAGTATAATGAGATGGAAGGGCTAAGCCACATGTGATGGGGGGGAAATCTCTCTCTCTGTGTGTGTGTGTGTGTGTGTGTGTGTGTGTGTGTGTGTGTGTGTGTGTGTGTGTGCGTGCAATAACTAGGAATTAAACCAGGTTTGGATACAGGACAAATTTTCTGTGAGTGTGGACAAATTCAATCAATACAATGTTCATGTGTACAATTTATGCCCCATCACATGTACTAAAAAGGATCTAGCAAATGGCTGAGATAACACTTTTGAAAAAGCCTACTTTAGTCTAATTGTCTTATCATTTTAATTTGTTTTTAATTTGACCTATATTTCATATACATCCATAATTTTAAATTGTGCAATGCTCTGATATAAAGAAAGAAAGAAAAGCCAGGTTGTGACGGGTAAACCCCTCCTGAACATAAGAAGAACTGGCCAGACTATCTAGTCTGCCATCTTGTTTCAAGAGTGGTCAGCCACGTGCTTTTGGGAAGCTGCCAGCACTACATGTGTTCCACAGCAACTGAAATCAATACAGCTTACTCTCCAGTACACATGCATGTTGTAAATAAGTATCTGACAGATTCCAGCTGCACATTTCTGTCTTTCTAATTCCTGTGAATATTTAATTATAAAGCTGGTATCTGTTTGGAATAAAATATTTTACGTGGATGATGATGATGATGATTCAGTAATATTATACTAAAGTAAATGGAACATGGCATGCATCTTTACAATGAGAAAGAGCACATAAACAGGATGCTGTATTTAATGTACATCACATATTCTTTTAAACCAATATCAAAACCCAGAGACCTACACAAGGAACATTCAAGAAAGAATGTACAGGAATTTGCAAAATGAGGGTTCCCCCTTCAGGATTATTGTCTGGAGCCACTGAATTGCACACCTACTGCAGCATAATTCACGGAACTTTGGACTTTGTTTCCCATACAGCAGTCCCTGGGCAAAGCTCTTTTGACAGAGAAGGGCATTTCTAAAAGAGTTGGAAATGTCTTCCATTTGAAAATGGGAGTGGAGTCAATGCTTGTCCTTGGCATACACTTGGTCTTAAGCAGCTCAGGTGGATCCCAGCCAAGGCTTATCTCAACATATTCTGTGGTCAACTACTTTCCAAATTTAAAACTCAGAAACTAACACATACTCTCTCTCTCTCTCTCTCTCTCTCTAAATTTCATGAAAACAATTAGGCTTCTCGTCAGACAAATGTGCAAAAATGAATCAGATTGGATATTTGTGCAATTCTGAAGCAGCTACGGGGTGGAACAATAGTGCAACAGATCCTTGTATTCTATTTTTCATTTGTAGGGTTGAAAACATGGGTAATGATTTGAACTGAGGAGCAGGGAAATCCAGAACAGAGTAACAATAGATTGAGGTGCTGGTGTCAATGGAGAAGGTAAGTGGCAGCTGAAACCCCCACTAAAGCTCAGCATTTTTACTGGACAGTTCAGGCACTATTAATAGTCAGAGTGAGGTCACCATGTGCAATATATCCTATTGCAGCCACTGCGCCAGCAATTTCATGGAGCAGCAAGGTGCCTTTTCATGTTTTGGAATGTTCCTTTTCCCCCCTTTGTTCTCTCATGCAGCTTTTTATTAAACTTTACTGAATTTTTTTGAAAAAAAAAATTAGGATTGTGTGTGTATGTGATTATGGAAGGATGACTGTTGTGTGGCCTCTGAGTGGATAGGCCACACAATTAGGACACGGTGTAGACCCCTGCCCATGTCATAGCTGCTTTCATTCTTCCCATTTGCAAGACTTTTTTAAAAAATGGAAATCTAGAAACACACAAATAATGTTACGGACCCAGAAACAGAGTGGTTCAGAACATCTCTTCAAGAGTACAGAATGGGTCACCTGTATATATGCTTTATTCAGGTACAGAGCAGGCCAGGAGGGTTCTGCATACTCTGAAATTTAATTAAGCATTTAAATGATATCTGCATGTGTTTAACATGATTGCATACAAAACATTAATTATTACAGTAAATATATGTTAAATATATCATTAATATATTCATGCAACTGATTCTGGAAATTTCAGGGTTAAGAAATCAAAACCTAACATATATGATCCATTTATTTTATTCTATCTCTTGTCAGCACCAGTTGATGAGAGTTGTTGGCCAACAACATCTGAGGGAGTTTGTTTTCTACTCTCTACTATATAAAGTTACTCAAAGGCTTCTTAATGTCAGTTTGACTTAATTGTAGCATTTTTAACCATAGTAAAGGGCCATATACATTTTAGTAGGGCAGACAGTAAATCAGACTTTCTAGATATTTTGCTGTTATCTATAAAATAAGCCAAAAAAGGTATTGATCATTCAACTTTGAATAATATCAACTACAGAATAATTACATGTAGTTTTGTTTCCTAGAAAATCAGGTCAACTAAATAACAAGCAACTCCACATTACAGAAGTAATTAAAAATGCCCCCCATGTTTCATCCACAAACAATGAGATTTGTTAACAATCAATAAATATTTCATTAAAATATTCATGGATGTGACCTCTCTGGACTCTTGCTTAATATTTTCCTTAGTTGGAAGTTCTACTGATTGTAAAACTAGCCAATATATAATTTCAAGAACACCATTTCCATATATTTCTGCAATATCATTCTGTTGTTATGGTTTTGGACAGTGTACTGTTGCAAAGCATATTTCCTCATACGCTGTTATTTGTAGCAAAAGACCATGAGCGGGACTTTGGTAAAGTTAAAAGATCTTATTGGCTTCTAATTGCACAGAGGGTATAGGAAACGTTGAAGGAGGTGGCTGATGATATAACACCCCTGCCAATTAAAAAGTCCCAGTGTTTTGTTCAGAGCTCAGAAAGTTAGTAAAAATTTGTCATACATTATGTTAACTGTTAATAAACTAAAAATCAAATTAAATAATAATTTATTTAATTACTATTCCCAGTGTGGTGTAGTAGATAGAGTGATGGACTAGAACTCTGGCAAACAGGGTTCAAATCCCCACTCAGCCATGGAAACTCACTGGGGGTGTGGAACTCACAAAACCACTCCTGAAATACCTTGAAAGCCCTATTAGGGTCACTATAATTCAGTTCTGATTTCACAACACAGAACACACACACTGAAAAGAGAAAATTTACATTGGTGTTTAAATTTATGCTACAACACTACACTAAAAAAAATGAAAAATTGCATGCACAGTTTTACTCCTCCTCTTCTTTTTGTCCTTTTTGAGCTCTATCTGTTAAAATAGGATATAGAGGCATAGCTGAATGCCAACTGCTTTCAAATTCTTTCTATAGGCAAATACAGGAAAACATTTATAAACGAATTCAGTTTTCTGCCATCAGCAATAATAGGGGTGGGGGTGTTTTAAAATAATCTTTCTGTCATTTGCGTAATTTCATGTACTTTTTTGAGAATTAATCTATCCAAGACCTCTCCTCTCCCAATCCAGAATAGCCATTTGCTATGATAGAGTGGGGGCACTGTCTGACAATTTCATTTCGTTTTTGTCTATAAACAAGTTTTCTAACCTCTGGTCCTTTTTCCAAGATTGTGGAGACAAAACAGGCAATGGAGGCCCATGGAAACAGTTAGAAAGGAAGAGACTCCTGGGAGTCAGAAAGAGTGTGGAACACCAGCCTACCTGCAGTGAGCCTGCACTAGAAGCAAGAGTTGTCTCATAGTTAATTAATTTAATGGGGTGCTGCTAAAATAATGTGGATTAGGTCTGAGCGATCTACCAGAAGCACTATCAAGAGCCCACATAGAGTAAAAAGGTTGGGTAGAGTCTACTAAAAACTTGGCACATGATCAGGGAATCAGCTTGTTTACTTCTTGTTCCTCTGTCTTTGCTTCAGGGCTGAGCTGTGAGAGGCCAGCAGGCATGAAAGCAGGTCCTTGGTCTAAACCCCTCCATTCCAGTGAAGGCTCTTCCAGGGCTGCTCTCCAAGGCATTGTGCCTATGTTCCCTGCTGGCAACAAAGAGGGGGAACCTGACCCAAGCAGGATAGTTGTCTCAGCTGGTTCCCATGAGCCCCGGTAGAAATACTGGGCTTTCTGCTGAACTATCATTCCAGGAGGTGATGGTTAAATTTCAGTTGAGCTTCCTTCTCCCTTTCTGCTGGAGCCTGGAAGCCGAGTGAGCTGGAATACTTCAAGACAGGCACAAATGCAAATATAATAGAGATTGATCTGTGTCAATCAAAGAATGGGCATGGAGGGCACCAACCTTCTCCCCATCCTCCTCCATCTGTTATGAGAATTATAATAATAGTCTTCCACAACCATTGCTTCTTTGAGTGGTGGGAGATGGCTTTTGCAACTCAATCCTAAATCCTCTGTATCTGTATGTCCCACTGACATTTATATACAGAACTTTTGGTACATTCTCCCCTGAGCATCTGACATCGGGACTAAGCCTGGGATGAGCAAGGATGGGGAGAGAAAGGTCAGCCCTGATGGTTGCAGGGGAGCAAGGATGGGAACTGTCTGTGCTCCTTCCACACATCCCACCCCATTGGTGATGCCCTGGCAGCAGCAGCATGGTTCCTGTTTCATCTGTATAAACATGTCTGGATAATGCCTGGCTCTTAACACAGCATTTACATTTTCAGCATGGTGAATTATGTCATGTTTTGAGTAACATCATCAATATGTTCAGGAACATTACTTTTAAACAACAACAAAAATTGTAATTTTGGAAAGGATACCAAAAATAGGTGCTCCAAACTGCTGGGTAGCTCAGTGGTTTAGGTATCTGGCTGCAAAGCCAGAGGTTGGGAGTTTGATTCCCCACTGTGCCTCCTTGACAATAGTTGGACTCAGAGATCGACAAGGTCCCTTCCACCTCTGCTGTTCTAAGATTAGGATTAGATTAGATTAGAATGTGGGTACCTATGGATACATGACTCTGAAATCTGGTTTTGGATATCACATGGATTTTTGAAGGGAAATCTGTCAAATATTACTCCAGCCAACACTGCAATTTATTACAAAATACCTGTTACTATACCTTTTTCGGACTGACTTCTGGACTCTTTGATTATGATCTGAAAAAAGAGAGTTAGGAAATAAGTTTGCAGACAGCAGGCATCACAACGGTTGCGTACAACTGTGCTGTGTTGGCACTTACGATGTGACCTTGGGTCTTGCTTTGAACATCCAGCCAACCTGCTGCAAAGCCTTAAATGTTTACAGCAAATTGAGATTCTGTTATTAATTATTCATTAATGACTGCACTGTGATTTTGCCGTTTGAAATTAATTCAGTAATTACTTTGTAAATAGTCCTAAAAAGCTGTAATAAAACGTATTGCTTAGCTGAAACAACATCTACTTTGAAATGCAATCAGATGTGCATTGTTTGTCCAGAAAACACATCATTTTCTCACAGCCCTTGCAGCAGGGGCCTTAGACCCTGGAGATGAATCTAGCCCCTTGGGGTCCTAATCCATTCCCTTGGGCTTCCTCCAATATTTATACCTCCTTTTCCATGGCACCATCATTAGACTATTTCCCACTTTTTGTGCAGGTTTCTCTCTCAGTTTCTAGAAGTGTGAAATACCTGTTCATACTACCAGTGATAGTTCTAAGATAAAATATGTGGTATCTTTGGTCCCAATGTTTTGCCTTTGACTTCCACCTATTATCACAAAGTAGTCATCTGGGAACATCTTTAAGACTGAATTTTGCCCTTGGATTGAAAGAGACTCCTCACCTTATACCACAGGGACCTATATATGTATAATATACTATTGGACACTGAAGGATATGGCAAATGAATGGGTAGTGGGCAGTAACCAGATGATGAGCCCACTCAGGAAGGGGAGACACCGAAAGTTCTCCTTCAAAACTGGAGATTGCATTGAAAACAATATTTAACATCATCTCCATCACCAGTACAGAGGGCATAGAAGAAGCCTCCTCAAAGAATGAGAGGACTGGGAAGACATTTGGGTGCCTTTGGAGCAATGACAGCACCCTTTTGGTTGATCAGGGCACTCTGGAAGCCCCACTGGATTGATTCTGATATGAATGAGGATTACCACTCCCACACCCATGCATCAAGAGCACCAAGACGCATATATTTTGGAATCCCTGGAGTGCAGCCAGGGATTCCAAATTAATTCTATGCAATAAGTACTTCAGACTAATTCAGCTAAGTACAGAGTGGCTAGACGGTCCCTTTTTATGCAAGGGGAAAAAGCCTATCTCTAATAAAGATCTTTATTACTGCTTCAGCTTTGATTTCTATTTGCTCTGTTCTTATCACTGCCTCTTATATAGTGATGAAAATAAATCTTGTGGCTGTCAGAGCTCTCTTCATCTTTACATTAATGCCAGTGTTATCAATCATCCTCTCACAGCGAGGGGTATTAGACAAAGAGAAGAATCGGCAAAACCAAATCTGTTTAAATAAGATGGGAATGCTTCTCTGTCTTCTTTCTTAAAACGTTATCAGGGGAAAAAAGTTCAGAGAACTCACTAAGTTCTAAATACGTTTTTGGTTGCAAAAAATTGATATGGATTAACATTTCATCTCCATGAAAAAATGCTCATGAAAAATTGTCTGTTCAGTTTGTACCTAACCTCTAATAAGTCATACAGTTGTAACAATTTACATGACAAAGCCTTTTTATAAAGCCCTCTTTCTACTAGATTTTTCTAGTGCTGCTCATTTTAGGCAAAATGCTTTGTGGAGCACTGAAGTTTGAGTTAGGGTTTGTTTGAACAATTAGTGTGTATCTCTGTGTAATGTGGCTGGTGCTTTAATGTTCTTTTAAGATGTGCTAGAAATGTGCAGAAGAACTCTTCTGGGAATTCTGCTACTTGTCTAAGCTTTCTTTGGAAACAACTACACTGTTGAATTAAATTGGGAGTTACTTCCGGTTTTTAATAAAATGATATAATGTCACATGGTTTTGTGTCTGTGATATCATCAGTACAGAAGCTCTATACAGTCAGTATAGAAGCTCTATACAGTCAGCAAAAACAAGACCTGGAGCTGATTGTGGCTCTGATCATCAGCTTCTTATAGCAAAACTCAAGCTTAAACTGAAAAAAGTAGGAAAAACCACTGGGCTAGTCAGGTATAATCTAAACAAAATCCTTTATGAATATACAGTGGAAGTGAAGAACAGATTTAAGGAACTAGATTTGGTGGACAGAATGCCTGAAGAACTATGGATGGAGGCTCGTAACATTGCACAGGAGGCAGCAACAAAAACCATCCCAAAGAAAAGGAAATGCAAGAAAGCAAAGTGGCTGTCCAACGAGGCCTTACAAATAGCAGAGAAGAGAAGGGAAACAAAATGCAAGGGAGATAGGGAAAGTTACAGAAAATTGAATGCAGACGTCCAAAGAATAGCAAGGAGAGACAAGAGGGCCTTCTTAAATGAACAGTGCAAAGATATAGAGGAAAATAATAGAATGGGAAAAACCAGAGATCTGTTCAAGAAAATTGGAGATATTAAAGGAACCTTTGGTGCAAAGATGGACATGATAAAGGACAAAAATGGTAGGGACCTAACAGAAGCAGAAGACATCAAGAAGAGGTGGCAGGAATACACAGAGGAATTATACCAGAAAGATCTGGATGTCCCGGACAACCCAGATAGTGTGGTTGCTGACCTTGAGCCAGACATCCTGGAGAGTGAAGTCAAGTGGGCCTTAGAAAGCATGGCTAACAACAAGGCCAGTGGTGGTGATGCCATTCCAGTCAAACTATTTAAAATCTTAAAAGATGACGCTGTTAAGGTGCTACACTCAATATGCCAGCACGTTTGGAAAACTCAGCAGTGGCCAGAGGATTGGAAAAGATCAGTCTACATCCCAATCCCAAAGAAGGGCAGTGCCAAAAAATGCTCCAACTACCGTACAATTGCACTCATTTCACATGCTAGCAAGGTTATGCTCAAAATCCTACAAGGTAGGCTTCAGCAGTATGTGGACCGAGAACTCCCAGAAGTACAAGCTGGATTTCGAAGGGGCAGAGGAACTAGAGACCAAATTGCTAACATGCGCTGGATTAGGAGAAAGCCAGAGAGTTCCAGAAAAACATCTACTTCTGCTTCATTGACTACGCAAAAGCCTTTGACTGTGTGGACCACAGCAAACTATGGCAAGTTCTTAAAGAAATGGGAGTGCCTGACCACCTTATCTGTCTCCTGAGAAATCTATATGTGGGAGAGGAAGCAACAGTTAGAACTGGATATGGAACAACTGATTGTTTCAAAATTGGGAAAGGAGTACAACAAGGCTGTATATTGTCTCCCTGCTTATTTAACTTATATGCAGAATACATCATGCGAAAGTCTGGACTGGAGGAATCCCAAACTGGAATTAAGATTGCCGGAAGAAATATCAACAACCTCAGCTATGCGGATGATACCACTCTGATGGCAGAAAGTGAGGAGGAATTAAGGAACCTCTTAATAAGGGTGAAAGAGGAGAGCGCCAAAAATGGTCTGAAGCTCAACATCAAAAAAACTAAGATCATGGCCACTGGTCCCATCACCTCCTGGCAAATAGAAGGGGAAGATATGGAGGCAGTGACAGATTTTACTTTCTTGGGCTCCATGATCACTGCAAATGGTGACAGCAGCCACGAAATTAAAAGATGCCTGCTTCTTGGGAGGAAAGCGATGACAAACCTAGACAGCATCTTAAAAAGCAGAGACATCACCTTGCTGACAACGGTCCACATAGTCAAAGCTATGGTTTTTCCAGTAGCGATGTATGGAAGTGAGAGCTGGACCATAAAGAAGGCTGACCGCCAAAGAATTGATGCTTTTGAATTGTGGTGCTGGAGGAGACTCTTGAGAGTCCCCTGGAGTGCAAGGAGAACAAACCTATCCAATTCTGAAGGAAATCAACCCTGAGTGCTCACTGGAAGGACAGATCCTGAAGCTGAGGCTCCAATACTTTGGCCATCTCATGAGAAGAGAAGACTCCCTGGAAAAGCCCCTGATGTTGGGAAAGTGTGAGGGCAAGAGGAGAAGGGGACGACAGAGGACGAGATGGTTGGACAGTGTCATCGAAGCTACCAACATGAATTTGACCAAACTCCGGGAGGCAGTGGAAGACAGGAGGGCCTGGCGTGCTCTTGTCCATGGGGTCACGAAGAGTCGGACATGACTTAACGACTAAACAACAACAACAAAATAATCATAGAAGCTGGCTTTCTCCAATCACCAGGAACTCAATGGAGCCAAGAGGGAAGGTGCAGTCCCATGTTCAGGTGAGGTGGAGTGTCCAGGAAGTATCATCAATTCAGGGAGAAGAGTAGAGAACAGGTTCCTAGCAAGACATGAAGCCACTCATGCTCTGTGGCAGAGGGGGTAGCTTCAGGACTCCCTTCACTGGAGGAGGTCAGGGGAACAAGAATCACAAGTTTTAGTGCAGCTTTAGGGATGTCAGCATCAACATCAGCAGCCTCCCCCCAGTCTCCTTGCGTTTTTTTAATATTTAATATTTTGAACTGGCATAGCATTAGATCGATGCAGCACTAAAAAAGAAATAAATAGAAAAGAAGGAAGAGCTCAGACTTCAGGGTACACTGCAGTCCAAAATCCGTTGTATTTGGCACCCGTTTTGGCAAACCCCACAGATCTCCACAGACACTATTTACTCTGACACAGGCATTCACACATGCAGAAACAAGTAAAGAAAAGTGTGACCAGAACAGATTTAAGATAAACAACCCCCAAGTGGCTTTTTAACCCCCCCTCCACTTCCTGGCTAAAAAATTGCACACTTAGCTGTACATTGTGTAGGTGGAGATTTTTAAATTGCTTTCAAGTGTACAGAACCTGACGCAAAACCAGGAGTATTACATGTGTAGTCAAGCCCCCTTCCTTCCTTCCTTCCTTCCTTCCTTCCTTCCTTCCTTCCTTCCTTCCTTCCTTCCTTCCTTCCTTCCTTCCTTCCTTCCTTCCTTCCTTCGATTTATTTACATTTCAGTTCATTTTATTAATTGACCCAAAATGTCCATATACATTTCAAAATCCTGCTTAAGGAAAAAAACCCCACATATTTTTTTTCATTTGTGTTTCTAGCAGAAATGAACTATTCTTGTGCTAAATTAGTTGGCATTCCATCACATCATTCCTTTCCAAAAGGAAGCTAAGGATGGCTTGTAGCATTTGGTTAATTTTTTTTTACTGCTGTAAGCAGACAGATGTCTGAATTGAATCTTTGTTCAAGGTTCAGAATTACAGTCCTTTATGGAGCAAGCACCTCAGAATAGCAAATGCTGTGAAATCTACCTGTGGATCATCAGATGTGATTATCACGTGCAGTGTTCTTGCGTGTACATGAATACATGCAAGGATGTACTCATATACAGTAGAATGTATCAGGGGCCAGCTAGCCTCAGGAATATGGTCATGTGTACATGTATATTTTCCTCTATTTATTATTTATTTAAAATGTTCTGTTTTCTGAAGGAGAGAAACCATGCAGTTGTGTTCGCAACTGCCAAACATGCCTCAAACTGAAGTGCTTCTTGTTTTCTTTCTACCCTCAGAAACACAAATTACAACACTTGAGGCTTCAGACAGCCAACAAACAGTGGATAGTCATATTTAGAACCATATAGGTTCTCAGGTTAAGTATTCAGTGGTTCTGTCCAAAATGCTTTCTACTCTGTGTGTGAGGAACCTCAAGCTCTTGGATCCAATCTAATTGTCTGGTGTTTTAGAGATGGCTTCATGACATGATTGTTGCATGTTTTTGCAGGTTTTGTGCTGCTTTTTCCCTCCATTCTAAATGAATGAAACAGCTCTCCCAAGGTTTGGAGTATTAAGCTGGAACAAGGGTGAGCAGGATCACCATTTCTCAGGTTTTGCCCCTCCGGTCTGGAGTCCATTCTTTTGGGTCTCTAACTCAAATCTCTGTTAATGGAACACAGCCAACTTGACAACCCTACATTTTCAGGTTCATTCTGATGGCTTCAGGATATGCCATTTAAACAGCTTCAGTAGCACTGTTTTCCTTTTCTTTATCTTGCATGCTCAAGAGCTGCTGTTACTTCTGGAATTCACACATTAGTCATTAAGTTAATCATACAGTACAGTCTCTATATTATCTGTCAAGATACCTGGCATTTCACAGTTGAAAAGTCCATCCCATGACATCATAAAGCTCCATCTCTGTGAAATCACAAGGTTTGCCCCCTCCAGGCCTCAGGCTTTGATCCTAAAATCACAAAGAATCGGATACTCTTGACATGGAAACTCTGCCCCTTGTAGCCTGGGGACCAAATTCAATTTCAGAGAGGTTCAGGAGTGCATCCCAGTGTGGGGAAGCAGGACAAAGGCAAGAAGGGGTTGAAGTAAGCAGTTAGCCCAAATGTGGTGGTATTTTGGGCCACATGGTTTTATCCTTGTTATCCCCCAGCACTAGGATGCCGTGCTGAACTTCTCTGACATTAAATTATGTCCTCAAATTAAAAGACTCCCCACCATGAATAGTCCAACAGGAATGGGGAATGTACCCTCATATATAGTTATAGCAGCTTGATAGCCTTTTATTGGCTTGCCATGGAATCCCAGGTAGCGTCAGTGGTCTGCACCGCCTATTTCCATCTCTGGCGGATAGCCCAGCTGCATCCCTATCTAGATGTTGGGTCGCTCACCACTTTGGTCCATGCGCTCATAATCTCAAGATTAGACCACTGTAATGCTCTCTACGTGGGGCTGCCTTTGAGATCTATGCGGAAACTCCAGATGGTGCAGAATGCTGCAGCCAGACTTCTCAGTGGGGTAAGGAAACATCAACATATTACCCCCACTCTGGCCGCCTTGCATTGGCTGCCCGTTCGGTTCCGCGTAGACTTCAAAGTTTTAATGCTTACGTATAAAGCCTAAACGGTTTAGGGCCTCGTTACCTGACAGAACGCCTTCTCCCACCTAGATCTACCCGTATCACCCGATCTAGCCAGGAGGTGAGGCTGAGGAGCCTAACGCCGAGGGAGGCCCGGAAGGAAAAAACAAGAAACCGGGCCTTCTTGGCAGTGGCTCCTCGTCTATGGAACATCCTCCCTCCTGAGATTCGCATGGTCCCGTCGCTGGGCATCTTTAAATGCCAATTGAAAACCTGGCTGTTTAAGCAAGCCTTCCCTCCACCCACCGTCTGAATTTTGTTATTTTGTGTTTTCTCCCATCTTGGATCATTATTTATTTAGTAATATATTGTTATGATTTTAAATTGTTAAATTGTTACATGATATGTTGTTACCCGCCCAGAGTAGTCTATATGACTAGATGGGCGGGCTATAAATGTAATAAATAAATAAATAAATAAATAAATAACTGCATTCTATGGAAGCATGGGTTCCGTAGCGTGGTGAGGTAGTAAGAATGGTCTCCTAAAGAGTTCTAGCCCATTTCCCTAACTGTAGCCCTGCAGGCCTTCTAGCAAGGAATTCCAACCAAATAGCATATATCAGGATTCCACTGTCTGAAGCCATGATAGTTAAATCAGTATTAAGCTATTATGAGCATGTAGTGTAGACACTCCCTTAGAATAGGTTAGTTTGCAATAAGAGCAGCTCATGGATCCAGTGAAGGGCAGGGTTCAACCCCTACTTTTCCCCTGCTACAAGCAGGCTATGGATGTTGGTTCTCTTCCTTTAAATTTTGCAAGCCAGCAGCTGGGACTAGAGTCAGAACAAGCAGGTCCAGGTGATCTGTTACATAAGGAACCAACCTGGCCTAGACCTTTCCTAGAGCAAAACTTCAGCCATTCAGTTATTGTTTCTCTTAGTAATCTGCAGTGTTCTGGTGGCTTTCCCTGACCTCTGCATGCTTCAGATTCCAACCTTATTTTACTGTTATAGGCGGTTCCCTCACAATCCCTTTTTGTTTGTCATGCAGATTTCCACTGGAAAATATGCCAAAAGGTACACCCAGTACAATCCAGTACATATTTACTCAGAAGGAAGTCCCGTAATATTCATAGTGTGCATATAGTTTATGACCTTATCCTCTCTCACTTCATTAAGATCTATTTGGATTTTGTCAAAGAGACTCACTAGTTCTGTTCTGCATAGCATGAAAAGTTCCTCACAAACACCCATGGAAGTTAGAATTTTCTTCTGTTCAGAGAAGAGCAGTTCTCTTCCTTTTGGTGTTATAAATAAACAAGCTTCTGAATATTGCAAGTGGGTGTTTGGACAGCTTGTCTTTCAATCTTTCCCTTGCCCTTTCAGAATCCTACAATTTACTTGTCTAGTTTGATTTTAATATTCTGTTTTTTCTCTTTCCCCCCACTTTTCTTCCCATCTCTGGCCTTAAATTTCCTCCTCTTTTAGCTTTCTAGGCTTAATGTCCTCCCACATGGCAACAGGTAGGAAAAGTTTTCTACATCTGCTCAGCAACCACCCAAATTTATTACATACTATCACATCATTTGCTTGCCAGATGTTTTGCCTGCCAGACATTTTAGATTACCATTCCTACCATCCCCAATCATTATGCCAAGTGGCCTGCTCTGCATTGCAATGTTCTTTGGCACCACCACTGCTTGTGCCACGGCCAGCCTGGAATTTTCACTTCCAGTTCCTGGAAAGGTCTGATCAGGCCACAGTGACACATGCCATGGTTGCATCCTGGCTGGATTACTGCAATGCGTTCTGCATGGGGTTGCCTATGAAAAGTGTCAGGAAACTTCAGCAGGTCCAAAGCGTGACAGTCAGATTGTGACTGGAGCTGGTTACAGGGAAAATATAACTCCCCTGTTACAGCAGCTCCACTGGCTGCTTGTCTGTTTCCGGGCACAATTAAAAATGTTGGTTCTAACCTATAAAGCTCTAAACAGCTTGGGTCCAAACTGAAGGACCATGTCTCCCATTATGAGTCTGCTAAAGTGTTAAGATCATCAGGAGAGGTATTTCTTTCAGTCCCACCACCTTCACAGATGAATTTGGTAGGGATACAGGAGTGGGCCTTCTGTGTTACCGCTCCCAGACTTTGGAACTCCCTCCCAAAGGAGGTCAGAGTGGCCCCATCTTTGCTGTCCTCCGACAAGCAAACAAAGACCTTTCTCTTTAGGCAAGCTTTCCCTCAGTGACTGGCTGCCTGAATGAGATCTGTAAATGGATTGTTATGCATTACTGCTTGGAATGTGTTTTTAGTATTACTTTTGTTTAGCATTTTTCAGAGTGGTATTTGTTTGTTCCTTTTTAATATTTGCATATTGTTTTTAAGCTTTAAATCTTTTAATGATGTCTTTTAATGATGTAAGCCGTCTTGGGTCCTTTTTAAGGAAAAAGGCAGAGTACAAATACATAAATAAATAGATAGATAGATAGATAGATAGATAGATAGATAGATAGATAGATAGATAGATAGATAGATAGATAGATAGATAGATAGATAGATAGATAGATAGATAGATAGATAGATAAGAACAGAAGCCGCCAAATAGTCTGTATACCCACAATGAATCATTTGGAAAGTGTCACAAACAATACAAGGCAAGACAAGACAATGAAATTATTAGAGATGGGGACAAACTGCCAAAATTAATTTCTCCACAGTGAACCGACAAACCAAGAAACGGTTTATCAGTTTGTCAGGTTTTTTTTTAAAGACAGCCCCTGGCTATCCAAAACAAAAAAAGGCTGAGCCTCCCTACCTTGTCCTGCTTGCCTCCTCCTCTGCTGCCGCCTCCTCTGCCAGAATGGAAGCTAGGCCTTCCGTTCCATTGCAAACAGGTTGGGGGGCTTCCCTTCAGTCAGCCAGGGTTGCCCTGTCTGTCTATGCACCCACAGATCAGCTGTTCGGCGGGCCATAGACAGACAGGGCAAGCTTGGCTGCCTGAAGCAAAGCCCTCCGTACCATATTTGCAGATAGCAGCCAGCCTTCCCTCTCTGCCCATACCCCCAAGGAACAGCTGATCTGCGAGGGCATAGGCAGAGAGGGACTCCACTATGAATGGATGAATATAAAATGGCTATATTAATCCCTTTGTATTCATTGGGGTCTTTGGAACTGGCAAATATGAAGGGACGAATATCCGAAGAATCAGTGAAATTCAATGAATATCGTGATTCATTTTTATATCTGTCCCCATGTCTAAAATACATCTATTTAGAAATACCTATATGTTGGAGGCAGTCAAAACAATGGGCTCTCTCTCATAAGTTTGTATATTGTCCTTGATTACTAGTATAAATCCATGGTTGAGAAAAGTCCTGTAGAGACCCTCAGGCCCTAGCACATGGCAGGATACTGTATATGTGTTATGTCTCTTACTAGAAATTCATCACTAAATCACACTAGTTATTAACTTGAATCCATGTTTTGTAAAAGAGGAATTCTCTGGATGTCTCCTGCTGTCAGAATTCTGTCTCATGCTTGCAGCAGAGGTGGAAAATCTGTAGTTGGCCAGATATTGTCAAACTAGATGTCCCATTATCCCCAGCCATTGGCATTCGTTAGGGATGATGGGAGATACAACTGGTACCATGGAAAGACCAGGAGTTCCTAGTTTAGAGTGTTGCACTAAAGCAGCTTTCCCCAGCCTTATACCTTCCAGATGAGATCAATAATAATTCTAAGAATTACCCGAGGTGTAGGCCAATACAACTGGGGAGGCAGAGATTCAGACTAGGAAGACCCACACAATTATGGAGTTCACTGGTTTTCTTTAACCTAGCCAAACTCATAGAAAAACAACAAACTCTGGTGGCACCTTTAGTAAAGTATCAAATGATAAGGCAGGTGTTAATAGCATTAAGTATTAATTGTTACAAAAATCAGACTTTTTGATGTAGAAGTTACAGCATCTTGGTTTCCCTGTTGCTATGACCACCACAAACCTTGAGAGAGTTCACAAAATCACAGCTTTGTTTTCATGCCAGGTCTATCAGGTGAGCTCAGTAGAGAACTAACCAAGCAATGAAGATTGCGTTGACCTTGGACTGAAACGTTTCACCATGTTGCCCCAGTGACAAAGACAATCGATTTAAAACTACTCCCATCTTGGTTGAGAAGGCAAAACCTATCCATTGAAACATTTTTATTTACTGTTATATATACATAACTATGTATATCGTTCAATATATCTATAACTATATATGGTGTGATATAGAGAAATTTATTCGTGGCAAGCAACAAACTCATCCAACT
Organism: Intellagama lesueurii; assembly: GCA_037013535.1. Taxonomy (NCBI): domain Eukaryota; kingdom Metazoa; phylum Chordata; class Lepidosauria; order Squamata; family Agamidae; genus Intellagama; species Intellagama lesueurii. The sequence goes on from JBAJHW010000005.1 coordinate 124,663,385, forward strand.
AAATACTGTCATCTGGTTCCTGAAATGTATGTTTCAGGTGTTCCTTTAAGGAATAATGTATTGCATTCTATGGCCTTTCAAAAAAACCCTAGATTCCCTCTGCAAATTGCCATGGTAACTGAGTAAAAGCTTTAAAAACCTCATTCAAACTGGATTGGTACTGGAGTTCCACATCTTGTACTTTGGCTTTCCATCATCTAGGTTTTTGTACATATTTCACAACTGAAGCCAACACTGCTGACTCTCCATACCTACTGTCCGGCCTATTGCACTAAACACAAGCCTTTCTAATTAGAACACTGTTTCATTGGTAACAGGGAGCAAAAATTGGCTGAGGTTCAGAAGATGCTGCTGCACTTTGAATATGCTAGCTGCTTGCAAGCTCTTCTGTGAAAAAGGGAGAATAATGCTTTCTCGCGGTAGTTCTGTTGCTTGGGAAGGTAAATTAAATAAGTAAAAAAATGAATGACGAAAGCTGCACATTACAGTGTTGCTCTGCTTTTTTGAACGGCCACATTATGAGGGAGCCAGTTTAGTCCTTGGAGAGAAATTAGTGAGAATCTTAGAAATATCCTTCTGGACTATTTCATACAGCTCTACTATTCATAGAGAGGAAGGAGAAAAATGGCCATAAGAGTGCCTAATGAAACATAGGTTTCAAAAACCTCCATGAAGATAACTTCATCGTGCTCAATTATATAGTTGGAAAATTTCCTCTGTCCCTGCTAATCTCAACAGTCTGCTTTGTATTTGCACGGTGGACTTAACTGGTTGATAACCATTGGCCCAATAAATGTTGATATACCAGGAACCCCCTTTTTATGCCCCCCCCCGATGGCATTACACTCCCTCTGAAAATTCAGGGATAGCTTTGGTTCAATCCTGAGCTTGGATGCCCAGGTTTTATCAGTGGCTCAAAGAACATCTGTACTGTTGTTGGAGCCTCTTCTGGCTACAGTGGCACATGCCTTAATAAAATCCTGCTGGGATTACTGTAACATGGTCAATGTGAGGCTGGTTTTGAAGAGTGTCCAAAAGGTTCAGCTGGTCCAAAATGATGTTGCTACCCTGCTGTCCAGGGCCAGTTACAGGGAGTATATAACTCTTGGTATGTATACTGGAATCTTCCAAGAGGGATAATTTAAAATTTGAGCTAAACCCTACAGAACCCTACAGAATCTCCCATCTTTCAAATGTTTTGGACTCAGTTCCCAGAAACTCCAGCCTCCATAGCCAGTGGTAAAGGCTTATGGGAGCTGGAGGTCCAAACGTCCGGTGAGTCAAAGGTTCCACAACCCCATGATGGAAGCTGCCATGTTCGCCCTTAAGGGTTCTGTCACACTGAAATTAAACATCTATGTTCTGAATGCTAGGATTTCCAAGAAACCTGTTTTTACTAATGTACTGATGAGAAGTAAAGGCAACTAATGTTAAAAACCTCTAGTGCCCTGCCTTGCTTCCTGAATCCCACCGTACCTTCCCTCCCTGTGACTTTTGTCCCTGACAAACAACAAGCCTTTTTCTTTTAATAAGGAAGGGTCCTGATTGCAAAGGAGATGCAGCTGTGGAATGCCTGTTCCCATGCCAGCAGGATCCAGCTATCCTTTTCATAGCTGCCCTGAGATGAAGTATAAAGTCCCTTGAGTGCCAACGGCTCCCTGAGCTTTCTCGTCTTTCATTTTCTGGTTCGGTGATGCTTCATGTTAAATGGGGAACATCATTATGCAGGCCCTGTTTCTTTGGCCCCAGGTGGCTGAAAGCAACTTGGGTTTCCCAGTACACAACACTATTAGGCCATAAATGGGAACAGGCAGTCAGCAACTAATACAGTACTGTTAATGTGATACGAAAAGAGAAAGCTGGGAAGGGCTGTCAACTTTTAATGGAACTTGCTCCTGTGGCTATAACAGCAGGCTAGTGTGCACCTATTAAGCAGGAGAAGCTTATTCTGGCCAGAAGATAAACTAATGATAGGAAACAACATCTGCTAAGTATTTGTGAGTCAGGTTGCTGGGAGTGGGAGTGAGGAGGCAAAAAAGCAGGGCAGCATTCAAGCAAAAGAAACACCATGGACTAAATCCATTTTTTAGTCTAGATCAGACCTATCAAATTAATGGGAACTTGGCAAGTCAAGATTTATGTAAGTTCTGTTGATTCAACTGGATCTACTCAAGTTCACTAACAAATGGATTTAGATCCACTTGCATAAATTCTGATATTGATGAAATTGTTTAAGTGGCCCAAAATAGATTTATTTACAATAGTCTTAGGCTGAAACTGTTGGAAATATATGAACAATATGAAGTTCAGGAATGTAAAATAGTTGAATTCAAGAGGACAGGAAAGGGCCTCCTCCAGACCATTGGCTCTTCTTGCTCAGTATTATCTGAACTGACTCTCAGTTCAGCAACAGCATTCTACGGTTTCAGATATGACATTTTTCCAGTCCTACTGCAGTTACTACAATAGCATTTGATATAAACACATGAAACTGGCTAATGTTGAGTTAGAACCCCAGTACAGTTAGCTTAGTGTTGACCACTCCACCTCTGCAGGATTTTACAGCATAGATCTTTCTTATGATCCTTTCAACTGCAGATTGAACCTGTTCTGAATGCAATGCATGTGCAAAGTAGATGACTAGCAGTGATTGGGGGAGTCTCTTACTTATCTAATTTTAAAAGATAATTGTCATCACAACACTTTAGCAGACTGAGCTTCCTAACCAGACTATCTTGATTTGATTCTATTTAACAGAAATTGCATATTAGTCATTGGCCATCTCCCATTCTGAGGTACAGATGGATAAGGGATCTTTTAATATCAAGAAGTAGTGTGTTTTAGCAGATTCATTTCAGTAACTCATATTTACTTCAGGTTTATTTCTCAGTGGAATTTCATCTAACACACAAGAAGCAGTCAACCAACCAATCGATCAGTATTTCTTGTTTCTAGTCATTGGCCAGTCAAGACACAAGGGTCCAAAATGGACATAGTGATTATTGTTTGAAAAACAGCTTGGCTGCAAAAGGCATCAATACAAAAATTATATGAATTTTCTGTATGTGTTCTGCAGCATCAAGCCAAAACTGACTTATAGAGCTTTCAAGGTAACTGAGATTTTTAAGGTGTGGTTTTCTCAGTTCACTCCCCCAGTGAGTCACCATGGCCATGGACAATTCTATGCACCATAAATAACTATGACAAAAGACTAATCGAACATTATATAAATCCATGTGTCATACTTTAATATGGGGAAATTAGCTGGTCAATCACACTTTATCAAGCATTGGCAGTGAGGCCTGAAGAGCTAAGCTGGAGCTGGTTAGTTGAAATAGACTAAAGTGGCCATTGGTTTAATATCTAGATATCTATAAAGATTGAGGTTAAGCAAACTGCATGTTGTATATATGACAGAAGAGAAAAGGGTGAAAGAAGGAAAACAGAAGATAAATGAGCTTTAAAGCTGTTTGTCTAAAGCCAGAATGAAAAAGAATGGCTGCTTTCTGGGAGATATAATATCAAAATCACATGGCTGGAGCAGCAGAAACAGCTAACTACACAATGGCTGAAATCTTGGTGCTTAGAGTCACCACTAGTGTAGGCCCACTGAATCAAAGGAACTTACAGAGGAGCTGACTCACCAAATTGCCACGGATTCAGTGGGCCTACTCTAGCAGCAGCTGACTGAAGTAAGTAGCAAAATTTCAGCCACTATCCCAACACACAATCCTTAGATACCTTTCCTGAGATTCTCATAAATAATTATTGAGTAAGTTGAAATGCAGGGAAAGGAGCCTTGAAAAACCTTGTAGTGCAAGTCTCTGCTTCGGCAGAAGCAGGCATGACGATCCAGAACTGGGTGATCAAACTTCTGGATTTATAAAAGCCCTGGATTCTTTGGTAATGTGATTTCAAGTAGAACCTTCAGCAGGTGAAGCCATGATTTCAGGTTGTTTTCCAGTGGTAAAGGGGCTTATTCTAGCTAGAGTAAGCCAGAGCAGGAATGGTGGGCAATGTTTAAGTAAGTATTTATTAGCTTTGAACTCCACCTTATCCCCACAAAATGGGGGAGGTGTGTTTAACATAAAACAGAGGAATTAAACATGACAAATTAAAAAGAACTAAAACTCAACGGTAACAAACCCCACCCCCACCCCACCCCCTCTCAGCTAAAAGTTATTTCTGCAGGAGCAACTGCCAAATATCTCTCTTTACAAAAAGCTAATTTTCCTACGAAGAGAAGAAGAGCAGGGAGGGGCACCACGAAGCCTCCTTGAGTAGAGATCTCCACAACCTGGGAGTGGCCACCAAAAGCCCTCTTTTTCAAGCATGCCAGAATCAAGGGAAAGGCAAAAGAATTCAGCACCTGAGGGTTCAGATGCACATCTATTGATTTAGGTGTGAATTTATCTACACAACCAGAGGGCAGAGAGGCAGAAGTAACTCTAAGGAGAGTGAATTATAGTCTCAATATGGTAGACTCCCTAGCTTAGATCCAATGAAGAGAAGACACCCTGTCCCATAAAGCAGGGAGCCTTTCCAGTTGTGGAACACTGTGGAGGTATAGAACTCTGAGGACATGCACTTTAATTTCTTATTCACTGCCTGTTTTTGAGGGTTTATTTTTTATTAGAGACTAACTGGAGTTATGTTGCATGGTATCTTAACCACAGCTTGGAAAAGTTACTTTTTTTGGACTTCCACTACTGGAACTCAGCTATTTTTGGCTTCCAACTATTAGGGGTTGTGTGAACAGCCGATCACAAAGGTAGCTTTTCTTAACCTTTGTAAAGGTGGTTAGGTGAAGACGAGGATTGGATGGCAGAGGAAATAGGGTTAACAGAAAGAAGTCAATAGAAGGAGTGACCCTGCATACCTTTAGCCATGCTATCTGACTGTAAGCAAGCAGTCCTACGGAAATTATTTTCAAAGGAACGTAGACCTCAACAACAGCAACTTTGTTATTTATTTATTTATTTATTTATTTAATTACATTCAATTTCTATACCACCCAGTTAGTGAAGCACACTACTCCGGGCAGTGTACACAGCAAAACAACAAAACCCCATCCTCCCTCCCTTCCCATCAATTTCAATCAAAAATAATATTACAATTAACACTAATAATAATGAAAAATCATATGACCTGAAAAAGAAAAAGATTGAAGTGCAAAGTGTTACAGGATTACTAAATCCCTGCCTATGAAATTATGTTTTTAAAGGCACCTCCAATAAAAGTTTATTTCACAAGGATGGGACCGCTACCGAGAAAATGCAGTTCCTAATTGACAGTCTTCTACCCTCTCTTGGCATGGCCATTCTCAGCAGTGATGCCTGGTAGGAACAAGAGAAATTGGTAAATTTTTTGGGAGGAGACATTCCAACAGGTATTGAGGTCCCAAACCATTTAGGGCCAGATAGGTTAAAACTAGCACCTTGAATTGGGCACAGAACCAAACGGAGCCAATATAGGTGAACCAGGACTGGAGTAAGATGATCAAATTTATTTAGCTCCCAAATCAGCTTGGCCACTGCATATTGGACTTGCTGACATTTCTGTACCATCTTCAAGAGCAACCCCATATAGATAACGTTAGAGCAATCTATTCTTAAGATTACCGATGCATGTACCAGCATTGTTAGAGATTGTCTGTCCAGATAAGGGCACAATGGGCGATCAATCAGAGCTGGAAAAAAACATTCCTGGCTATGACAGTTATTTGTTGCTTCATTGAGAGTGCCAAGTCCAGGAGACCTCCCAAATTGTGAACATGGACTTTCAAGGGGAGTGCAATCCCATCTAGACAAGGTATCTTCCTGCCTACCTGGGCAGGTGCTCCCCCCAACAGAAGGGTCTCTGTCTTGTCTGGATTCAGTTTCAATTTGTTGGCCCTTGTCCAATCCATTATCAACACCAGGCAGCATCTGAAACAGCTGGAGAGCATCCTCTGCAGAAGAAGAAAAGGAGAGAGAGAGAGAGAGTTTTGTGTCATCAGTGTATAGATGACAGGGAACTCCAAAACTCCTGATGACCTCTCTAAATGGCTTCACATAGATGTTATCAGCACTGGATAAATGATTGAGTCATGTGGAACTCCATAATGAAGGATTCAAGGGGTTGAAACAGCATCCCCAAGGTGGATCATCTGGGAGCAGCTATAGATGAAAGACTGGAATTAGCAAAGCATCGAACTGTTGATCCCCAGGAGGATACCATGGTTGATGGCATCAAAAGCCGCTGATAGATCCAGGAGGACCAACAGGGTTACACTCCCCCAGTCAGCCTCCTTTAAAAGGTCATAGTGCAAGATGACTAATGTTGTTTCAGTGCTGTGACATAGCCTGAACCCTGAATGAAATGGGTCTAGACCAGCCATTCTCAGTGGAGGCCCCAGCTCATTTGAAGGGGGCTACAGTCTGGAAACAATTCTTCACACACCACCACTTCACATTTTCAATGCCAAAAAAAAGTTGAGAATGGCTGGTCAAGACTTTTGATCTCATCCTAGAATGCCTGTAACTGATCAGCTTATGGCAGGAACTAGCAAGCTTGGTAGATCTGGGGCATAATCCTTCCCTTGTTACTGGAACTCACTTTCAGCTGCACTCCTCTCTGGAGTCTATGTGACTGAATATCTTTGGCAACAAATACTGCTGATTTGGGTGGTGATCTGCAAAAGGTCCTTTAAAACAGCCATTCTCAAGCCCCCCCCCCCCTTTTTTGGCTACAGTCATAAACACAATATGAAAAAAATAATAGACCAAATCAGGATTGTATAAGTCACATAACAAACCTTATAAGGTGGTGTGTGACCAATTGTTTCCAGCCTATGGCCCCCTTCGAATGTGCCAGGGCCCCCGTTGAGAATGGCTGCTTTTAAAAAAAGAGAGGACATGCTGGTTTGGGAAGGGGGTGGTGGTTTGCTATTGAAATTCAGCCGTGGTTTTGAGAAGGGGTGGTAGGATGAAAAAATTGACTTGAGGCCACATGCAGCATGTGGTTTACCCATTTTAAGAGGTATGGGCTAGCTTGATGGGAAGGGAGGGGGTCACATAGCAAATATTCCTCCAGCTCTGATTTTTAAAGTCAGATCTGGAAAAGAATCCAGATATTTACAATGCTCATTTTTACTTTCAGGCATTATGAGCTCAGCAGGCTTCAGTAGCATCTTTAATTATAGTATTTCTCCTTTGGCTGTCACTCTGATTTCTTCCTCCATCTCAGTATAACTCTTGTAATTTCGGTTAGGCAGACAATTGTGTGTCCTTGTAGTAAATCATAGTGGGGCCTACTATTTCTAGCCACAACAATTATGTGGAGGAGTTTATCTTACATTTTCTGCTTTATTGGACTCTGTGCCCCTTTTGACATATAGAGTAATATAATTCCCCATTTGCCCTTCTCTGCCATTCTATAGATTTTATACCCAGGGAAAACTATATTGCACTGTACATCCTGCTGGTCTGAAGATATGCTTTCAGGATTCTATAATAATAATATCAAATTCGCAGTTCATGTAGAAAGCATCAAAACTTAGGATCCAAACAAAACAATACAAATAAACAAAAATATGATCCACAATAGATCCTCTTGACATAGCTTGTCTTCACACAATAAAGGTTACAATACAATACACATTCTCCTCACTGTAAACAGTGAACATGCTTTACTGCTTAAAATCATAGATCATCACAATATATCAACAACAACACAAAACGTATATGGCACTGACACAACATATTTATACATAAATATAAAGTGACATAGCTTCCCTCCTTCCTTAAGACTTTTGATGCTTGGCACATTTCTTCTTTGCTGCCAAGGCAAATACTGCTACTTGGTAAGCAGAGGTCATATCCCTGCCCACAAGCAGCATTCAAAGCTGAGCCAAGGAGGGTCTGTCATACAAAGGTCTAAGGATGCCAACAAGAAATTGACTTCTGGGCTGCTCATATAAGTAGTTAGGTGCCATCAAATTGGGACCAACTTATAGCGACTCTAATAGGACTTTTGAGGTAAATGAGTATTTAAGGAGTAGTTTTACCATTTACACTCCCCCAGTGAATTTCCATGGCCAAGTAGAGATTCGAACCCTATCCACCACACCACCTTGGGTACCATATAAAGGGCAACTTAATAAATAATGGAAAACATTATTTAGCCTCTCCTGATACACAAAAACCAGATCTTTGATGAAGTAGGACATTATCATATCTCCCCTCCAGAAAGGTTGATGACATACTCTGAAAGTGCAGAGCTGTGAATGTTTTTCTTAAAGGAATTGCTGTTAGATTGACAAAATAATTCTCCCAAACAAATGATGTCTTGTATAGTACAGTGTTTTCCAACCTTTTTTGAGCTGCGCCCCCCTTTTATAATAGCCAAGTAACCTGCAATCCCCACCATATTCGTATAAAAAAGGCAAATAGGGTAAACTATTGTGAGACGACAAACTTCTTTGGAAAGGATAGTAGTGCTAGGAAAAGAGGAAGACCTTGAGATGGATTGACTCACTAGAGCAGTGATGGCGAACCTTTTTGAGCCCGAGTGCCCAAACTGAAAACAAAAAACAAAAAACCCAGCAGGTGGCAGTGGCGGCAGAAGCGGTGGCAGCGGAAGCAGAAGTGGTGCCGGAAGGGGGAATCCCAGGCACAGAGGTGCCTCCAGACCCCACTCCAGATCTGCCTCCAGTCGTGCCCAACCCTGCCACTGCCTATAGCTCAGCCCGCTGCCGCCAGCACCAGCTGCTCTGGATCCTGGCCCGCCACCTGTTGGGGCGCTACCGTGTTTCCCCAAAAATAAGACAGGGTCTTATATTAATTTTTGCTCCAAAAAACACAGTAGGGCTTATTTTCAGGGGATGTTTTATTTTTTTCCATGTATGACAATCTACATTTATTCAAATACAGTCATGTCATCTTCTGGTTGCTGCACAATGGTGGAGGGCGGGGTTTCACTTAACTAGGGCTTATTTTTGGGGTATGGCTTATATTACGAGCATCCTGAAAAATCATACTAGGTCTTATTTTCAGGTTAGGTCTTATTTTCCGGGAAACAGGGTAGCACCGCGGCTGCAGCCGCCTCCTCAGGTTTGGCTGCAGGGGTAGCGATCTAGCGACTTATGGCTCACATACCCACAGAGAGGGCTCTGCGTGCCAGCTGTCACACACGTGCCATAGGTTCGCCATCGCTGCACTAGAGTAATGACGGCCTTTATTTTACAAGACTGCAGTAGGGTTTTTGACTATTTTGACAACCCAGGTTTCTGGGGATGGGGGAGCAATAATTCATAGGGCCCTCCCAAAAGTGGCAGCAATTTGACAGTACATAACACCACCACCAAATATCTACTGTCTGATGGGGGAATCCTGTCCCCTCTGCTTGCCTGGGCTTTTAATTTGGGTTCTGCCTGCTTTGATTCTGCCCCCAGATTTCCCTAGCCTCCCCTTCAGTCCAGCTGGGACAGACTTATCAACATCACCCATAGACACAACCGGGAAGGGAATCCCCAGATCCAGGAAGGGAGAGGCAGCCCTCCTTAGGGGAGGAGAAACTACGGTTTGCTCCAGAGAAAGAAAAAAAGAGAGATGCAAAGGAACTTTTTTTTATTGCACACTCCATACTGACTACCCATCTCGCTTCCTTCCTCTCTAGTAACCCAACTCAGTGCTTTTAACCCTTGTTGAGAAAGCGAAGCAACTAGTAATTCGTTAATTTCATCATAGACATATGGATAGAAACCTCTGGTTTGTTTAAGCCTGGCAACCCCCCCAGGAAAACACTTTGTGACTCCTTTGGGGGTCATGACCCACAGGTTAGGATCCTGTGGTATAGTGCATACCAAGAAGAATAGGACATTTGTGGAACTGAAACAATCAGTTTTACTTCTTGTAGAGATTTTGTGCATTTTCATGAATTCTTGTTTATGTGAATTCCTGTAAAACATGTAATGTTGGATAAATAAGACCATCACTTATGACTGAAAAAAACAACAACACTTTTATGGAAAATGACTGAATAATTTTTTGTAGTAAATGGCATTTTAAAGGAAATTAGGAATACATTTACTGCCAATCTTCTCTTTTTTGGCTCCGTCTTTCTCTAGGTATAATATCTAAAGCATTATGCTTAGGGTGCTATCAAGAGCATTGCACAAAGCTATCCATGTAATTCTGGCAGCACCATTAGAAAATTTGACCACACTGTACCTAAGGACACCGCTGAAGCAATAACCAGTGTTAATTGAAGAAATGAAACTCATTAATTTATTATTTCATGTGTAGCTGAGGCATCTTAGGTTCCATCAAGGTTAAACAATTTATCACTTGAGTGCAATCATGGGGGAATGAGGAATACCAGCTGCTAGGCTGAAGACTGCTTATTAATAGCAGCTAAATGGAAGTCAAGGGACTTGTAAAAAATTGTAGATTTCCTTGTCGAGATAAAAATGACACACACTGACATTCACTGTGACACCCTCTAGGTGCTGCTTTTGTAGCACTGAAGCCTGAGAAGAGACTGTGAGTTTGGAAATAATTCATTCCTTTATAGTTTCTGGATATAGTACTAAAGAAATGTACCTCAGTAGAAAAAACAACAACCCAGAACTTAATTCTTCCTGACTAGTTAAGTGGAACTTACCATTTAGGTGAACCAAAATCAATGGTGACTACCTGGCGCAGGGAAAATGTTGGTCAGCTGATCAGAAATAAATTGATGTTAGCCAATGTTGGCACCTTAAACAAGTTAATGTAGAAGAGATTTAAGCAATGGGCCATGAAGAAATGAGGAGGCTATCTGAAGATCCATCCAAACTGAGACTTTAGGCAGATTCAGATATTCACTCACCATGTATCCAGCCATATTTTTCCTATGCATGTGAGAACATTTTCTGGCCATATTATGCATGGAAATCCAGTGGTGAACCTACATTTTTGGGGTCCTGAAGCTTGAACTGTTATGGGAGCCCCTTCACAAGCAATGTGGATTAAAGTTGCTTCTGAGGCCTCTCCAGAATTAGGGGCCCTGAAGATTAAGCTTCATTAGTTTTATAGTAGATCTGTCCCTCAGCAGAGATAGAAAAATTAAAGGCCTGGAGAAACTAGAGGCCCCATCACCTTTTTGATTCACAAAAGGTGAAAGCTCTTTCAAATTATGAATGAAGTAGCCTGTGTCATTTTGTCTTTGAAAGACTCAAATACGTTCCAAAATTCCAAGCATTCCAGATTGAGAAAAAAAACTAAGATGTCAAGAGTGGGATTCATTAAGATAATGGAGGACATAGAAGGAGCCTCCCCGAAGAGTGGAAAAGCATTGTGAGTACACTTGGGCATTCCCTGGCAAATCCTTCAATCTTTCACTTCCAGAAGTGTTGCACTGGAACAGCACGAATCCCTCTCACTTCATGGATGCTGACCCCCTGGTTGATTACTGGAGTGAAAGAAAAGTTTCCACTCACTTCTCAAGCTCTGATTGCTTCTTGTCAAAAATAGTCTGATTGTCTTGACATTTTAATTGGTTTTTGATTTTGCTTATATTTCATGTGTGTCCATGATTTTGAATTGTGCAACACTCTTGATATGAATAAAGAAAGGAAGATTGAGATAACGAAAAAGAAGCAACCAGAGAGGATGATGAAACTGAATGTCCCAGTAGCTTGAAAGACAAAAGCAAGGTTTGAAAAAGTTACTTTTTAGCAGTACTACTCACAGCATCCCTCATTCTGCATGACTGCTCAATAAGGGAATGGGGAAAAGAATGAGCTGACACAAAATCTGAGCACCAAGGTGGAGGGAGTTACACTTTAAAAAGTAACTTTCCTAAGCTCAAAGGACTAATCATGGAAGAAGGTGGCTAAAACCACAATTCATGCTACCACCACTTGCTTGACATACAAAAGGAAAAAGTTGGTAGTAATTCTCAAGGATCTTCTAGGGCAAAGTTCTCTTTAAAAGGAGCTGTGAAACCCCCCAGTTTGAAGTGGGGGCATGTTGTATGCACAGACTTTAGAGGATTGAAATGTTCCTACTATGTTTGTCCTCCCTCCTATTTTTACCAATCCATAGTCTTGCGCTGGTAGGTCTAAATAGAGAGTAATAGTGACTTGGGTGTAAATCAAGGGAATGAGCAACAGATTCCTTAAAGAGATTAAAAGTGTCATTGAGACAAGAAAGAAATAACAAATTAGCAGAATTGGTTTTCCATCTTCTAGTCTCTGAAAGTAATATCTCATATGCTGATTCTCACTTGCTGCTGTCTGAAGTGAACCATGGTTATTTATTCAAAAATATGAAGGACATGTACCATACTTTAGAGCCAGCTTACCCTTAAAGCCAGGTTCTCCCACAAATTCTTTTTTACCCTGTTATTCAGATCCTTCAAATGCTGCAAGCTACTACTTTTTAGTACAAAACACTTTCTCCTCCTGTTCACCTTAATATTGCTTCAACACCCACAATATAGTTAAAGCCAGCACCTGAAGTTATGTAACATTGCTTCTCCACTGTTTACTGAAGCTATTTCTCTGCAGCTAAAAAGGCTAGTGTTACACCACAGAAGGAGTGAAGGTACACCAAATTACGTTATATGTGTGAAAGCCCAATTCCAGGATTATGACTGAGTAGGACTAAAAGGATGGTGAAGACAAAGGGATGCATCTTAAGACTTTCTGCATTGTACCTAGCATACCCAGAAGTCTCCCAGAGCTTACTTACTTACTTTGTACTTCCCAGGACAAAGTAAGTCCTGCAGCAGAGCCTGTAAGCAAATTCAGTTGCCTTACCGGGTTCCCAGTCATAGAAGCACTGTTAAAGGCCTTCTGCTGAACATGGTTACTGGTTTAGCAATTGTGTTAAACACTCTCAGATTTTGAGAAACTTATTTATTCAATGGTTATTTATTCAAAAATATGAATAAAAAATCTGTAGGTGAGGTGAGAATGTTGAGGGGCATGGCTTACACACCATCCCCTCTACCCTTCAAGTCCTACCTGGATTCAGACATAACTTTTGAATAGGGCTTTAGTTATGCCTTAGTTTATGACAAAAGGGAAAGAATTAGTAAGATTTAGTTATTTCCCATGAAAAGAGGGACTCTTTGTGCACTGAGACACCCGCTATATTCTGCTACCAAAGATTGAGGCCCAAGGGTTGAGGCTGTGCCAGAGAAGGCAGTATTGCTTTGTGATCTATTCTCCTAAAATTAGAGCCAGGAAGAAATGTATGATTGAGAGCTGAAAAAATTTGTAGTCAAGACTCCACATCTAATTTTAATTCACATTTCACATTGGTTGTTTCCTTTTGTACAACTTTAGGCAGAAGATTCTAAAATCAACAAGCATTTTCACTGAAAATAACACATACAGAGAGGCTAAAATCCAAGTGAGTTGCACAAGTATGACAGCCTCAGTTTCATCATTTTTTTGCTTCTAGAGACAGTTTGGGATTGATTTGATTGAGAACCTGCTTAGTTGTGTTTCCAGCAGTCCAGGGAATCTGTAAAGCCCTATTTATATAGGGGGTTTGATGAATGCCTGCTACCCTGATGGATAGCAGCACACCCACCGGTTTAATCACTGTTTTCCGTAACACTCTTCATTTTCTTACCGTTTTCACAATTTTACTGTGTGCTGCCCTAGGACCTTCTCCTGAATGGCAAACAGAACAGTTATTTTCTGAATGTAGAAGCAGGTTAATATGGATGAATAGAAATCCCAGCTTTAGGCACAGCTTCAAAAAACTTTGTATACATAGCTCCCTGGGAATGATTTCCAACCCATGATGTTTGTACAGGTTCTATTATGAGTTCCTTTAACTAGGTGTATTAATTAGTAAAATCAGACATTCCCCTGGGGTTTCTGTCAGAGCCTGCCTGGTGTAATAGGGTAGAGTGCTGAACTAGAACACAGGAGTATTCAGTTCAAATCCATGCTCAGCCATGGAAACTCGCTGGGGGTGTGTCAATTAAACACCTCATGTACCTTGAAAACCCTATTAGAATTGCCCTAAGTCAGAGCAACCTGACAGCACTTAACACAGAGTTCTATATATGGGTGTGTGAGTTTCACTTACAACCTTATAGCATATAAAGGTAAAGAAGCTTCTGCTTGCTCAGATTGTGGGCGATTAGGCTGCAGGGTTTAAGCCAATCCATGAGGACTTCCAGGTCCTCCTCTGAGAGTCCTGGCAGTTGTTGGTCATAAATAGCCTCACATCCTTCTGTAGACCTTGTCCACTCTCTCCAATAGCATCATGATGGTGTTGGCTGCTTCTCTGCTGAAAAGACAAGGTTAGTGTCACTTGCTATATATGTCTATGGAAAATCTCCTCAGCCTGGCCTGGCTCTCCTCAGCCACTGTCCTGATTTCACACTTAAGAGCATTGCCTTTTTACCTCATACTACCAGTCATTCTGTCACTCCTCTTTCATCTCAGTCTACCTTCAACCTTTCATTCTCTTTTTCTTCTGTGAATTTGTTTAGCTGCTACATACATTGTTGAATGAAACCGAAACCTTGATTTATCCCAAAAGTGTTTGGATATGCGTTATGCTGAATGGTTAGTCACATAGCAATCACAGTATGTTGAGGCCAGAATGCAGCCTGCAGTTTAAGACACAAGAGCTGACCTTAGGAAAAAGGATGACAGCACTACAGAGGACCTCCTCATAAATCCCTGCCTCTAACCACTGGTACTTTCTCTCTTTTCCTTTCATTCATTCATTCATTATTTACTTCTCCCAAAACTGAGTCTGATAATTGCATACAATCCTATTAGGGTTGCCCTAAGTTAAAAGCAACTTGACAGCACTTATCACGGGATTCTGCCTGTGGATGTGTGAATTTCACTTATATCCTTATAGCATATAAAAGTGAAGAAGCTTCTGTTTGCTCAGATGGTGGATGATTAGGCTTGAGCCAAGCCATCATGTCCTCTTTAGAGAGTCTTGGAAGTTGTTGGTCATAAGCAGCTATTAGAAAATGAATCAGTAGATCACCCTGTAAGTCCTTGTAGCCACATGAAGGACTGAGCTTATATCTTGCTTCCCCTCATCTTGCCCAACAACTTCATGGAATCCCACTTTGACACTTTTACCACTTCGGAAAAGAAGGCCACCACTATGTATGAATGTTTCTGGATTTAGTCTGGAAAAGAGATGTTTCATTAAAAGCTGTATGGTGGAGGGAGGATGATACCAGAAAGGTCCTGCAACACAAGGCAAGTCCTTATGGAAAAAAAAAACCTAACACAATCAGAGATTGCAACTGAACCTTTCCCTGAGCCTCTGCAAATGAACCTCTGCCTTGCTTTTCGGGAGAGCTGGCTGAGAAAGCCTGAAGACTCTGTGCAATTTGCCTATCAGACTGAGAAACAAGTAAGACTATGCAGCAAAAGAATTTCCCATCCTTGAACAGCAGAAGAAGCAGTTTTCCCCTGGCCCTCTTTGTAAAAGCAGTGATCTCTGAAGTGACCCCTGAGGAAGCAGCAGGCTGGCTTTGGGCTGGGCTGGGAGAGGCCCTTGATCATGCTCCTTTTTTA
Organism: Intellagama lesueurii; assembly: GCA_037013535.1. Taxonomy (NCBI): domain Eukaryota; kingdom Metazoa; phylum Chordata; class Lepidosauria; order Squamata; family Agamidae; genus Intellagama; species Intellagama lesueurii. The sequence continues at coordinate 124,678,923 of JBAJHW010000005.1, forward strand.
AAATGCTACTTTGCCAAGTGGGAAAAAAATAATCATTTTCCTCCCAAGTCTTAAAGAGAAGTTAGAGAAAAGAAAGCATTTCTACAGTCAACATCTGAACCAAAGTTTGTGCTCTTATACCAATCTACTCAGGAATAAGTCCCACTGAATGCATCATAGTCACTTCTTAGTAGGCATGGATAAGATTTCACTACACTTGCTGTTAATTGTGCTTTATGTCAAGTAAAGGTGCTAAAATGTCTTAAATACATATTACAAACTGCATGTTTACTTCTCAGACTTTTGAAAAAGTCTGAGAAGTAAACATGAAGTTTTTAACACCTTTTATTGTGGTTTTCCACATGGATGTCTGCCAGTGAGCCACAACACAAGTCTAGAATCTTTTAGGAAAGGTAGCTGTGGCTCACACATGAAAAGCTGTGGCTCACACATTTATAGTCATTTCCCTGTGGGTAGTTAAGAGTACTGTAGGAATTCCATGTAGTGGGGCAGCCCATTTTCTAAACACTGTGGGGAGGGATGGTAGGTACCTTTCCTCTCTGACCAGGACCTCTCTGTGCCCAGCAATCCAGTGCTCTTATCTCGGCATTTGATCAAGTCCACCAACAAAGCCCACCATCATGATGGTGCTGAAAAGAGAATCCTAGCAACAATTGAGGGAACTGGAGAACTTACCTCACGTGAAATACAGGAACCCATCAAAGGCAGGCATAGGTGGTCTGTTTCCCCCAATCCTTATTTCTGGTGGGAGAGGGTCAATACTTACTTGAACTGTCTAGTACTCTGTCAGGAAGACATTGATCAGTTGCAACTGAAAAGAAGTGAAAGTTGCTCCAACCAGGAGCCACTGATAGGAGAGACCCAGAAGTGCATCTGCCAGCTACCAAGTCAAAAAAGTCAATAAACGCCATTGGGCTCAGAACCTTGTAGACAAGACAACCATGTAAACACATAGGGTCCTGGAATCCAGAGCAACAGGGGTCACTTTCTAAGTGATAACAAACATGAAACCATTACCATAGCACAGGAAAACGTTACCATGGCACAGGTATGGGCCAAGAAGGAGGGATTTAGTGGCCCTGCTTCTGTGCCCTTAGGAAAAGGCAAAATGGCTTCAGTGCAAATGGCTTCTGCTCCTCCATGAAGGCCTTCTGACAAGTCAATGTTCATTTAACACCTCTCCATCTTCTCAATGTGCTCTGTAACAGTGTGGAAAGGACAAAAAATTAGATTCCTTTAAAAAAATTCTATCAGGAGCATTATGTTCATGTTTTATGGATTATATACAGAATTAAAAGAAAGAAAACATACTTGACTCACTTCCAATCTATAGTACCTTTCCTACATATGCTATCCTTTTATCATGGGTTATCAACTACTATAAATGTCAACACAGCAAAGGAATTTTTTTTACATGTAATAGCAAACTACATTCAAGTTGCTATAAATGCTACCACTTATTTTTGCTATTTTTCTTTCACAGATTTCTCAGATGTAAGATTATGTGTTTCTCCTCAAACAATTCAGTTCTATAGAGCAGGAAAAAAATGGCATGCTTGACCACAAGCATCATTGCTACTATTTGCTTTTAACAAAGGATGATTTGGAGAATGCCTTCTTCTTTTCCTATATGGAGTCAGCTATATATGTGTGTATAAAAACTTGCAAATAGTCAATAGTTGTTTGTTATATACTCTTGGGTGCCTTTTTTATGGCACCCAAGAGTATATAACAAATTTTTTATCTATCATTTTTTATCTATCATTATCCCTCCCCAGTACTTTTTTCTCAGTTAAATAAATAACTATAAATTGCAGGAGCTTGGAATCTATGAAAGTTACTGTGAAAAACCAATGATAAACAGAAAGTTCTCTGAAATTATAATAAATCTGCAACCCTTCTTGCTTATTACTGCTATAAACCAATCAGAGGAAGAAATTCTTGAGAAGTTAGTAAGTTACCCATTTCTTGGCCTACTGCAATATGTGATGCTCAGCCATTTTGAAAACCTTTCTTTCCCATAAAGTTATTTCCAGAAACAGAACAGGAGGGACACAAAGCAGTGGGCCAGCCCCATGGAAAATACCCCCTATGTCCCTCAACTTTGGAGGAAGAGGGCTGATGAAAAGAATAGTTTCTTTCATTTCCCCCTTTTTAAAGCTCAGTGATATATTTGTTGTCTCCACATTATGTGGGTGATCACGGAACAAAGGAAGGCTAATTACCTTAGAGAGAGAACAAAGGAGTCGACAGCGAAAGTCTGAGCCAGCAGAGCCTACTGGCAACGCCCAGAGAGCTCTTTTATTTACTTAGCATGATTACATAGTATGTTATGAGAGAAACAGATAGGATACTAGTTACCTAATCGTGACTAGGATTGGCTAAAATAACCCTTTGATCTTATGCTCTACCTCTAAGCAAAAGGGCAGAATAAGGGGCTACCCCGCCTGCTGGCAACTGCCGCATCCTGCCAGGAGTGTTTGCACGTCACTGGAACAGAATGCAGCTACAACCTTTAAGCAGACATTTCCCACAGTTCCCCTTTTTGTTAAGCGAATGCACATATTCTTTCATATATTTGCGAACTACATATAAATCTTTTCGGTGAAGGCCTGAGGGCGAAGCTTTGAGACAGGTAGTTATCATGGAAAAGAAGGTTGGTATACATTGAATAAAGCAACAGGAACTTATAAGGAGTATGAGGAGCATAATTCCATACATTAACACAGTGCGAAGCCATCCAAAGTGGGGTAGCCATGACCACAAACTGTCCCACCAGGAAGGAAGTATATCCTGTCACATGTTATTGGTAAGCTGTCTAAGCTGAGCAAGCTGATTATTTACTGCATGACTATTATCAGATAAGTTAAAGCAACAGAGATTGGCAAAAGACTCACAACCGATGTGATTACGCAACATGAGATAATCCAATGCTGCGCGGTTGTCTAAAATAGCGTCACGTAGCTGTCATTGTTCCTGGTTCAGCAGGGCAATAGCAGTGGAAGTGCGGTTAATGGCTCTAGCTAAGGAGCATGCAATGTTGTCAAGAGTGCGAGAATTACGAACAGGAAGGCCAGGAACGCCAACAAGCGATGCAGCCAGCGAAACATATTCTGCTTTGGATAACAAAGTAACATTACCATCACAAGTACTATCAAGAGACAAGCTTTCTCGTCTCAGCCGGGTCGAGGAGTTCTGCAAGGCAAAAGGTTGCATTAAGTTGATTACTAATCTACTAAGACAGCATTGTGTTTCTGACAGATTGGCTGCAATGTAGCTAAAAGTACGTTGGCCGCATGTAAAAAACCACCCTGTAGGTAGGATGATATGTGTCAAATTATAAGAAATGTTGACAGCATGGGTACAATTCCATGTGGCTTTGGTTGTAGAAATGCACGTGTCAGAGGAACAGTTGACGACTCTGGCACATGAAGTGTTTTCATTAGATGCTACAAAAGGGGTGTAGAGGGAAAAGGCATCAATGGGTAGCGTTTTTGTTGTTCGCCCCCAGTCAGGAGAATTAGTGTACTTAATGACAGTGACATTCAACCATTGTCCTAACCAAGTGTCATTAGTAATGTCGCAAGGTTCTTTACAGACAGGAATTAAGCAAGTTCCTAGTAATCAGTGCATAGCATATGCCTCCTGCAGACAGAAGTGAGAGACGTTCACAATTTCCGCCAACCTTTCCCATAAGTTAAATTGCAGATGGGCATGCAAATCCTCTCGAGCGTCTGCGACACCTATTGGAACTGATCCAAGAATGAGAACACAACACAACAGTGTCACAGAGTTGGCATTCAGCTGCGAGATAATGGCTGCTAGAAAAGTTTCAGGAGTTTCTGGGATCTGCTGCTGATTTAGAGTTCTTTTTGCATCAGCAGTCAGCATCTTTATCATCCCCCAAGTAACTTTGGGCTGAGTGCCTTCAGGTTGGGCCGGGCGCTTCCGGAGATGCGCAGTCATCTGGTCCTGCTCCAGAGCCATCGCTGGGTTGAATTCTGGAATCAGGTTCTGCAGGTTGCAATGCCAACTCATTCTTCCCACGATATGACCTCACACACTGAGCCGGGATCCACAAAGGACCTGTGGGAGTAAGCACAGCAGCATAGCTGTGCCCCCATGTTAGTAAAGGGGCTGAACCCTCCCACTGAGGGACGGGAGGATGCTTATAAGTCACCAGCGGCCGTTCCATGGGTATTTCTTTACGAAAGTGTTTCTCTACTGGCAACAACTTATGCTGACTTGCAGATACAGTTAAATGATTTAATGTGAATAATGCTATTGATACTACATCTGGAAGATCTTGGGGCTTAATCCCTCTGTTTTTTTGTTTGTTTTGAAAGGAGAAATTTAAAAGAGTGGTGTGCTCGTTCTACAATAGCCTGTCCTGTGCAGTTATAAGGAATACCATGGGAAAGTCGAACGTCCCCTTCATTGCAGAAAGTGGTAAAGGCGTGAGAGGTATAGGCAGGGCCATTGTCTGTTTTTAAGGCTTGAGGACAGCCCATAATTGCAAACGTACATAAACAATGTTGTATGACATGGCGAGAGGTCTCACCACGAAGAGGGGTAGCCCAGATGTATCCTGAATAAGTATCAATAGTTAGATGAACATAAGAAAGAGGCTCAAGAGTAGGAATATGAGTAACATCCATTTGCCAAAGCTGATTGGCATCCGTTCCTCGTGGGTTAACAGCATCAAAAGGAAAGGAAATGGGAGACATGAAACAGGAAGAGCAGGAGGAGACGATGTCTCGAGCTTGAGAAAGTGGAATAGAAAATTGCTTATGGAGTTGTTTAGCACTCTGATGAAAAAAGGAATGGCTGTCAATAGGATTGGAAAAGAGGGGACACAAGGAACGAACAGCAGAGTCTGCACAATGATTTCCCTCCAAGATAGCATCTTGAAATCCAGTATGAGATCGGATGTGAGCTGCAAAAAAAAGGTTGTGATCTGGTAGCAAGGAGGTTTTTTAAAGTCAAAAACATGGAAAGTAAGGAAAAGTCAAGAGCAGGAGAAAGATAGGACCGTGACAGATGAGTGAGAAGGTTAAATATATATTGAGTATCTACAATGAGATTTAAAGATCTTGAAACATTTGAAAGGCAAGGATGACAGCAGCCAGTTCTGCACGCTGAGCAGAGCTGTGAGTAGAAGTAAAATAGGTTTTCCAGGTTCCGGGAGGTTGCTGAAAGGTAATCACGCCTCTGGTAGGCGCACCATCGGTAAAAACAGTTAGTGCATCAGGGAGAGGAGTAGCAGTGAAAGGAGAGGAAAAGCGAAGGGGTACTTGCTGAATGAATGTTAAGCGAGGGTCTTTAGGTGGATTAAAACGTATGTCGCCAATATAGTCTGCAAAAGCAATTTGATAAGTTAGTGATGTAGACATTAAATGATCATGGTCAGCTTTGGAAATAGGTAAGTAACAACACAGAAGATCCCAACCTGTGAGTTGTTTGGCACGATTACAAGGTCTGTAATTGCATTTAGAGTGGAGTAAACATTTCGGGGAGGAGTGTTAAATAAATAAAGCCATTCTGCTACAGAAATGGCCTTGTCAGACTTCAGGCTACACAACAACCCAGTAGGCAATTGGGGAGTGCTCAAGATAACCAGCTGCAAGGGACCAAAAGAAGGAATGCGGTCGACCATGGTACATCGCAAGGCTGCATTAATTTGATGTATGGCATGTTGCATAGCCTTGGTGATGGGTATGGAGTCAGCAGGAGACTGATGTCCCCGGAGTGCATTAAACAAAGGCTGCAATTCATGAGTAGGAAGGAACAAAAATGGACGAGCCCAATTTAAGTGCCTGAGGAACTGTTGCAACTGCACTAATGTAAATTGAGATGGAGTTTTTAGTTCTGGTAAGAACGGAGAAGATGTAGCTGCAACAGTTTGTGCCCTAGATAAATGGAGGTGTGGTTTGAATCTTTTCTGGAGATATGTGAAGGCCTTTTTTCTCTAAGCAGTTAGCTAGAGAATCATAGACAGTAGCAGGTCGGATTTCTTGAACTGGGGTAGTATTCACTGAGTTCCCCCCACTTGACCCGCGGCTGGAGGTCCACCCGACTTGGAGTTTCCCGGTGTTGGAACAGACCGGCATTGATTGGCCCAGTGATAACCTTTCTGACACCGGGGGCATTTTTTAGAAGGGCATTAATTATTTTGGGGGGTTGATCTGCATTCCCATCTAAAGTGCCCTTCCTTGCCACAGGAAAAACATTTACGATCTCGGGTGGGGTTCAAGGAGGTAGCCATGGCTGTGGCCAAAAGCTGTGTCTTGTGAGTTTCTCTCCCAATATTCTGACATAATTTTAGCATGGCAGCAATGTCAGTCTCTGGTTTATTGTAAATAGCCTGAAGAGCCATTTTACAATCCATGTTAGCATTTTCAAATGCCAGCTGTTTCATCAAAATATCAGCAGCCTCAGTATTCTCCACCTGCTGCTCAATCGCTCTTTGCAATTTGTTAAAAAAAGACATATAGTCCTCTGTAGGACCCTGACGCAAATTGGCAAAAGACCCTAAAGGGGTACCTTTGTCTGGGATTTTTAACCAGGCTGATCTAACAATGTCACCCACTTGTGCCAATCCCCTGTTAGGGATGGTAATCTGCTGTGCTATGGTGACAAAGAGTCCATCTCAATTTAGCATATCTGCAGACACAGCAATATTGTTTTGTAAATTATCCATGGCTAGAATCGCAGCGGCGTCTTTCCATTCCTGCATAAACAATACGTATTGTGCAGGAGTGAGCATTGCTTTAACCAAGACTTTCCAGTCAGCTGGAATAAGATTTCCATTTCCTCGTAGCCCATCAACCAACCCAAGAGTAAAACTGCTATGGAGTCTCTTTTCCACTACACTTTTTTCCAACTCTTTAAATGTGGCTAGGGGAAGACTTTCATGGACATGGTGTCCCTGATGGTTACGAATCACAGGACAAACAGACATAAGGGGGAGGGCGGCAGCAACATTCTCTGGGCTTCCTTGGGCCATAACATCAGATAACATCTGCTGCACTGCTGAATGAGGAGGGGGAGGAGGGGGAGGAGGGGGGAGGAGGGGGAGGAGAAAGGGGAGAAGGGGCCGTTGGAAGAGCGGCACGAGCTGTGTAGGAAGGAGGATTGTTTCTATTTTCATGGAGATCTGGTGGCTTGTTGTTGTTGTTTAGTCGTTAAGTTGTGTCCGACTCTTCGTGACCCCATGGACCAGAGCACACCAGGCCCTCCTGTCTTCCACTGCCTCCCGGAGTTGGGTCAAATTCATGTTGGTCGCTTCGATGACACTGTCCAACAATCTCGTCCTCTGTCGTCCCCTTCTCCTCTTGCCCTCACACTTTCCCAACATCAGGGTCTTTTCCAGGGAGTCTTCTCTTCTCATGAGATGGCCAAAGTATTGGAGGCTCAGCTTCAGGATCTGTCCTTCCAGTGAGCACTCAGGGTTGATTTCCTTCAGAATGGATAGGTTTGTTCTCCTTGCAGTCCAGGGGACTCTCAAGAGTCTCCTCCAGCACCACAATTCAAAAGCATCAATTATTCAGCGGTCAGCCTTCTTTATGGTCCAGATCTCACTTCCATACATTGCTACTGGAAAAACCATAGCTTTGACTATGCGGACCTTTGTCGGCAAGGTGATGTCTCTGCTTTTTAAGATGCTGTCTAGGTTTGTCATAGGGACGTGGTGGCGCTGCGGGTTAAACCGCAGAAGCCTCTGTGCTGTAAGGTCTGTAGATCTTCAGCTGTAAGATCGAATCCACGTGACGGAGTGAGCGCCCGTCGCTTGTCCCAGCTCCCGCCAACCTAGCGGTTCGAAAGCATGCAAATGCGAGTAGATAAATAGGGACCACCTCGGTGGGAAGGTAACAGCGTTCCGTGTCTAAGTCGCACTGGCCATGTGACCACGGAAGATTGTCTTCGGACAAACGCTGGCTCTATGGCTTGGAAACGGGGATGAGTACCGCCCCCTAGAGTCGAACACGACTGGACAAAAATTGTCAAGGGGAACCTTTACCTTTACCTTAGGTTTGTCATCACTTTCCTCCCAAGAAGCAGGCTTCTTTTAATTTCGTGGCTGCTGTCACCATCTGCAGTGATCATGGAGCCCAAGAAAGTAAAATCTGTCACTGCCTCCATATCTTCCCCTTCTATTTGCCAGGAGGTGACCAGTGGCCAAGATCTTAGTTTTTTTGATGTTGAGCTTCAGACCATTTTTGGTGCTCTCCTCTTTCACCCTCATTACGAGGTTCTTTAATTCCTCCTCACTTTCTGCCATCAGAGTGGTATCATCTGCATATCTGAGGTTGTTGATATTTCTTCCGGCAATCTTGGTCAAGATAAGGTGGTCAGGCACTCCCATTTCTTTAAGAACTTGCCATAGTTTGCTGTGGTCCACACAGTCAAAGGCTTTTGCGTAGTCAATGAAGCAGAAGTAGATGTTTTTTCTGGAACTCTCTGGCTTTCTCCATAATCCAGCACATGTTAGCAATTTGGTCTCTAGTTCCTCTGCCCCTTCGAAATCCAGCTTGTACTTCTGGGAGTTCTCGGTCCACATACTGCTGAAGCCTACCTTGTAGGATTTTGAGCAGAACCTTACTAGCGTGTGGAATGAGTGCAATTGTACAGTAGTTGGAGCATTCTTTGGCACTGCCCTTCTTTGGGATTGGGATGTAGACTGATCTTTTCCAATCCTCTGGCCACTGCTGAGTTTTCCAAACTTGCTGGCATATTGAGTGTAGCACCTTAACAGCGTCATCTTTTAAGATTTTAAATAGTTCAACTGGAATGCCATCACCTCCACTGGCCTTGTTGTTAGCCATGCTTTCTAAGGCCCACTTGACTTCACTCTCCAGGATTGGCTCAAGGTCAGCAACCACACTATCTGGGTTGTCCGGGACATCCAGATCTTTCTGGTATAATTCCTCTGTGTATTCTTGCCACCTCCTCTTGATGTCTTCTGCTTCTGTTAGGTCCCTACCATTTTTGTCCTTTATCATGTCCATCTTTGCACAAAATGTTCCTTTAATATCTCCAATTTTCTTGAAGAGATCTCTGGTTTTTCCCTTTTTATTATTTTCCTCTGGTGGCTTAGAGGGTGGCAAAATCTGAGGGGCTGTTGGAAGGTTAGCTAAAGACTGGGCTAACAAAGGGTTCACAATCTTTGAAATCGCGTCCTGGCAAAGATGCCATGTATGGAGGACTTTAACTGGAACAACAGGGTCTTTGTGCAGTTTATTCCCAATTTTATCCCAATCTGAAAGCTTAAAGCTTCCCTCTTCTGGATACCAAGGACACTGAGTACCTATTTCTTTCATTAAATCCTCTACTGAGGCAGATACACCATGGTGGCCTTCTTTATGGAGCAAGTAAATTAGGTCTTTCCTATGTTGATTTTGAAGAGCTGTGAAAGTGTTTCCCATCTTGAACTAATACTCACTGGGATCCAAAAGAGGATGAGAGGACGCGTCTGGAGCCCATTCCGGAGCCCATTCCGGGCGAGGTGAGCTGCTTTGATTGCCTCAGGTGATGTCCCTGTTCGGGTGCCAATTGTGGGTGTTCACGGAACAAAGGAAGGCTAATTGCCTTAGAGAGAGAACAAAGGAGTCGACAGTGAAAGTCCGAGCCAGCGGAGCCTACTGGCAACGCCCCGAGAGCTCTTTTATTTATTTAGCATGATTACATAGTATGTTATGAGAGAAACAGATAGGATACTAGTTACCTAATCGTAACTAGGATTGGCTAAAATAACCCTTTGATCATATGCTCTACCTCTAAGCAAAAGGGCAGAATAAGGGGCTACCCCGCCTGCTGGCAGCTGTTGCATCCTGCCAGGAGTGTATGCACATCATTGGAACAGAATGCAGCTACAACCTTTAAGCAGAAGTTTCCCACATTATCCCAATATTATAAAATAGTGGAGTTCACATATTCAAGATATATAATTATAATATTCCAACTATCCCCCCCCCCCCCCCGTGGATTCCGAGGTAAAGTGCTCCCCACTCACTCAGTGTGGAAAAGATGGTTTGCTATAGGGCCACTGTTATGGGGTGTGTGTTTATGGCAGAACCTTTGAATTCCTGCTAAACCATGTATTTCCCAGGAGGACAGATGTATTTTGCCTTGTATTATGGTGTAATGGCCTCTTAAGTTGTTGTCCTACGTGCACTGATCAGGGATCCTGTGCCATTAAACCCTATGGGATAGAATTTACTTCTAAGTAAACATGCAGTTTTTCACTGCAAGCGATTAAGGTGGCAGTACTAGTCATGTTTATATGAGAGTGCACCCAGATCAGCTATGAAGGAAAGCTGAGTATCACTGCAGTACCAACTCAGAAAAACTAGCATTTCGAGTCTCCTCCATTCCTGCTCCCAACTGTTTCCTGCGGTAGATCTGCTTTCCCAATCCTGATAGACTAAAGCAAACTAAACAAAACAGCAAAGTAACCCTGTTTGCCTGGCTGGCTAGCAATGGGAAAAAAAATACGTGGAGCATGTGCTATTTTGGGATTTTAAACTCACTCAAATCGTAACACAGACCAAGAATAAAATGGAATTTGCTTTACAATCCAGATGGTATGTTTATGTAGGAATAAGCACCCTTTAACTGTAGAAAAGAATAACGTATTTTAAAGACAGATATAATAAAATGAGCATCTGTAACCAGGCACATGTCTTTTTGGCACTCCCTGGCCATAATGTTTTTAAAAATGAGAAGAAGAAAAAAGGAGTCTGAGACAATTAGGAACAGACTTGAATGAGGCTACTCTTGACAGAGCATGAGATTTTTGATTTAAAAACCCTCTAACTATGGAGTGGAAAAAATTCAGGGACCTAAAGAGCAGAATTAGCTTCAAGTCTTCCCACAGTAGGAAAGACTGATGGGGAGATGTGAAGTTCCTTATTGGTTACTGCTCCTCAACTGGCACTTACTGTCTTAGTAACTCAGAGATACTGGTAAGAGAAAAAGAAAAGGTTCTGTTTGCTCAGTTCTTCACAGATCAAAACAAGCAGCATTCTGTAGAAAAATAATAACTGGTTACATGAACAGAGTTTAACTGATTCATGGCTACATTACTACATGTCTGACAGAACACTTCTGACAAACTGTACCAGCCTGAATCCCTATAATAACTAAATGATATGGAGGAAATCAGGAAGATGTTATGTTTATCAAAATCTTCTAGGCTAGATATGAAATAACATTTTTGGAAAAGATTGAAGGAAAGCATAGAAAATTGCTGAGCATCATGGAAAAGCACCTGGTAAAGCAGGGTCTTGCCCATAAATTAATGTAGTTTTAGCATTACGTTAGCTGGAAAAACCTTTATGACAATGTCTGGAAATATCTGAAGATAAACCATTTGATACTATACATGTCTTTTAATTTTGTTTACATTTTAAGAAATAAAATGAAGGAAAGTATAAAAAGTTCATCCACTGATTTGGCACACCTAAAGAACTAGATATATTTTATGTAGTCACAATTAGGGGCAATTACAACCTTGAAACTGCGTAATTTAAATGGAGTATCCTTCATGTTCTTAATAAAAATGGACAGATTTCTATCCTGCATCACTGCTCATGATGGATTTTATTCTTCCAGCCATGCTGTGCTTCCATAGGTTGACTTCCAAAAGCTGGCAACAATTTATTTAGGATGCCTTGAAGAAAGATCCCACCTTCAGAATCCTAGACCTTGGAGAACAGAGTGAATCAAATTTAGGGGTGGTTGATGAGTCTGACTTAATTGTGGCATTTGTTGAATATGAAACAGATTTAGCGGTAGCATGGTTCCTTATTTGGACTATAGGGTAGAGACCTATATGTGTTCCCAGTACCAACCCATTCCTGTCAGTTCAGAGGTCCATTCAATTCAATGGGGACTTATTCTGGTGGGTGTAGGAGTTGCAACCCAACTGCTCATTCTCTCCATTGCAAGCAGTCTGTTAGGGTTATGGTATTGGTTTTCACTGGAACTCAGAGTCCCACTAGATGGGCAGAGTGACAAATATTGGCCCAGCCAAACAGTCGTATATGGCCCAGCTAGACTGGTAGGTATTAATGGCTTAGGTGGGCAGGCATGCAGGATTAAAAAATGAGGTACCTCTGAAGAGAGCATAGCTCAACCCAACTTTGCCCAGAAATTTGTGATTGTTTATGGAATCAAGGAATTGTCCTTCCACACGTCTTTCCTGTTTTCCCCCAAGTATTCCATTACAGTGATTTAATTCTCTTTGTTGTCCCCATGCTATTCATAATTTTGTAAACTTCTGCCCCCTTCTTGCCCTTCCATATGAAAAGGCCCCAAGAAACACTCAGTTTCAAGGAATTTTATGTCATTACTGAACTTTTCAGACTTTGAAGAGTTTCAAAAGAACCCCATAGCTCCTTGAAATTATGCAGTTCTTTTGAAAACTTCCAAGCAACCATCTTCTATGCTTGATAATTCCAGATATTTGTTATCTCTCCCTCCAGTCATTGTAGAACAGCATACATAATTTGCTGTGATATTAGGAGACTCTTAGTAGTGTGGTTTAAAGTAACTAGCAAAAGATTACTTGGAATGCTCTCCTAATATCAGCTATTGCTCCCAGAATTGGTGTTGCAAGCACTTTTCTCGGTATTTTGATATCCTCTCCGCATTCCAAATGCATATCTAATGTTCCCTTAGAAGCCTTGTGACTGCTTTTGGACCACTGAAATAACTGTGAAGCTGTTTGTGCTCAGTTACTTGGCAGTCTTGACAGGACACAACTTCATTGTCATTAAAAACTTCTCTTGAGTAAATGAAAATCACACATAACACTGTGGTTCTTACAGATCTGCAAGACACATTAGCTTCGCAATTGAGCCAAGAGCCACTCAACTGTGCAGCTCATAGAACCTCAGTCACTTCCCATGTTGCTCTTGCCTGATGACTAGTCACATAGATGGAAGGGAAAGATTGCTCTTCCAACATGGCTATTAATCATCAGTTCCATCAGTCTGAATATCCTTGATTTGAAAATTTGGCCCCAATTTTTCAGTTTCTAAAAGCTTTCTTGGCTTAAGCACAATTCTAGGTTGCCAGAGTACCACTGCATTTCTCCTAAAGAAAAAATGAACAGGAAATTTTGAAGAATTTTACTTGGACATCTTGTTGGCGAAATGTCCACAAAAGATGCAGATGATGAATGCAACTTCCAAGGACAATTTTGGGTAGTCCTACCTAAAACACTGCTTCAGGCTGATTCTCTTGTCCAGGTAAAGTGAATTATCTTATCAATATTAAATGCCCCATCACATTCTTCTTGCTCCATGAAGATGACAATCAAGAATATCTGGTTAGAGATTAAAAACCAGAGGAAAGGGGAGATTCCAGCATGCAGATCACATGACGATGCAATATGTATGTTTTACTTATTCCCTGTTTAGGGTAGCATCATTAGCTGTCACATCAGTGTTCTGGAGCTTCTGATAGGAAGTGTACTTTCCCCCCTTAGAATTAGGATGGGAAGCTAGTAATAAAAATGTTCATTTTATTTGTAATAATAAAGGAGAATATATCATGCACATGTGTCTGTCTCCACCATAGCTTCAAGAGGGTGAAACCTAGACACCTGCAGCTTGTTGTTACATGCAATCGAGTCACCTCTGACTTATGGTGACTTAAAGAATGAGTAACCTCCAAAATGCCCTATCCTTAATAGCCCTGCTCTGGTATACTCAAATCAATCCATCTCACATTTGATCTTTCTTTTTTCTTGCTGCCTTCAATTTTTTTCTGACATTTTCTTTTCCTGCAGGTCTTACCTTCTCATGATGTGCCCCAAAGTACAATGACTTCAGTTTTACCATTTTTTTTTCTTCTAGAGAAAGTTTGCAGTTGATTGGATCTAGGATCTAGTTGTTCATCTTTCTGGCAGTCCAGGGTATCCGTCAGCTCTCCTCCAACATCACATTTTAAATGAATCATTTTTTTCCCCTGATAGTTTTCTTCACTGTCCAGCTTTGACACATAAACATAGTAATTGGGAATACAACAGCGTGGATCCTTTAACTAAATGAACTTTTCTGGTTCCTTAATTGCTGCCCTTCTGAGTCTCAGTCTTCTGTGATTTCTTTGCTGCAGTATCCAGTTTGCTTGATGATTTAGCCAAAGTATACAAAACATTTAATAATGTCAATTTCTTAATAGTCATCATAAAAGTTGTTTAGTTTTTCTGTAGTCATGATTTTTGTCTTCTTAATGTTCAGCTCTTGTATGCACACTTTAACTTGGTGAGGGTGGTTTGACCGTGTCAGAGAAGCCAAGAGCAATGACATCAGGAGTCTAGACTCTGTTATTAGTCTGGACTCCTAGCAGGGTCACCCAAGGCAGAATGATCAGAGTTGAGACACAGGTTAAGATGCATCTACCCTCATCGGGAATAACATCAGCACCAATAGAAGAGAATGGATAATTCTAATGGTGATGGGGGTGAAGCAACTCTTGAAGGGCAGCTACTGGGCAGCAGCAGTATCTGAAGGTAGTACTTGTAGAGGATCTCTAACAGACAGCAGCAGTAAAACTGAAGCTAACTTCTGTTAGTACTGCATAGTACCACTGCTAAACATTTCTTACCTTGGAAACCCTAAGATGAGAGAATCTTGAAACTTGGAATGGATACTAATGCCAAACTTTGCATGGGTACAAATAGAGGCTGAATTTTAGGTTTAAAAAAAATGAATTGATTTGAATTAACCAGAAACTATTGTGGTATGCAATACCACTTCATTTACTCAGTAGCAGGCTCCTCAGAAGTAAGAAGGCTGCTAAAATCTTGGTATCTCCTGATGAAAAAGAAGCCTTGATATTTGTTTCAAATTTTATATTTGGCTTTGAGTGTGACAATGAAGAACCAAATGTTTAAATGGTGGATCGGCACAGGTCCGAATTCTCTGTAACCCAACTGCCTTGTGGACCTTGTCTGTTCTGACTCCAAATGTGTGTTCACAGAAGGAGGCTCATGAATGAATGCATGAATGCGAATGTGAATTTCTGCTGCCTTATGGAGGGAAGTATCAAGAGGGAGGTTGAATCAGTAAGAAAACAAGAACGGAAGATGCAGTTGTGATTTTGCCCAGTTGGCTGGGTATTACCTGGATTCTAGCCATGCCATTCGATGCCCATTTACACATTAGTTGATGTGGATTTCCAGTTTTTGCCTTAAAAAAAATCTAGCCATGTAAAACTGAACTTTTTACATGGCTAGGTTTTTTTTTAAGGCAGAACAAAAACTGGGAATCCACATCAACTAATGTGTAAATGGGCACCGAATGGCAAAATACAACAGCCACTACTTTGCCCAATTATTTTGAAAGAAAGAAACATGCTATTGCCTTTCAGTGCAGTAACTTTGGCTGAACTCAAACCTGTTTTGTAGGACACGCTCTTGTGCTCACTTCCATTCGCAAAGACTGCACAAGGGAAAATTCCAGAAGCTGATTTCTTTTTTCATCAATTAACCACCTCTCACCCAAATACACAGCAATTGTCAGGGCTGTTTTTCAAGTGTAGATGGTAGTGAGCACAAGAGGGTATCCTGCAGACCATCTTGACTGCTGCTGTTGGTTTTGTCAACATTCAAGCTGCCTTTTGCTACGTGAAGCTTGGCGTGCTTTTTTCTGCTGGCAACGTGGGCATGATATTGTGCAGCAATATTGGACCATTTCCTGGTGTTTTAAATCATGGATAGAAAAGCACAATATTCCACATTCATAAACTGGAGTGTGTGTTTTTAAAGAATTAAATATACATGCACACTATGATGGGGAAGAATGAGTCCTCCAGCCCAGCTTGTATCAGGTTTCCGGCTGGGGGGTGCAAAACAGAACACAGAGTGAATCTCAGTAATAGAACAATAACATTTTATTGCTCTCGAACACAGGAGAAACACACTGTGTTAATTAGTTCTCACTGAATAATAAAACACTTGTTCTTTTATAGTTCCAAGTGGAATTTTCCAAAGTACAGACTGAGCAGTAACAGGAATGGATAATACAACACATCTAGTGAAACAACGACAAAGACAACTTTCTTCTGATAGGCTGTTTAGACTACATGATCAAGAAATTTTTATTTGTTTTAATGCCTCTTGTTAACTTGCACCAGTGAATATAACTGTCAGTATCTGATCTGATGTCCAAATAGGGTCATTTCCACATTCTACATTCTCTCCCTCTCCCCCCTCATTCCCTCATATATATTTTTAAAAATCTGTCTTCAGTGAAAATCCATCCATTTGTCACCATGCATTCATGATCAGTTGTACATAAACTTATAATTTCTGGAGGATATTTTGGAAAATAATTTCTTTGCCAAGTGCAATGCAATAAAGATACACATTGACAACAACAGGAAATACAGACAACAACAGGAAATGCAGACATAGCCTTTTATGAATATAAGTAATCCAAAAACGAGTACTTTAAAAAGAGGCTTCAGGATTTCTCCCAACCACCCTTTTACATTTGGTATCCATGACCAGCAATCAATTCTATCCGGGGATTCTGCCACCTGGTATAAGTGGTGGAGTTCATGCTGCATTATTTTAACATTAGTAGCAGTGGTTCCAGGTTTATTTACCTATGTGCAAAACCAAGAATTAATTAAAACACAGACTCTGCCTTGTTGCACTAAGATTATATCAAGTACCCGACTATTCTGTATTGCTATCTGAGCCACAGAATCAATCTCAGTCTGCAATGCTAATAAGGCTTGGGCAGTTCCATTCTCAAAATTTCAAGAGATGCAGATATACTTTTAAAAGTTTTTTTCTAATTCAGAAACTCGTATTCTGGGAATTATGGCTCTAAATATATTTCTCCACCAATTATCATCAGTCGTGCCAATTAATATATCATGGATTACTCTTGTTACTTCAACAAACTTCCCAAATTCTGGGATAATGGTATAAGGGTTTTTTCTCAGTAACAGTAACTCCAGGTACTCTGTAACATAATGTGCAGGTACCAATATTATTTAACTGGAGGGTCTTCTATGTTGTATTTCCACAAATAAAATATATCCCAAGTATTCTTAAAGAGGGCAGCCAAAAGGGCAAAACTCCAACCCATTGATGAGATACTATACTTTGATGGAACAATTTTTCCCATTGTTTTGGATCAGAAAAGTTAGCAGTAAATTTATCACAATCTATTATGGCTTCATTCTTTCTTGTTTTTTAAACCAAATTCTTCGTAATGTGAACATTGCCATGAAAGATGGCAACATTCATATTAATTCTTAAAATAGAATTTCAAATAATGTACTCACTTCTGTTACACAAGATCTGTCATACTGACGATTAAATGCATTTCCATTAGCTTTAAACTTTAAATTGATATTCCCAAGAGAAATCTCGTGTGTCCAAAATTTTATGCCTATACCATTGCATTTGTATAGTTCTCTACTAATAATTCCAATATTCTAATAATTTCCAGTATAATTAAATAGGCAATTCGTTAATTAAGCCCAAGTACATATTGACATTGTGATATGGGCACATGAACCACTCCATTAGAAACCCCTTTAAAACTTATACATATTGGAAAACTTGCATTTGGATGTATTTGCATAGGCCATCCCCAGTCTGGAATAGAAAATGGAGGATGATTAGGGAACTCCAATATAGAGTCTACAACCATTTTCTCCACTGGACTCATCCAAGTAGCATTCTGAATGGAACATGCATTAACGGATGCAGGAACTGTCTACCTGCCCTTTGCTTGATCCTAAGTAGTATGTTGGCATATCCAACAGTCAAATCAAAAGTTTGTGCCCAAGCTTGATGGAGATGAATTAAAAGATTCCAATTCCACTTGTCAACAAACATTTCCCTAGCTTGGGTGATGTTGTGCAATAAAATCCAGCAAACAAGAAAAGCAAAAGTCCAAATCATTTTGCTCACCGGGAGTCAGCAATAGCGACCTTGCTCTGGCAACCAATGGAGAAGCGTGAATGCTTTTACACCTTCAAGGATGGCTGGGACGTGCTTGGCTCACTGCCTAGTGAGATTATTATGCTAATTCCCAGATCGAGGTCTGAGGGAATTAGAAATCCACTCTGGTTCTGGTGAATTTACTTTCTTTACATTGGATGGATGAATCCAGCTTGGATGTTCTTTCAGTAGAACTGCAGTACTATCTGGAAGTTGAGTCATGGCAACTGGACATCTTTCTTATTAGGCTGAAATGTTTCGCTACTCATCCAAGTAGCTTCTTCAGTCTGAGGAGAGTTGGTAGGAGACCCCTGATATATCCTCCACTTTGGTTTCACTTCCCCCTGGTCTGAATAGGCTCTTTAGATGGACAAAGGATGGGGGGGGTGAGTGAAAATCTCACTTTGCAGTCCTTCTCCATCCATTGTCATAGGTCGTTAACAGACGTTATCAGTGGTCTTTTCTGGTGTGCGGTCCTGATCTTTCTGGGGACAGATGAAAGGGCAGCATGATAAATAGGAGACAGATTGTATCTAAGGCCTCCACCCCTGATGAGTGAGGGATTTTCTATATGCTCATGTATGGCTTCCCTGACCCCTCTCTCAAACCACCTATATTCTGGTCCAAAATGAGTACCTCTTGGTCATCAAATGAGTGTCCTTTGTCCTTCAAATGAAGGAACACTGCTGATTGTGGTCATCAGCTGTTCCCCTCCTGTCCTGTTAATCGTCCACCCAAAAGACTAGACACCAAAACACGACAGGAGCAATATAGTATATATGGTCCAATGCAAAGAGGAGTGTTCGGAGCTCTACATTGGAGAAACCAGACAGCCAGTAAAGTTTCTAAAAACCAAAAACTTTTTTTAAAAAAAAGAAAAAAAAAGACAAATTTTATATATTTTTATTACTTTTCTACTTTATCTTTTCTTTAAAAAGCTCTAGCTGACACACATGGCTCTCCTCCTCCCCATGTGATTTTCAAAACATGGAGAAGTAGGTCAAGCTGAGAGAAAGTGACTGGTCTCTGGTCACCCAGTGAGTTTCATGGCTCAGGGAGGATGGGAAAACTCCAGAGTCCCAATCTCACACTACTAGAACTCACTGGTTGTTAAGTTTCAACATAAAAAGTGAAATTCACAAATATATGGCTGTGCTAACCTCTCAGCTGCTCAGCTTTCCTCCCAAGGTTACAGGTACAACATCACACTGATGATCAAGTTTCAACATAGAAATGAGAACTTGAAAAAATATGGCTGAATATTTAGCCATCTTGTCACCTCTTCCTCTCTTTCTGTCAACAGAATTTATGAAGAGGAGTTGGCATTGTGCAAAATGGCCTTCTTCCAATTTCCATGTAGTCGGTGGCTCATGTCCAGGCTCAACCTTGCACACTGAGCTGAAGGTGAGAATATGGTTCTACTTTATCCACATAAACAGTTGCACTTGTATAGATACACCAACCCATTGTCAACAGAACATATGGAGACCAGAGGTGGTAGTGGTGAAAGCCCTGGCACACTCCCCCTTCCCTCTGCTTCATCACCCTATGTGCAAACAGTGCAGAGAGGACTTTGTTTCACTTTATTAGTTCCTGTGGCAGGCTGAAGAAGACACTTTGTATATTGTTCTCCCCCCCCCCCAAACGTTTCTGGTGAGCTCTGATTGTGCAAAACTCTCCCAAGAGACAAGCTGCATCTCTATTGATCATTCCATTACGTGACAGTGGCACTCCAACACAATGTCAATTGTTAATCTCAAATCATATTTTTTTCCCGTTTCACTGGTCCAACCTTCTTTGATGTAATGCTGCATAAAGTGCTCTCCTGTATCCTCCATGTGTTTGGCTTGCTGCTTATGAACAGTTCATAATTCTATTTCATTGAGTTTTTCATTGAGTATTTTTTCATTGAGTATTGTGGGTTACCTCAATTATCTCCTCCATCTCAAAAGCAAAGTCATAACATAAAGAGCTCAAGATTATTCATACTGAAACCTTTGTTACGTCTTCTGAAGTTTAGAGGTCATTCCAGACAAACAAAACATTGCTACTGACTTCTGTACAAAACCTTACTGGAAGTAATTGTGAGCTGTTCCCCACATGCATACTGGTGAATATAACATCAAGGACTCACCTGTGTAATGATACAGAATACTCACCACAGAGGAAACACTCATATTGCCTTACAATACATCCAACACATTGCTTTCTTTGCCCTTGATATTTACATGCTTCCCCATGAAACATTTGACATGGTTATGTGCACACCACTTATCTCAGAGGTAAAATGTTCCAAGCACATAGTACATACCTTGGTTTGGTTTCCTTGAGAAAGAGGTCACTGGTGACTTATTGCTATTTTTCAATATTTGTGTTTATTTGCAACTGTATACAGGTTGGGCATAGAGGCCAATATACTAAGTGTCTGCATTCTGTCAGGTTTATTCTAAGTTAATATTGCCAACACAATTAGAAAGTTTGCAAGGATTTGCATATTTTGAAAAGATATTTAAAAAGATAAAAGCAACAAAAAAGCAAATTTATCCTAAACTGGATATCATATACAAATATTTATGCATGTTTCTCTAGTTCTATACATCAGCAAGGGCCATTGCAGAAGCTTATCAGAAAAGTGTGCTACCAAGTGCCTTTACTCCTGAGGTTCAGAAATACGATTGCTATTGCCTCCCAAAACCCAGTCTTATAAAGTCCAGCAGACAATGAACCCACTAACTGCAACATATGAATCAATAAAGCCCTGAAATAAAATACAAAAATAGGTATAAATACGTAACACCACTACAATACAACACCACCCACACAAACTGAAATTTGCTAACCCAAATTAAGGTGACAAAAGACTTAATTCCTGCTTCTTGGGGAATAGCATTTCTAATTCTCACTAGATCCCTCTCTTTTTAAAATAAAACTTTTAGGAGCACTTTTGAGAGATAAAGGCCCTTGCTTTATGATTCCTCATCCACTGTATAAACCAATCTAATAAATGAGAACTTTTTCATGCCTCTTAATTGTCTGTTTTCTAGCCGCCATCTCACCACACAATGAAAGCTCATGTTAATTCTACCTGCTGTGACCCTGCCCCAGGCTATGTGCTGTGCAGTCTCACCATTAATGTGCATAGCCATCTGTAGTGAAGATGTGTTAAGTATGGCTTTCTGGAAGTGGCTCAACCAACAAATCCAGCCCCCAGTAATTGCTCATTGCTCCTACCATAAGGTTTCATAAATCTGTGAGATTGAGGAGCTGGGCTGTAGGAGATTAAAAGGGCCAGGTCTCACATCCTTTTGTTGGGTAAATTGTGATGGATATGTTGCCATGGGAACTAAAGGGTTCATTTTCTTCTTGATAGAGGATCATTTGATAAATGATAAAAGTAGGAAAAACAAGAGAGGGAAGGTGGCAGAATTTTCTTCCTCCCAGAAAATAATTAGGCAATCTCACAGTCTATACATGAGGACAGACTGTAGTTTGGGTGAGACAAAGCAGATGTAAATTGATATCATTTGAGGATACGGGCTGCCTGACATAGGACCAGAGGACACTGCCTTTTTTGCACTGTTTAAGCTGTGTACTTCCATCTATAGAATGAGCAATGCACAAAGGGAGGTTCTGTGATGACCAGTACATACATGCAAGCTCACACTGAAGCATTAAGCATGGAATTCAACCACCAATGGTTTTCAACAGTCCTTCCCCATTCACCTACACATAATCAGGAGCTGAATCATTAACAATGTGATATCATAAGATGTGTTTCCATGTATAAAATGAACCTTAGCCATTACCATTTGAATTCTTGGTTATAGTAGAAGCCCCCCTCTCTCTGTTGCATTTGCTTTCATTTTTATATTAGGTTATCTCAACACTGAAAGAAAATCTACATTTCATTTGATGTTATTTCAGAAGGTCTTAAAAACCACAGTCTCTAGATGGTAAGAACCGAGAGTCTTGGTAAAAATGCAATGCCACGATTATGAATAGGGAAAGCAAGGAACTTACAAATCAGCGAAAATTGGCCCAGTATGGATTCACCTGCAATACACAACGTAATTTGTTTAAATAGTAACTTTTGAGCTAGAAGAAAAAAAGAGCAGGCTGAGGCTCATTAAGCTATCAACTTCTCAAGGTTCTAAGGTCATACCCAATACCTCTTTGCCATCAGACATTCCAGTGAGTCACACTGATGTGTTCCTATGTTTTCCCATAATGGTTTTCCTAAACTCAGGAGTCTGTAAGAGAGAGCAAAACTGCAAGTACTTGAAGTTGGAAAAGAAAATAATGGAGTACCAGCTTCAGTGGGTTAGAATAATAGCTAAGGCACAATGACTCAGCTGATGGGCAAAATGGAACTTCTGGAAGAGTCTGGAAGCCAGGAAGCCAGATATCTTTGATGCAGCTACTTTGCTTTTTTCTAGAAGTCAGCAGTGCCATGATGATGTTGCTTATCTTTCATTAGCTAGTTAGAACATCAGTTGTACAAGATTAAGAAGCATTATATTCTAAATGGCATCCACCTTAAATTTAAAAAATCCAGTACAAAATAGGGTGCTACTGGGAAGATCATTGGGACATGCATGGTTGATATCAGGACAAGAATAAAGGAGTTGTTATTGGAGACAGGATATCATGCAGATGATCTGTAATGTGTTCAGCTTTGTTTTAATTGGTTATTTGCAGTTTGAATAAGACAGCCTTTTTCTGACCCAGGAAGAAGAATGTCATTCTTCCAACAGTATACTGTACAGAGAGGTTGTGATCCCACTAACTGCACACTGGGAGTTCAGGCACAACATAGTCATCATTTTTGGTAATAAAAGGTGGGGGCTCTTAATACAGTAGTTTACAGTCACATTCAGAGAACTACCTTTTCTCCTAAATTAAGGTAATATGTGAAAAATATATTTAATGACCCAACTAGCAGATTAGCCAATGATACTGTGCCACTTAATATAATGAAAGAAAACATCTATATACAATGACTGTATTCATTGAATGCATTTTGAGTCTTCTTTAGCAACCTAAATATACTCTGCAAGAATTTCAGGATCTACACATGTGCATCAATCTTCCTCAACAACTATCGACGGGGAGTCAATTGCTTTGAACTTTCTCAGTAAAAGATTTTGTAATAATTGTGTCATCTATCCTATTTATCTGTCTAATCACATATACCCATAACCCTATGTAGGTGTTCACTGGCTCACCTCTTGGGCTAAAGGGTAGGTGGGGATGGGCACCACAACCTAGGCAGTATCACAAATCTTCCTGCATTAAATACAAAAGTCTGAAGGAGGCTCTGTCTTTTACAGAGAACAGAGTTATAAAGACTGTGATTAGGAATCTTGAGAATGCTAGGTTCGCTGGTGTGAATGTGTGATACCTATAAGAAGGCAAGATGATTACTGACAGATCATCTATAACCACCCAGAATAACAAATATACTGGTTTGGCTAAGAGACTGAAAATATACAGGAAACTCTCTCTGGGGTCTGCTTTGACAACCATTTGTGTTTACAGCTTTAATCCACTGTTTGCAGTGTAGGCTCTTTATTCCACTCTACCTCAAAGACCATTCTGACTTGCTGAATGTCTTGAAGAAACCATGTTTCCCAACTCTCACTAACATCCAGCCTAAAGTTCCAAAGAAAACATAATGGTTACTGACCCACACATCTTAAATCTAGTCACAAAATTGTGCATGAGATTCTTGTCTTTCAAACACCAATTAAAGCACTTCTCTCCTTTTCCTCATCCTCCCACCCTCAACACTCTGGGGAAAGGCAGCATTAAATAAATAAGGGAAAAGAACTGATCTGTAGAGAAGAAAATGCTATATGTATTATTTGTGTGTACGCTTATGGAGCGGGAGAGGTCATGGCAATTTTGAAAGCTGAGCATTTTGAGTTGTAATTTATAGAGGTTTTTACAAGGCAAAACAGCTGTGCAGCTGGAGTATCACGCATACCTCTTAGAAGCAGGTGGGAAGAAGATTCACTCCTCCCCTTGTATGAGTTGTCAGTGATTTTTAAAAGCTTTCCAGTCTTTAGAACTACATATTTTTCAGTTGAAAATCAATCCATAAAAATGGATGAAGTACTTCAATACTCTGGAACAGGAAAGGAGGAAAAAACCCTTTTCATATCAATCTTGGCTTATTATGTCAGCGATTTGGTAGGGGTTTTTGGTTTTGTTTTTTTGACAAGTTTTAATCATTCATTCCTACTCCAGCTAAAATAGAGCTCGTAGTTTTGAGGAGGCTCTCCTGCCAAACAGCAGGGGAGAAAGCCAGTCTTTTCCTCTGAAATCTCCCTCACACTCAATTTTATGAATTCAAGATTAATGATCCCCCTCCTTCTTGTTACTGAATCATTTCCGTTCTCATTCAGAATCCCAAACCATTGCACTTACGTTTTGCATACAAAATATGGATTTATGCCAGGAAAAGACTTGGAATTCATTTTAGAGGGAGGCATCTTTGACTTTGCAGTGGCTATTCCCAAGGCTGAGTTTGGTCATCCCCTGGTGGTAACACGTGTGAAAGTAAAGAGTTTGGGCCTTGGCCTCACCCAACAAAGAACTTCAGTAGGGAAGGCTTGGGAAGTCGGCTCACCCTAAGAGTAACAAATGGAGTGTCTTTTCCTTAGCCAAGGTCCTGCTAAGAGCTCCAACACAGCTGATTGTAATGCAAGATTTACCTCCAATTCAAGGCAATGGGGTTTCCATTCACACAAAGGGGGTATGGGATACTTCCTTATACAAGCACCAAGAGTTCAGCCATTTGTGCAGTGGACTGTTGTGTAACCAAAGAAATGCCAAAGGGCATAAGACCAAAACCAGCCAAGTTACTGTGACACTTGGGTTAGAAAGTCCCACATGTTCCTTCTCAACAATAAACCATTGACATGACTAATAATTTGCCGATTTTTTTTTTATGATACCCAAAATCTGCCTGAATCAGTTGCCTCATTTTACCTAGCAGCTACTCCTGCTGGAAGAAAAACTGCTTAGGGCCGAGTAGAAATATCTTGCCAAAAGTCTGTTCATTATTTGAAGGTCATGAAAGTGGGAAGAGGAACATTTCACCAAACATTTTCTGAATGCTTGAGTGAGGGTGGATGGGAGAGAATTTGTCAATACTTTTGGCAGAACATAAAAAAGAGAATTTTCACAACTTCCCTAGAAAATTCTATTCTGAATTTATTTTATTTTTCCTCATTGATACTGTATGAAACTATGCTATCAGTTCATCCTGATGCATGAAGGAAAGAGAGTTGAGAAAGGAGCACTGGAAAGAGTAAGGGTCATATCCATGGCTTCCTTCGATGCTATTAAGATAACGTTAACCAGTATCAAAACTAGATCCACAGTTGCACAAGAAATTCTATACCCTGGTCCTCTGTGCCAAAACGGGGAGAAGGTATTTAGTTAGATATTAAACATTCAGTGAGGTATTAAATTCTTTAACAGAATTGCCCTTTACACACTGTTGTAATAAAGCAAATGCATCACCAAAATGGAGCTCAGAAGAGGAGAGAGATTTGTGTATGCTGATTTATATATACAAATGCAAGTTAAGAAATAATGACTATAATTTAAGTAGAAATGCTGTAGTTCTCACCACAGCTCAGTGTGCTATCAAAGAGTAACTGTTCATGGCTGCTTCCAAGATGCCTTCTAATTATTTGTCTTTAATCAGACTTGAACCTGGTTGAGGTCTTCTAATAGAGGAATGCCCTCTGAGAAATTAAAGGAGAATACATGGCTGTCTAAGAACAGTTTAAGGAAAGCCCCCAAAAGAACGTTTTCAGAAATTGTGTCAGAAACTTTATTTATTGTTGAGAAATTTTAGCTCAGTTCTACATCCTACTTTGGATCCTAAAGAAGCCATGTTGGTCAGATTATATGTTACTAGCAGCACAATGCACTGATTAGATATTCTTAGCACCAAATACTCTACTTGCGTATTCAGATGTAAATTCCACTGTGATCTGTGGGACTAGTAAGTGGGCACAGGACTGCAGCCTACCTGGATTCACAGTCTGACACAGACAGAGTTAATTTTTTATATGATCCATTTTAACAGATCAAGAACCAACTCTGAACAGATACTGATGAATGCTGACATTACAGCTAAAATTAAATATCACACAAAATGGAAATTTGGCTAGATGAAAGAATTCCAGCTAGGCTTTTTGAAGTGAGGAAACATTTTCAAAATCACTTTTGAACTTGGACTTCAAGGGATACTGCTACCCCCCCCCCCAACTCTTGTTGATTTGTTTTGAGGTACTAATATCAAGACTCACCTTATTAATGCAACCTTGGGTATTATCTAGATTTTCTCATGCTTAGAGCGGACCCGCTGAAATCAATGGAACAAGCTAATAATGACTAACCCATTCCATTGATTTCAGTAATAACTACAAAATATATTTTTCTTATTTCTCTTGGATAGGTGCTTCATTTTTTTATCCTACAAAAGTCATGTTGCTCTCTTAATATTTATGTATTATTTCTCTTCCTAATAAGGAATATTGTAATTCAATAAAATCTAAAACAAACAAAGAAACAAATAAAAGATATGTAACATGTGTAATCTTGAATCTACATTAAGTGATCCTCTGAATCTAATTCCAGTACATTTACTTTGGAGTAACCTGCATTGAATGTTGTAAAATTTATTTTTGGATAAACATGCATACAACTATACCATAGACCCATTCGATAATACATGATACTCTAGTAGATGTTAAGAGCATGTGGTTTGTGGGAAAGAAAGATAGCTGGGTGTGTTTGTTTGTGTATGCACACATAGAATCATAGAATAATGAAGTTGGAAGGGACCTAGAAGGCCATCGATTCCAACACTCCTCAATGCAGGAATACAAATCAATGGATATCTGCCAGGTGGTTGTCTAAATTTATATTGAATGCCTCCAGTCTTGGAGCACTCACCACCTCTCAAAGTAATTGGTTCCACTGCCATACTGCTCTAACAGTTAGGAAGTTTTTCCTGACATTCAACCAAAATCTGGCTTCCTGTAACTTGAGCCCATTGTTGTGTGTCCTGCACTCTGAGATGATCAAGAACAGATCCTGTCCCTCCTCTGTATGACAGCTTTTCAAATATTTGAAAAGTGATATTATACTGTATCTCCCATCAGTCTTCTTTTCTCAAAGCTAAACATGCCCAGTTCTTTCAGTCTTCCCTCACAGGGCTTGGTTTCCCCTTGGTTTCCTTGTTGCCCTCCTCTCAACCTGTTCCAGTTTGTCAGCATCTTTCTTGAAGTGTTGTGTCCAGAACTTCATATCTGAGCAGTTCTTTGTGTATGCATGGAGTATATAGCTGCGAACAATGCATTTTATGTGCGGATATGGTATGTGTGCATGTTAACTGCATGCCAGGAAGGAGTGCTTTGTCCCTTGGGAGCAATGGCCAAACCCATTTTGAGCTTTTTTCTAGCAACTCCCAGTATGTGGTCATCACCTTGGATGTCTAGAGGGAATTTTTGGCAGTTGAAGCACTCAACAAAGAGTAAGTGCTGCTGGCAAAAATGACAAAAGTAGTTCGGAATACTTACAACTTTTGCCACTAGTGCAGGCTATGTGAGAGAGACATCTGAATGCATATAGGGGTAGGAGAATGTGATAGTTAATTATACAATGATAAGAGAGCCAGGTATCACAAAGGAGTCTAATTCTTTTCTTTCCACATTTGAAGAAAATCACTTCTAAAGCAGTTCATTGCTGATTGACTGATGCAGCAAAGAAGCTTCCTCCTTTTGAAGAATTAAACATACAGCCATTAAAGCAGCCCTTAATATCCTTATCTTCAGAGAAGAAGCCAGATCAGGAACTTTCAGTCAATATTTCACAATGAAAAATTATACACTTCCTAACAAAGTTCACACTGGTCAAAGGCAAAAATAAGTCAAAACTGGAGATGGAAGAGCTCTCAGTTTTGGGATGCTCGGTTGTGAGAGCATCAGGGCTCCTAAAGAAGGTGCTCTGTTCTAGACTCTTTCCTTCCTTCCTTCCTTCCTTCCTTCCTTCCTTCCTTCCTTCCTTCCTTCCTTCCTTCCTTCCTTCCTTCCTTCCTTCCTTCCTTCCTTCCTTCCTTCCTTTTTCTGAGGAGAACTGTCTGACAGCATAGAAATTCAGCCTAGAAACAACTAATTCATGTACACTGACAAACAGAATATCTGATCAGTTGTGGGCAACCTATAGAGGGAAAGCTTGGCAGTTCCAGATACAGGGTCTGGGGGGCTGTATAGCAAGGAACACAATGGCCAGATTGGACAGAACATCAGCTCCATAGAAGAGGGTGGAGTTTTTTGCTTCGAGATATACACCCTATCTTGGCTCATCTTTATTAAGTAAAAGTGACTCTTTTTTTCCTTTACTGCAAGAGATGATGAGATTTGGAGAGGTTTGAGACTAATTTTTATGCATTTCTATAAAATGAACAAAACTGAAAACACTACAGTACAAGTCGAACTACTCTCAAAACATTTGGGCAGAACTGAGCATTTACATCCTTCACATCTTAGGTTCTAAAGAGCTAAAGGCTCCAATCACTTCACAAATCTAGAAATCTAGGGGTTATGAAATCATGAAGGATTGCCACTGCCTGCCATCATGATCTCTGTGATAAAGAACATATACAGCCTTATGGTTACTGTTAGGTTATGTATCTAGCGACCAAAAGCACAGGATACCTAACTTTTCTTTTCGGTCCCTTTGGGGCAATGGTACATTTATTACAGGATTGCTTCATATCCTTGAAATGCTTCAATGCTTTTGGTTATTCTTCATCTTAGCACCCTGGTGCCACAGGGAACCAGTGCCAATGAGCCCCACAAGGCAACACTATGAATATTTTCCCCAGCAAATGGGAAGGGAATGAAAGGCTGCCTACTCCATCCATGGGACAATCTCTTCCCATGTGGATACTGTGGTAGGTGTGGTGGGTTTCAGTTCAGAACTTGGCTATGTGTGATGTGGACAATGAGGAAACAATCTTTGCTTGTAGTCTGCAAAGCAGCATTGGGAGGATATATAACTTTCAGTAGGAAGATACCAACTTGGAAAGGGCACTTACTCCCTTCAGCTATCACTCCTACCTCACCTCACTGCTTCTCTCCATTCTTATAAGATTCTGAATGTTTGCAGACATCCATGTGGAAGCCTGCTAAGGGGAGAACTTAATTGTGAATGGAACTGCAACAGGTAACAGTTGTTTGGGAAAGATTTAAGCACTTCTTCGTGGTCTCTATGACTCACAAGAATGGGTCTGCATCTTCAGAGAGCAGTGACCTTCAGAAACATTCTAGAATTCTACAGCTTTAATCTCTCTCCTCCCTCTCCATCTCCTACTGAGCAATTCTCCTACCATCCCTGAATGGCCATTTCCCAGTTTGTTTTCATCCATGGTGTGAAAAGTAGCTTTTCCTCAGACCTCTACTGTGACTTTACCTTTTTAAAAAAACCTTACCATCGACATTGAAAGCTTCAAAAAGCATTGACACAGAAAGCTTCAAAGCCACCTAAAAGAAAACAAAATCAGAGAAGACAACAAAGCAGTCTGTCTTACCCACAGTGATTCACCCTGCTTCACCTAGAAAATCTCTGGAGATGACATTGCCAATGATTCAGGAAATGGCAGACAATGACATCATCTGTACAACACCATACTCAAATGGAGAATTTCAGAGAAGTGAGTCAGAGTCACCTCAAAAGCACCCAAAGACATCAAAAGTAACCTAGAGCTAAAGGATACTTGCCTGAAAGACCTGGCAGTACCATAGATATACTGAAGGTGATGTTGGGTTCTATGACACGAAGAAGATCTCACTGTAGATCTGTGATATCATCACCTTCCAATTACTACAAAGATTCATTGCATAAGTATACATCTCAGCATTGACCCGAGGCTACAATATCAAAACCAACTGAGGATCCTACGACATCAAAGTCATTGCCATCCACACAGCCATCAGTTCAAACAAAATAAATACTGACCGTAATTTCATAGGTGGTGACACCATTGTGCACCATGTGGGCATTACCACGATGGCAGTTGTTCATTCCACAAATACAGAACACTAATGCAACTCAAATACAAATGATTCAGCAACAAGCCTCCACCAAGTCTCCGCCTTAAAATATAGTATTGCATCACAATCACTGCAGCAATCTCAAGGTCCATCACTGCAAGCACAACAACAAGAATATTCAACTGATTATGATAAACAGAAGAGAATTTTCACTAGGGTTATCATCCCCATTCACAACATCTTCAGATGCAGAAGCTGGAGGCTTCGCTCCATCTGGGTGATCACGGAACAAAGGAAGGCTAATTGCCTTAGAGAGAGAACAAAGGAGTCGACAGCGAAAGTCTGAGCCAGCGGAGCCTACAGGCAACGCCCTGAGAGCTCTTTTATTTACTTAGCATGATTACATAGTATGTTGTTAGAATTCAGATAGGATACTAGTTACCTAATCGCAACTAGGATTGGCTAAAATAACCCTTTGATCTCATGCTCTACCTCTAAGCGAAAGGGCAGAATAAGGGGTTACCCTGCCTGCTGGCAGCTGCCGCTTCCTGCCAGGAGTGTATGCATGTCACTGGAACAGAATGCAGCTACAACCTTTAAGCAGAAGTTTCCCACATTTCCCCTTTTGCTCGTTTGTTAAGCAAAGGCACATATTCTTTCATATATTTGTGAACTACATATAAATCTTTTTGGCGAAGGCCTGAGGGCGAAGCTTTGAGACAGGTAGTTATTATGGAAAAGAAGGTTGATATACATTGAATAAAGCAACATCAACTTATAAGGAGTATGAGGAGCATAATTCCATGAATGAGAACACAACACAACAGTGTCACAGAGTTGGCATTCAGCTGCGAGATAATGGCTGCTAGAAAAGTTTCAGGATTTTCCGGGATCTGCTGCTGATTTAGAGTTCTTTTTGCATCAGCACTCAGCATCTTTATC
Organism: Intellagama lesueurii; assembly: GCA_037013535.1. NCBI lineage: Eukaryota > Metazoa > Chordata > Lepidosauria > Squamata > Agamidae > Intellagama > Intellagama lesueurii. The sequence continues at coordinate 124,709,913 of JBAJHW010000005.1, forward strand.
ATCCCCCAAGTAACTTTGGGCTGAGTGCCTTCAGGTCGGGCCGGGCACTTCTGGCGACGCGCAGTCATCTGGTCCTGCTCCAGAGCCATCGCTGGGTTGAATTCTGGAATCGGGTTCTGCAGGTTGCGATGCCAACTCATTCTTCCCACGATATGGCCTCACACACCAAGCTGGGATCCACAAAGGACCTGTGGGAGTAAGCACAGCAGCATAGCCGCGACCCCATGTTAGTAAAGGGGCTGAACCCTCCCACTGAGGGTCGGGAGGTTGCTTATAAGTCACCAGCGGCCGTTCCATGGGGATTTCTTTATCCCTCTGTTTTTTGTTTGTTTTGAAAGGAGAAATTTAAAAGAGCGGTGTGCTCGTTCTACAATAGCCTGTCCTGTGCAGTTACAAGGAATACCATGGGAAAGTCAAACATCCCATTCATTGCAGAAAGTGGTAAAGGCGTGAGAGGTATAGGCACGGCCATTGTCTGTTTTTAAGGCTTGAGGCCGGCCCATAATTGCAAACATACGTAAACAATGTTGTATGACATGGCGAGAGGTCTCGCCACGAAGAGGGGTAGCCCAGATGTATCCTGAATAAATATCAATAGTTAGATGAACATAAGAAAGAGGCGCAAGAGTAGGAATATGAGTAACATCCATTTTGCCAAAGCTGATTGGCATCCGAGGAGACGATGTCCCAAGCTTGAGAAAGCGGAATAGAAAATTGCTTATGGAGTTGTTTAGCACTCTGAAGAAAAAAGGAATGGCTGTCAATAGGATTGGAAAAGAGGGGACACAAGGAACGAAGAGCGGAGTCTGCATGATAATTTCCCTCTGAGATAGCATCTTGAAATCCAGTATGAGATTGGATGTGAGCTTTAAAAAAAGGTTGTGATCTGGCAGCAAGGAGGTTTTTTAAAGTCAAAAACAGGGAAAGTAAGGAAAAGTCAAGAGCAGGAGAAAGATAGGCATGTGACAGATGAGTGAGAAGGTTAAATACATATTGAGTGTCTACAATGAGATTTAAAGGTTGATCTTGAAACATTTGAAAGGCAAGGATGACAGCAGCCAGTTCTGCACGCTGAGCAGAGCTCTGAATAGAAGTAAAACAGGTTTTCCAGGTTCCGGGAGGTTGCTGAAAGGTAATCACGCCTCTGGTAGGTGCACCATCGGTAAAAACAGTTAGTGCATCAGGGAGAGGAGTAGCAGTGAAAGGAGAGGAAAAGTGAAGGGGTACTTGCTGAATGAATGTTAAGTGAGGGTCTTTAGGTGGATTAAAACGTATGTCGCCAATATAGTCTGCAAAAGCAATTTGATAAGTTAGTGATGTAGACATTAAATGATCATGGTCAGCTTTGGAAATAGGTAAGTAAGAACACAGGAGGTCCCAACCTGTGAGTTGTTTGGCACGATGGCATCCTTTGATTACAAGGTCTGTAATCGCATTTAGAGTGGAGTAAACATTTTGGGGAGGGGTGTTAGGTAAATAAAGCCATTCTGCTATAGAAATGGCCTTGTCAGACTTCGGGCTACACAACAACCCAGTAGGCAGCTGGGGAGTATTCAAGATAACCAGCTGCAAGGGACCAAAAGAAGGAATGCGGTCGACCATGGTATGTCGCAAGGCTGCATTAATTTGATGTATGGCATGTTTCATAGCCTTGGTGATGGGTATGGAGTCAGCAGGAGACTGATGCCCCTGGAGTGCATTAAACAAAGGCTGCAATTCATGAGTAGGAAGGCACAAAAATGGACGAGCCCAATTTAAGTGCCCGAGGAACTGTTGCAACTGCACTAATGTAAATTGAGATGGAGTTTTTAGTTCTGGTAAGAACGGAGAAGATGTAGCTTGCAACAGTTTGTGCCCTAGATAAAGAAACGGAGGTGTGGTTTGTATCTTTTCTGGAGCTATGTGAAGGCCTTTTTTTCTCTAAGCAGTTAGCTAGACAATGATAGACAGTAGTGGGGAGGGATTGCCCAGCCACCAAAATGTCGTCCATGTAATGATATACAAGCAATTCAGGATGTTCCAAGAGAAATTGCTGTAGGGCTAGATCCACAAAATGTTGACATAAAGTTTGGGAATTCAACATACCCTGAGGCAAGGTTTTCCACTGATATCTTTGAGTAGGTTGGGAATTGTTGTACACAGGGTCTGTAAAGGCAAATTTGTCCCTGTCTTGTGGTGCTAAAGGAATAGTGAAGAAACAGTCCTTGTGATCTACTATCATTAACTCATAGTGTTGGGGTATCAAATTTGGATTAGGTAAGCCGCATTGTAAAGGGCCCATAGGTTGAATGCGCTTGTTAACTTCCCGAAGGTCATGTAGCAAACGCCACTGCCCAGATTTCTTTTTGATGGTGAAAATGGGGGTATTCCACGGACTGGTGGAATACTCTATATGTCCTTGATCTAATTGCTCCTTAACTAAGGCCTCTACTGCGTGGAGCTTTTCTTTAGACAATGGCCATTGATCAACCCAGACAGGTGGTCCAGGGAGCCACGTTAATGGCAAGGCTGTGTCAGATTGCGTAGAGGCCTGTATTATAAATTTGTCTGAAATTTTGCATCAACCTTTTTCAAGAGATCCCGACCCCAGATGGAAAAGGGAATAAGCAGAATGTAAGGAATGATTGTGATTTGTCTAGGAGAGTCACCTAGACTTTCCAGAACAATGGGCTGAAGGCTTTTCTGGGCTTGCTCATAGCCTCCAACTCCCCAAATGTTGTGCACTGGCTGGTTGGGATAGCTTTCTGGCCAGTCTTTCTTTGCAATAACAGTAATGTCAGCTCCCGTATCAATCAGGCCATTAAGGATAAGTGATCCCATTTTAAGAGGGAGTCGGGGCTGCGAGTGCTCGATGGTAGTTAAGGCAGCAACTCGAGTAGAACCAAAACCCCCACTACGAGAGTTGGTAGAAGGACCCATCTATGTTAATGGAAACAACAACAATTGAGCGATAGATTCACCTGCAGGAAGGACTTGCAGTATATTAGACCAGGTTTGACTATTAGAGGTCCTTCATAATCCCCATCAATGACGCCTGGTACAACAAATAAACCCCGTGCAGAGATGCTAGAGCGGGGGAGAATGAGACTCACAGTGTCTTTGGGTATTGGTCCATGATGTGCTGTTTTGACTTTGTAGACAGCTAGAGGGAATTGATAGTCGACCCCGTCGGCTGTGATCAAATTATGACCGGCACTTTTAACAGTAGCAGGTCAGATTTCTTGAACTGGGGTAATATTCACTGAGTTCCCCCCACTTGACCTGGGGCTGGAGGTCTACCCGACTTGGAGTTTCCCGGTGTTGGAACAGACCGGCATTGATTGGCCCAGTGATAACCTTTCTGACACCGGGGGCATATTTTAGAAGAGCGTTTATTATTTTGGGGGGTTGATCTGCATTCCCATCTGAAGCGCCCTTCCTTGCCACAGGAAAAACATTTACGATCTCGGGCGGGGTTCAAGGATGTAGCCATGGCTGTGGCCAAAAGCTGTGTCTTGTGAGTTTCTGTCCCAATATTCTGACATAATTTTAGCATGTCAGTCTCTGGTTTGTTGTAAATAGCCTGAAGGGACGTTTTACAATCCATGTTAGCATTTTCAAACGCCAGCTGTTTCATCAAAATATCAGAAGCCTCAGTATTCTCCACCTGCAGTTCAATCGCTCTTTGCAATTTGTTAAAGAAAGACATATAGTCCTCTGTAGGACCCTGATGCAAATTGGCAAAAGACCCTAAAGGGGTACCTTTGTCTGGGATTTTTAACCAGGCTGCTCTAACAGTGTCACCCACTTGTGCCAATCCCCTGTTAGGGATGGTAATCTGCTGTGCCATGGTGACAAAGAGTCCATCTCCATTTAGCATATCTGCAGATACAGCAATATTGTTTTGTAAATTATCCATGGCCAGAATGGCAGCCGCATCTCTCCATTCCTGCATAAATAGTACATATTGCGCAGGAGTGAGCATTGCTTTAACCAAGACTTTCCAGTCAGCTGGAATAAGATTTCCATTTTCTCGAAAGCCATCAACCAATCCAAGAGTAAAACTGTTATGGAGACCATTTTCAACTACACTTTTTTTCAACTCTTTAAACATGGCAAGGGGAAGACTTTCATGAACACGGTGTCCCTGATTGTTATGAACCACAGGACAAACAGACATAAGGGGGAGGGCAGCAGCAACATCCTTGCTATGGCTTCCTTGGGCCATAACATCAGATAACATCTGCTGCATTGCTGAACAAAGAGGGGGAGAAGGGGGAGGAGGGAGGAGGAGAAAGGGGAGAAGGGGCCATTGGAAGAGCGGCAGGAGCTGCATAGGAAGGAGGATTCTTTCTATTTTCATGGAGATCTGGTGGCTTAGAGGGTGGCAAAATCTGAGGGGCTGTTGGTAGGTTAGCTAAAGACTGGGCTAACAAAGGGTTCGCGATCTTTGAAATCGCATCCCGGCAAAGATGCCATGTATGGAGGACTTTAACTGGAGCAACAGGGTCTTTGTGCAGTTTATTCCCAATTTTATCCCAATCTGAAAGCTTAAAACTACCCCCTTCCGGATACCAGGGACAATAAGTACCTATTTCTTTCATTAAATCCTCTACTGAAGCAGATACATCACAGTGACCTTCTTTATGGAGCAAATAAATCGAGTCTTTTTTATGTTGAATTTGAAGCGTTGTAAGAGTGTTTCCCATCTTGAACTAATAATACTCACTGGGATCCAAAGAGAATGCAAGGACATGTCTGGAGCCCTTGCCGGGCGAGGTGAGCTGCTTTGATTGCCTCAGGCGATGTCCCTGTTCGGGCGCCAAATGTGGGTGATCACGGAACAAAGGAAGGCTAATTGCCTTAGAGAGAGAACAAAGGAGTCGACATCAGATGTCCGAGCCAGCGGAGCCCACAGGCAACACCCTGAGAGCTCTTTTATTTACTTAGCATGATTACATAGTATGTTGTTAGAATTCAGATAGGATACTAGTTACCTAATCGCAACTAGGATTGGCTAAAATAACCCTTTGATCTCATGCTCTACCTCTAAGCGAAAGGGCAGAATGAGGGGTTACCCTGCCTGCTGGCAGCTGCCGCTTCCTGCCAGGAGTGTATGCACATCACTGGAACAGAATGCAGCTACAACCTTTAAGCAGAAGTTTCCCACAGCTCCATTTTCACTGTATGAGGATATTAGGACTTATTGGGACTTAATGCTAAGAATGGCTAAATCACTGAATGTAGAATAAAGAAAACAACTCAACCAATAACAGATTGAATGTCTGGAAGAATACAACACTCCTCAAACACACCAAATATCATTTCTGCCAGTGTTGACAGATTTGGTAAAAACAATTCTGGTTGAAACCATCTTCAATACTTCCAATATCAAGAAATTATGAAAAACTATAGAAAGTACAAGATGAAGGAGTAAACTTTTTATTTAAATATCTAATGCCCAGCTCCATAATAGGAGAAGTGATGTAATCAAAGACAAAAAGAAGAATATATAGAACACCCATAAACAGAGAAGGGAGAAAGTTGGACTTGATAGGAAGATGCATGTACTCAACAGCAGCATTAGGATTATGATGAATTATGAACTTTCAGGCTGCAGTGGCACCATATCAGCAAATCATATGGGATAGGATTTGACCACTAATGTCATCTTTGTCTGATGACAGAAAGATCATAGCCCTGACATTCCAGCAGGAAGCACATGCCCTTGTGGCACAACAAATACATCCTGCTGACTGTGCTGCAAAATCAATGGCTGCAGCAGCATCTTTGAGGCCTGCAGAGCTCACAGAAGATACTCATGCAGTAATAGAAGATCTGACATTTGGCAGAGAATTAAAATTGATGATGCAGTAGAAGACCGCAGTAAAAAAAGATGGGGTTTGGTGTCCAAACATCACAGCAAAGTTTTGAACAGTATAAACAGATTCCTTTATTTTATTCAAATTCAAAGTGCTCCCTTTCAGCCTGTCTACACCTTCAAGTCTTTTCACAAAGTGCATGGCTCCAGTAGTAGCTTACCTGAGGATTCAAGGTAGAAAGGTATTCTTGTATATTGACAGCTGGCTTCTGGTAGCAGATACTTAAATACAGTTTCAAATTCAAGTTGAGAAGCTATTAGCTCTTCTATCCAGGCTGAGGCTTTGAGGGAACTTAGATAAATCCACTTTGACACCCACAAGAACAACTGATGATATCAGTGTGGCATTGAATGCCAACACAGCAAGAGCTTTTTTTTCAAAAGCCAGGATGCACAAAATAATGACTTTGGTCAGTGATATTCTCAAAAACAAAAAGATTACAGCACTGTGGGTTCAAAAGCTGTTAGGCCTTATGGCATCAACGACAGGGGTGCTCCCTCATGGAGGGCTAAGAATGACACCGTTGCAAGTATGGTTTTTGGCTAGCTTCAGCAATTTACAAGACAGCCAGAGATGAATGCTTATGAAACAACTGTGTTGGTGGATAGATGAAAAATTGTCTGAAAATTGGGACACCATTCAAGATTCCACAGCCATCAATAAAGGTGACAACAGATGCAAGTTTAAAAGGCTGGGGAGCCCACTGCAACGGCAACACAATACAATCTTTTTGGTCCAGAAAAGAAGCTGAACGCACATCAACAGTTTGGAGCTGTTAGCAATTTAGAAGGCAATCAGAACTTTAGAACGACAAAAATAAAAAATAGTTGACAGGATATTAACAAACACAACAGCTATGTACTGTACTGCCTAAATAAACAGGAAGACATGAATTCCCAGTTACTACTATTGACTGTCGAGATTTAGGAATGGTGCATAGGGAAACATATATACCCAGTAGCAATCAATATTGCAGGCAAGAAAATCAGATGGCATATGATCTGAGCTACTGAATAAAAAACACACATTAATGGTACAAACCTACAAGAAAATTACAATATGGGTAGCACCAATAGAAACATTCACTTTGAAAGTATTGAATCAGAAGGGAGCGTTACTCATGTATAAAGACTTATTAACCAAAGACCAGAATATAAAAGATAAACAAGATCTAGAGAAATTGGGTCTAGCTACAGATTGGTGGTCAATGTTGAAATTAGAATCGAGATATAAAAAGGATAAAATTATGGGCTTTTTTGAGGGGAAAGTCGAGGTGGATGAATTATGGATTTACACTAATGAGAAAATAATTTAAAAAATATATACATATTTATTAGAATACGACTTAGAGGATGAAAGGGTGAAGGAGGCGATGGTAAAATGGGCACAAAACTTTGGGTATAATATTGATATTGATGAATGGACAAAGATGTGGAAAGAGAATCATAAAATGATCAAGCCAGTGAATCTTAGAGAAAATATCCTTAAAATGTTTTATAGATGGCACTTTACCCCTGTAAGATTGGCAAAAATGTCAGAAGGGATCAGCAATGTTTGTTGGAAATGTAAAAAAAAATCCAGGGACTTTTTATCATACGTGGTGGTCATGTGAAACAGCAAAAGTTTTGGATACAGGTTTGGGAAATGGCAAAAGAGATTGTTCAACAAAAATTAAGTTTTAAACCTGAACTGTTATTATTGAATATAATGCCAGAAATTATTGACAAGAAAAAAAATATATAGTCTACTGTATATATTCACAGCAGCTAGGTTACTCTGGGCCCAAAAATGGAAGAATGTAGAGACACCAACGATGGATGAGTTATTAAAGAAGCTATTGGACATTGCAGAACTAGACACGCTTTCAGAGGCATTACGGGACCAACCAAAAGATTTTGTGAAGCAAAGCTGGAAGTTGATATATAATTGGGCCCAGAAAAAGACAGGAACTTAGGGGGGAAATTAGTCAATAGCGAACCAGTGCTCACCGGAATCCCTTGAAGATACTCTGATGACCAGATGACAGTGAAATCTCTGATCCATAGGGGAAGGGAGGATGTTTAGTTGTGTTTTTTTGTTAGTTATTTGTTAGATTTTTTAATGTCTTTAAGTTTTGTATGTTAGATATGAATAAAATGTTTAAAAAAACAAAACAAAACAAAAACAAAACAAAAAGCACATGAATGGGAACTGTCTCAGGCAGTATAACAGCCAGATGGAGAAAGTCTTAAACTGATATGCTTGTGAGATGTCAGAAGGGGAAATGAAAGAAAGTTTCTCAAGAGAAAGATGGGGGCACCACTCTCTATGAAATGTGTTTAAACAGACACAAGGAGTCAACATTTATTTATTTACTTATTCTGGAACTTTATTTAGTCATCCAATAGTGAACAGATTTCTAAAGAGTTTAAATAACTTCTAACCATGTATAAAAAGGCCACCTCCTTCATGGTCTTTATCTTTAATTTTAAGTTCACTGATGGCATGATGATTTGAACAAATGGCATCTGCAGATATAAGAATATTGACCATTAAGATGGCATTTGTATCATCAATGAGAAGAGCAAGTGAAACGTGCACTCTTCATAGAGATCCATTTCCAATATTTTATAAAGATAAGGTAAAATTAAAAAATAATAATAATTGTGTGCCATCAAGTGAATTCTCACTTATGGCAACCCTTTTCAGGGTTTACCAGGTGGAGAGTACTCAGAAGTGGTTTATCATTTCCTTCTTCCTGGCATCCTGGGACTGTGCAGCTTGCCCAAGGCCACGCAGGCTGGCTTTTATTGGAAGCACAGTGGGGAACTGAACTCCCAACCTCTGGCTCTGCAATCAGATATCTAACTCACTGAGCTATCACATCCAGATGCATCTCTTCCACTAAAAGCAGCCGTAAGCCCCATCTAGTTCTTTCTCCTCTCCCTGAGGAAATCCTGAGATCAGTTCTACCTGCCTAAAACCTTCACAGTGGAAGCCGATCTGACAGTTCAAATGTCTCCTCTAGAGTTCAAATGCTCCTTCTTTCTTGTCTGATCACTGCCTGGCTGAGTGGTGCCTGTGAAGCATTCCAGAGGCTCTCCAGTTAAACCAGCTGCCACAAGGGGTGCTTCTAGTATGTCAGTTTCATAAGCTATGGGTTTGGAGGTTGCATCTGAAGGCCACCATCATAGTTTATAAGTTGTCCTTCAGCAAGCAAGAAAAGGGATTAGTGGCTCACATATTAAGCAAATCTGTGCTAGAATAAGGTATCTGGCTACTACCCGGGGCTGAAAGTCCAAGCAAGGAGTGTGGTTCATTTTTTAAAAAAGCATCTGGCCTTCTATTGGGTCGCTGTAGTGTTTAGATGGTCCTGTGCCATACATCACTTTCTTCAAAATGCAGTAAGCCAGCTCTGCTGCATGGGGCCAAGGTGGAACTGATCTTCGTTGGGTCCTGAACGTCTGCCCAAAAGCCCTGTCCTTATGATACCACTGGGCATTCAGAAGAAATGTAGAGAAGGACTCTGGCCTAAACAAAAGCTATGTTCACATGCAAAATTGCTTTAGCTGAATACAGATAATCAGTCTTCTATACGCCAAGCAAGAATATGTGGTGGCTGCCAAAGACATTTTTTGTGGCACCCAACTTGCCTCCCAGCCCCTTCTTTTTCTGGCAGTGGATCTCAATATGTACTGGTTTGTACTACAAGACAGACTGCAGAAAGCAACGTTTTGGTCTCATCCTTTCTGGGGGAAAAACTTTTAAATGAACTTGTGGAGCACAAAATAGAGCAAAAAAAGGCACCATCTTTCTATTTATTTCACCTGTGCCTTACTTTAAAATGTCATTCTATTATGTCATTGCTAAAAAGTGGGTTAGGAGAAGGATTTAGTATTTCTTCCCTGGCTTTTTGCTGAGAAGATTAAAATCCACATTTGTCCATCAAGGTCCATGTGTAGCAAAAGGAGACAGAATCCAGGACTTTGAGAGACTTAGAAGGTAAACCTGAACCAACCTTATTTACCAAGAAGGAAGGAAGCTCTGTTGAACACAGTGGGTCTTACTTCAGAGTAAATGTGCCCAGCAATTCCATAAAATTAATTCAAGTTGGCCTGTTTATGCACAGATAAAAGCCAATGTTTCGGTTTCTTCCTACTCAGACGCTCTCAGTGAAGCCGAAAGAGCTCGGAGTTATTTGAGCATATCCAAACAACATGCCATTCAGAAACTATCCCATGCCAGATGTTGGCCGGAGAAGTACAACTTGGTGGGGAAATAATTCTTTTGTTCAACCCAACACACAGGAAGGTATATTTCATATTATTGTGGCCTGGGCGGATCAGGGTACTATTTTTTCCTGAGAAGTTGTGGGGCAATGACCCATTTCTATTCTATGAAGTGCTGCTCCTGCCTAGTGCTATTTTTCCAACTTCATCTAAACTGATTGCAGTTTAGCTGAAAAGAGAGAGCACAGATTTCTATGATCACACAGGAATGGAAAGCTAAAGTGTTAAAGTATCATCCTGTCTCTTGAACATCTCTGAATGCTTGTGCCATTCTGTATTTATTTCTCTGAGCATAATTGATTCAGCACTTATGTTCAGTGAGGCTTGGTCAAAATGTAGCTGTGAAATAAGATTTATTGTCAGTAGGCCTTGCAAAATATATCCTTTATGCCATTCTGTAGTGCCTCCCTATTGTAACAAGACGTAAAACAATTTCCACCCTTTCTGATTCAGTATGTGAAGTTGCGAAAATACCACTTTACACTCGCACTTAACGGTTCATCAAGGAATTCAGCAGGCTTTTAACAATCAAAGGCTGAAATCCTACACACATCCCCTTGAGAGTGAGCTCCATTTTGCTTTGCAAAATCAAGTTTCTGTGTTACAACAGTTAGGAATTGCTCCTCACATTTACAAACAGGCTGTCGGGCCACTTACTTGTCAATATGTCCTACTGGGCACCACAGTGCTGAGTAAAGAGGAAAGAGTAAAAAGGACTTAGTCACACTGTTGTGCTTTTCAACATGCTGCTTCAGAAGAAGCAACCTGTTTGCAATTCAGCAGGACATGTTCCTATTGTTCAGCTTGTGCTATAAATAGGTATGTGCCTTTTTTTAAAAGTCCAAGTCCCAGAATTCTTTGGATCTGTTATTACAAGCATAGTTAATACATGTTAGATACACAAGAATAAAACACAATGACAAATCATATAATATTTACAGTCAAAGCAAAGCAAATTGAAATTCAAATTATAACTGTGTTAAGTCCTACCCGAGCTGCATAAAAATATTACCTTGGCTATAATTTCACTTCATGAGTTGGGGCGGGGGGGGGGAATACAAAATTTGTTGAGTCTGCTTAGATAATGTGACAAAATTGGGGAAATGAATAGACTTACAAAATGCACAACACTACAAGACATATTCCACAGTTTCCACCATGTGAAATTTGCAGGGACAAAAATGTTGGTCATAAGAAATATGCAAATGTCTTCTCTCTAAAAAGGCTGATGGCAAAGTGTTGAAATGGGCCAGGGTGAAAGCTCTCCAGAGTCTAGCAAATTCTAAATTATAAAGATAATCTGTTGGGGTAAAGGTCACACTCTGTTGAGTTGGAGGATTGCATCCCACATCTGTTGTCTAATAGTCTCTTTAGCTTTTAGAAATCCAAGATGTAACAGGGTCAGAGGCAATAACCTATAGGACAACAGTTTACTTTCCAATGCTCTTGCTTAGACTAAGGGGTGGTTGTCTATTAAAATTAGAGGTGCTAATCCAAGAAGATTAAGGTTTAGCTTGACCCAGAGACTGATTATCCGAAACCTAACACCTGCTTCAATTGGGACCTTTCTAGCTTCTATACTGAGTAAAGCATTAGGAATAGAGTGAGACAGCAAAAATTGTTTGCAGAAATTCAGATGGTACTGCCTCAAAGACACAAAGTCCTTATTGTTATCCGGTTCATTTCAAAAAGGAAAGCTCCCAAACTGAGAGACTGAGACACGAAGGCTTCTTGTGAGGTTATTTTATTGCAAAGGAAAACACCTGCTGCAGAAAGCGGGGAGAAAAACAATTTACCACGCAGGGCAAAGGCTTTCTCCAAAGAACAAAAGGAGTGGTACAATCTCTTATAGCCTGTCCCTTCCGGGCGATTTGGGGTGGGCGCACAATCTCCTTAAAAGGGTCAGAAAGTTAGTTGGCGAAAATTCATTGGATTAGTAAAAACACCTTTCAAACATGCGCAGAACAGATCTTCTCTCCCTGGGGCCCCTGCATTCCATTCTTATCTACTACAAGCATGTTGTTTTTCAGTGAACGGACCTTCTTGTTTTCAGGAAACATTAGTCCTTGAGTCAAGAGAAAAAGCAAAAAGAAAGGGAGGGGTTGGGCCCGCTTTTACGGGGCCAATTCTTTTCTCTGAATAAGTCAAACACAATTTTCCTAACAAATCCCCCCTTTTCTTTTTCTACACACTTTGACTTATTCACAATTATAAGTTTCATCCTGGGCTGGGATAATTTTGTAACTTAACAGCATTAGCCCGAACATAATCATACCTAGGAAGAATAGTGCTTGTTTCCAGTTGTTGAAAATCCCTCCTAACCACCCAGTGTCATTCATAATTCCAGCCCATTTTTTTTTGAATAGGGACATGAGCCAATTTCTGCATTTGACCGGTAATTTCTGCAATTGCGTCCTGTGTATCTCCAATCTCAAGGCAACAATTTGTCAAATTAAACTTTCCACACACACCTCCTTCCGAAGCTAATAAGTAATCTAGAGCTAATCTATTCTGATATATAGCATTCCTAATTTGCGTGTTCTGTTATTTGTGCTGTGCCTTATAGTATTTTACCCATTCCATCCCCCCACACTTAGTGAACTGAAAGGCTCCATGACTAATTGCAACGCATGCATCAAAGATGAGGGATATAGGATGATTCTCTTTCCGCTCAGCTCTAGTTATTAATGTCTGATGAAAGGATGCCATGGTGTAGATCTCCACCCAGATCCTTTCAGGATCTTCCTTAGGATCGAAACAAACTGGCTCTTGACTCCCTTTCCTGCAGACAGTATATTCTATATTGTTAAATCGACATACAGAGGTATTGCCCATACATTTATAGACGGACTTGTAGAGCAATGTTTGATGTTCCTGATTCCCTTTCCTGGTAGTTATCACACAAGGACAAGTAGACCCTGTCGCTTGCAGAATAAAGCTCAGAAAGATCCCTAATACTGTAATCACTTTGCCATCTACCCTTGGTCTACCAATAAACATCTGCCTGATATTCTTCCAAGACATCAGAGGGGTAGGCTTTACCGCCACTGGTAGTGGGAGTTCCATTCCTCGTCCTCTGAGTCTGGGCTGGGCACGGACCAAGGGCTTTCGCTCCTGCACTTCCAACACGTCTCGTGGTGTACCGAAGATGCGTAGCGGAGCCATCCCTTAGGAATGGCTTTTGCCTGCGTCGAGCTATCGGGTCGAACCTTCCACTGATAGCTTGCAACTGGTGTTTCCACAGCCCACAGACTTTCGGCCCACAACCTCTCGGAATATCCCACCTTCAGCACATACCACCTCAATGTCGGGCTTTCGTCAAATTTGGTTATTCTGGCACACCAATGGTGAGGGCAAAAGTGGCAATATAGTAGACAATGGGGCTCAAAGGGATCTATCCCTAGCAAGGGATCTTTTAAGTTCCGGATATCGCCTGGTGTTCCGAACAAGCTGCCGGGAGGTGAAAGTGTGAGAGCGGAAAGGTCACTCCCTTCCGGGAACGACCTAATCGGAGTCTGACTCTGATCCAGAGTCGATGTTGCTATCCCTAATTTTGATAAGGGGGCACCGCTTGCAGTCTCGATTATGCCAGAACTCTAAGCTTGAGGCCAGCTTAGTACTAGTATACAAGGTCCCACGGCCCTTGCCTTTTACTCTTTTGTATACCATCAACTGGTTGCCCCAGGCCAACCCCTCGTATTCAGTGTCCCAATAGGAAGTAGTTTGTATTCGCACTATCCACGCCTCTACCTCTCCCTTTGGTGTTCGACTGATTGAACAGGAAAACCAGGGGCAAACACTACCTGTTATATGGGGAACTATGGACATTACTCTACAATATCCGTCCAAATAATGAAATTCGACAATCCTCATCTAACTCTTCTTCAGAACTACTCTCAGTATCGGTAATTTCGCACAGTTCTTGATTCTTCGTAATAGGGCAGACCTTACAGTACTGATTGTGCCACCACTGAGAATCCCACAATTCTGTAAAAACCCCGTTAAAAATTTTTCTTTCCTCCTCCCTATCGATTGTCTCCGCGTCTTCCAATACTACTTGATCTCCAATTGAGTACCCTTTAAAGAAATAGAACCCCCACCGACTCCTGCTAATTTTTAAGGATACCTTCCAAGTTTGAACCAGATTATTGACCTTCCTTGCTTCCAGGAACACACTAAAGAAGGGGCAATACTTATGCGCCAATTGCCTGCTGGACATTACTTTTGTCGCCTAAAAATAGTCTTTAGTCCGTCCTCAGACACATGCACAGCTTCCCACCGTCCTTCAGGATTAGTTGAGTGTTTGGCGCGAGTGTGGTGAGTCCAGCCTAGTTCTTTGGTCCTGACGGCAGTTTCTGTTGTCAACAAGATCTGGAACGGGCCAAGCCACCTTGGGGCGAGCGGTTCACTCTTCCATGCCTTGATGTAAGCCCAATCCCCGGGGTGGAAGGAATGCACTGCTACCTCCAATGGCGTTCGCTGCACCGCGATGCCTCGTTCCCTATTATCGGAGAGAATAGAGAACAGAGCCAGCAGGTATTTTCTTATAAAGGCATCTTTGAAAAGTTCTAGGTTGGGGCTAATTCTCTGTGTGCTAACATCCCAAATTCCCATTCCATACAGACTCTCAAAGGGCGAGAGTCCTGTAGTGCTATGCGGCTTGGTCCTTATAGCATATAAGGATTCCTAATTTGGCCATTAAATCTCGACCTAGTAGGTTCACTCCTGAATTTGGGGTCCACACGAAATCATGCCACAGCTTTTCATGTGACCCAGGTTTTAGCACCTCTAGGGGTTTTAGAACAGGAACCCGTTGCGTTAGGTTTTCTATTCCTACTATGTTACAATGTCCCCCAGAAAGAGGAAGTTGTCCTTCCCAGGTAGGTTGGCTCAGGCTAGATCTCGTGGCTCCTGAGTCTACCAAAAATTCGATTTCCTTTCCCTCTTTGCCCACCTGCAAAGTTAACAAGGGCTCTGCGCAGGCAGGACTTTTTACCAGGCAGCCCCTCACCTGCCCTTGTCCCTCTTCATTCTTTCTACCTTCCACAAGCTTTCCTCTACCTCCCTGGTTACTATACACTCCTCTCTCACGGCCCCGTCCACGAGTCCCGACCCATGGAGGGTTATTTCCGGGGATCCTTTTATCTACAACTTTTTCCACCATCTGTGCCATCAATTTCAACTTTCTCTTTTCCTTCTCCTCTTCCCTCCTTACCACTACCTTCTGAGCTTCCGTTAACAAATCTCCTATAGGTTTAGTTGTCAAGTCATCAATTTTCTGTAGTTTGAACTTTATGTCCGGGTAACACCCCGACACAAACTCCAGCCTCAGAATATTTGGGTTTGCTTGATCCTCTGGGTCTAATCCGGTATATCGTCGCATATTTCGTTTTAGCCTTTCTAAATACTCGACTGGACTCTCATCTTTTCCTTGGGGCTGTCCAAAGGCTAATTTCATGCTAACGGTTTTAGGGACTGTTGCTTCTAGTCCCTTTAATAAGAAATCTTTCATTTCCCCACACTGCTCCCTAATATTATCAGCCTGAAAGTCCCAGTTCCCCGGGGTTATCTCAGGGAATCTCTCCCTGGCCATCTGTTCTGTTCGGGCGCCATCCTGCGCCTGCCAAAGCCTTCTAGCATGACCCAACGCTTGGTTGGTATACGTTACTCCTGCTAATTGTTTGCAAATATGTAACAATTCAGTGGGCTTATAAACCATAGTCCCTAGAGCGTCCCTGAGTCCTGTCACGAACCCAATGGGGTCTTCTGGAAGATTAGGCAGTTGTTGTTTTATTACCCGAATATCGGAATTAGTTAGAGGGACTTCTACATATCCAACCCTAGTTCCCATTGGGACTTCCCTTAATGGGTACTGGGCTGATGCGCCGGGGCATTCATCTGTTACTTCAGCTGCCTCTGTTGCCCGTGTCCTAGACCTGGTGTTTGGTCGAGATGGGGTCTGCTCCATCTGTTCTATGACCGTCTTCAGTCTGTCAGCTTGTTTTCTGATTGGGTCTAAAGAAGGGGAATACTCTATGGTGGAGGCAGCGCTTAAGGGACTGGCCTGGGTTGGGCCTGAATTGCTACCCTCCCGCCCTGCCTCTTCGTAAGAAGGAGGCGCTGCTAATTGCTCAGCAGCCTCAGGTGGTGCTGTTGGCGGTGCTATGGGCTGCTGATAGTTAAAAAACTCTAAGGGGTCAAATTTAGACATTTCCTCACCCTTCAGCTTGGTATCTAATAGGGTTCTGCTTACTGCCAATTTAACTCCTGGTCCAAATTTTATAATGTACCACATCCAGGAGTCGACATAGGCAGTACGGGGCGGATGAGCAACATAGAAGTTGTCCACCCTTTTAATATCATCGAAATTATCGGATCCGAGTTTTGGCCATCTTGGACTGATTTCAAAATTGGTCCAGACCTCTGTGCACATACGGACCATTTCCTGCTCTGACTGAAACTCCTGTACTTTCACCGATTCCCAATGTAGCAACAGCTTCCCCAACGGGCTATTGCTAGGAATTCCTAGCTCCTCTCCGCCTCTCGGAGTTGGTGCCGGGGCGTCCCCCTCGAAATTCCTCCTTTTCTTTTGGTCCCCACTGGACCTCTTTTCCTTTCTAGACATCTGGTTTCCCATCCCGCGGGAGACAAATACAAAAGGGAAAGGGGTTTTGCGACAAGAGTAAGGGGTCTCTTGAACGCAGACACAATAGGATTGCAACAACCACTCTCTCGACCTGACCCAGGGTACCGGATCACACAACGGCTACCGTAGGGAACTGCAGGTCCACTCAATCCTTCACTCATTCAACAACAACCAACCCGTTCGGAGTTTCCCCACCTTAACTTACCAATGTCCGTTGGCCGGCCGGCTTGGAGGACCTCTTGCGTTCGTGCCTCTTTCCGAGTTCTTGATGCCGAGCAGCCGAAGCGTCGGGAAGGAAGCGGCTGCCTAAAAGGAGACAGGGGTACCCTCCGGTTCGCTTCACCGCCGCCTTCGTTCTGCTCGGCCTCAACTGGGCTGTGGCCCAGCCCCAACCGGGGCTGTTAGGAGATCCCGGACGAGCCCCCAAAACTGTTATCCGGTTCATTTCAAAAAGGAAAGCTCCCAAACTGAGAGACTGAGACATGAAGGCTTCTTGTGAGGTTATTTTATTGCAAAGGAAAACACCTGCTGCAGAAAGCGGGGAGAAAAACAATTTACCACGCAGGGCAAAGGCTTTCTCCAAAGAACAAAAGGAGTGGTACAATCTCTTATAGCCTGTCCCTTCCGGGCGATTTGGGGTGGGCGCACAATCTCCTTAAAAGGGTCAGAAAGTTAGTTGGCGAAAATTCATTGGATTAGTAAAAACACCTTTCAAACATGCGCAGAACAGATCTTCTCTCCCTGGGGCCCCTGCATTCCATTCTTATCTACTACAAGCATGTTGTTTTTCAGTGAACGGACCTTCTTGTTTTCAGGAAACATTAGTCCTTGAGTCAAGAGAAAAAGCAAAAAGAAAGGGAGGGGTTGGGCCCGCTTTTACGGGGCCAATTCTTTTCTCTGAATAAGTCAAACACAATTTTCCTAACATTATGTATATAGTACATAGTCCTGCTCCCTACATAATTTGAGCCAGTACGTTGCCTTGGAACAGATGGTATGTAAGAGCCCCCTTTTGAGAACAAGAAACTCAAAATGGTAATAACAGTTCTTTGAGCATTTTCAGTGACATGGTCAAAATTGGCTATCCACAGCCCAAGTGTCTGAAAACCTATGCCTAGATATTTGTGGGTCTCAACCTGTGCAGTATTGTGCCCGTCTGTCTACCATCTGTGTGTAACAAACCTTTTGGTGAAAACCAGAATTCTGGAAGTCCTTAAACTGCAGTTATCAAGGTCAGGCCGTGGTTACACCAGCAAAATGTCCCTCTATTTTCTCACATCTTTTACTCCCTGAGCAGTTGCGCATTGCGGTCATGTGACATATATCCCGGGGTATGCATTCTGATATATTTTTGAATTTCTGTAACATTTCCTTAAATTGGATGTGATATGACCGGCTACACTTTGGTACTGGAATATTTCCCTCTGAATTGTTTATGTCTCTGGGGGCCCTTTTTTTCTTTCTTCTCTTTTTAAATTTTTGTTACATCGATGTTTCAGCAGCATTTCCTTGATGGGTATGAGTTTCTCTGTTATGTTTGTGCCTCTTGCAGCAGAGAAACTCATATTTGGGCTTTGTTTTCATTGCAGCTCTCCCATGAGGTCCCCAAGAGGAAAACATGAAAGGGTTGAGGGGAAGGAGCACCACCTGGTGGAAGGATCCACAATGAAGTGAAGTGCAAGGACTGATGACATAAGTTTTCCAATGCACCTACACTCTGCTTGCTTTTTTTTTTTAAGGAACATGCAGGCAAATGACATCACTGGCAGGAACAACACAAGGTGGCTTGCCAGAAAAAGTATTGGTACAGTCGTGCGTCCAGGACACCAATTTAATTGTTGTGCAATGAATCCTGCAACAGAAAAAGTAGAAACTTCCCAGCAGGTGGGATTTGATGTGGAGATAGCATGGAGCAGGAACAAATGAATCAACAATGGCCTTATGTAGTCTGAACCCAAAAGGGTTGAAATTCATGAGGAGTAACTCGGAAACATTTTGCTGGTGTGACCGCAGTGTCAGACACCACAGGAAATTGGATTGAAAAACTAACAGTTTCACTGGACTATAAGAGAGAGGAAACTGAGGAGGGAGTCCATGAATATATGTGCTATAGCCTAATTCATTCTGGGAAGAATGTGGATTTGAAACTACTGGTAGACTGCTAAGTAACTTACAACGAACTGACAATGATTTCTGGCCTCTGAGAATCTATCATCAGCAGTAACAAAGTGATTCCTTCCACCCTAAAGCATACCACTCAAATGAAGGCAGTTTGGAGTAACCTGGAGTGGATGTTTGTGTGGGAGGACTGTTGGATCCATTAAGTTCTAGTACTCAAATGAAATTCCTGGGCTCAGAATTCTTGAATTCTAAATATGTGCATATTGTACCAGGCTCTGATGGGCAGCTCTCAGGGCCCTAAGTAAAATCTACAAGCCTCTCCCTTTGTGATAAGCCAATGATTGTTTGACTACACTGTGTTCATTGAACCATTCTGGGAGGCACAAGCAAGCTGGACTAGAGCTGGTCTTCCTGATTTACTAATTCTTTTGTTCTTTGCAAGAAGCTTTCAAAACTCCACCTTGCAAACTGAAATAGTACAATCCATTCTGTTGTCACCATTGGATCTCACCACCACATTCTGTAGCATGTATAGATTGTAATAGCATTACAATCCAGGAAGCATTCAGTTTCAATGGATTTGGGGGAGACGTGTTGTGCATTTCCCCATAATGTTCCATTATGACAAAGATCCCTACAAGTCTAAATCAGACCAGGGCTCCAGAAAAGGCAGTGGAATTACCAAGCATTATCATTACTAGGTAAAGCTGGCCTCTCCCCCCAAAGGTGCAGTAAGGTTAAGAGCAGATGTGGCCTTCTGATGTATGGAAATTACCAACTTTTCTATAAAACTCTTAAATGCACATTTCCATCAATCCCTTTACTAAAGCAGTATATACAGTCATGGCCAAAAATATTGGCACCCTTGCAATTTTGTCAGAAAATGCAACCCTTCTCTCAGAAAATTGTTGCAGTTGCAAATGTTTTGGTACTCACATATTCATTTCTTTGGTTTGCCTTGGAACAACACAAAAAAACAGAGAAGAAAAATCAAATCTTTTGACCTTTTTTTTGATACAATCTCACACAGAAACCCAAAAATGCACTGGCCAAAATTATTGGCACCCTTAACTTAACATTTGGTAGCACCCCCTTTGGAAAAAATAACTGAAATCAATTGCTTCCTGTAACCATGAATGAGTTTCTTACACCTTTCTACTGGAATTTTGGACCACTCTTCTTTTGCAAACTGCTCCACGGCCTTCAGATTTGAAGGATGCCTTCTCCCAACTGCTGTTTTGAGATTTCTCCACAGGTGTTCTATGGGATTCAGATCTGGACTCATTGCTGGCCATTTCAGAACTCTCCAGCGCTTTATTTGTAACCATTTCTGAGTGCTTT
Organism: Intellagama lesueurii; assembly: GCA_037013535.1. NCBI lineage: Eukaryota > Metazoa > Chordata > Lepidosauria > Squamata > Agamidae > Intellagama > Intellagama lesueurii. The sequence goes on from JBAJHW010000005.1 coordinate 124,730,150, forward strand.
TTGAAGTGTGTTTCGGCTCATTGTTCTGCTGGAAGACCCATGACCTCTGGTGGAGACGCAGCTTTCTGACACTGGCCACTACGCTGCGCCCCAAAATTCTTTGGTAATCATCAGATTTCATGATGATTCATTCACACAGTCAAGGCATCCAGTGCCAGAAGCAGCAAAGCAACCCCAAAGCATCTTTGAACCTCCACCATGTTTGACTCTAGGGACTGTGTTCTTTTCTTTGAATGCCTCATTTCTTTTTCTGTAAACAGTGCCATGACGTCCTTTACCAAAAAGCTCTACTTTTGTCTCATCTGTCCACAGTACGTTCTCCCAGAAGGATTGTGGTTTTGTCACATAAGTTTTGGCATACTCCAGTCTTGTTTTTTTATGCCTTTGTGTCTGCAGTGGTGTCCTCCTGGGTCTCCTACCATAGCGTCCCTTTTCATTCAGATGGCAATGGATAGTGCGAGCTGACACTGTTGTACACTGTGTCTGCAGATCAGCTTGAATTTGTTTGGAAGTTAATCTGGGTTCTGTATCCACCATTCAAACAACCCTTTGTTGTAATTTTTCAGTAATTTTGCTCTTCCGTCCATGTCCAGGGAGGTTAGCCACAGTGCCACGGGCTGTAAACCTCTTGATGATATTGCGCACAGTGGACACAAGAACATTAAGATCTCTGGAGATGGACTTGTAGCCTTCCACAACTTTTTCTCTCAAATCCACAGACAACTCTTTACACTTCATTCTTTTCTCCATGCTCAGTGTCACACACAACACAAAGGTTGAGTCAACTTTTCTCCATCTTAACTGGTTGCAAGTGTGATTACTATATTGCCCACACCTCTTACTTGCGACAGGTGTGTCTAAATACAAATTATAGGAGCATCACATGCTTGAAAAGCAATTATTTCTTACAATTTAGACAGGGTGCCAATAATTTTGGCCAGTGCATTTTTGGGTTTCTGTGTGGGATTGTATCAGATTTGACTTTTCTTCTCTGTTTTTTTGTGTTGTTCCAACGCAAACCAAAGAAATGAACACGTGGGTACCAAAACATTTGCAACAGCAACAATTTTCTGAGAGAAGGGTTACATTTTCTGACAGAATTGCAAGGGTGCCAATATTTTTGGCCATGACTGTATACTTTCCCTAAATACAAAGGCAAACTATTCTCAATTGTCTGTTCCTCCCTGTCCTCCTTGACCCCTAGTGCATATCTGCCTTCTGCTCATACACACACCACAACATTATAACCCATCCCTCCCCTTCTCATTCTCTCCATCAATCCCCATCCATATTCAAATGCACACTTCCTCTGCCAGTGATCACCAACTTGCCAATTGCTCTACACATATACCCATCCATTAATATGCATTACTTACAAAGTTAATCTACTGTGCAAAGGTACACATCCCCATATTTTAGTGTACAACTTACATTACATCACAGTATCCAAAGCTGGACTTCCAGTAAATCAGAGAAAAAGAATGAACTTCATTCTATTAATCCTTTGCTGTATCCCTAGATAATTGTCATGAATGTCTAGGGATATATAAGTGCTAATAACATTTCTGTTGTTCAGTATTTCAGTGATTCATTGTGTGTTTGACTCTGTTAGCTATTGAACCTGTCCAATTCTGATGATGAGACTTGCAAGTTCCTAAAATAGCAAACAACTCCCTGTCCACATGTGTACAAACTAGGAAGTAGCACAGCTTATTCTAAGCCAATATGAGTTAAAACTAGAGCCTTGATGGCGCCTGATCCCTCTCAAAGCCCACATGAGGCTCCAAATTCCACCTGCCCCAACATAGGAGTAGGGAAACTACATTTTGTCGTTCTCATGGAACCTGGCTTACTGCTATTTTCCATTTCCACAGAGGTCTTCCAACAGTAGGTCTGGTGGCTTTTGGTCCAAGGTGCCTCACACCACAATTCGGGTGTGAGGTACCCTTTTCACTAGAACTACAGACTACTCTTCAGCAGCAAAGTAAATAGATGGGTGGGATGGAGTTTGGTCACTTGTAGGTAGGTGAAGGAAGGAGTTGACAGATCATGAGTGGAAAGAGTGGAGTTCTTTGGCTCATATCTGTGGTAAATATTATAGCATTGGCAACACATTTTGGTACACCCAACACTGCCACTGCTGTCTTCCTTGTGTCACTAGGAGTGTATTTATTCACTTCTCTGGCAGCCGTCAGCCTCCTCAGCTCCCTTCACTTTAATTAAAATCTAGGGGAAGACATCATAAGCTAACACTCCCCAGGGCTTTTTCAGATCAGCAGCCAGGGAAACTGCAGTGATGAAGAGATGTGTAATAGGAAGAAAACCAAACCTAACCAAACCAAAAACAAAAGCAGCATTTCTGGCCATGTTGCAATGGGACAGTAAGTTCAAAAACATAACCAAAAGAAATGTTAAACAGCCCCGAAAATGAGGTAGATTGGAAGCTTCACTGATGGAAAAACAAACATTTGGAGACATGGTGCAACACTAGCTCCATATTTTTCCTGAAGCTAGACAAAACACTGTCCTTTCACACACCCCTTATAGCACTTACAAGGAAGCAGCTATATTAGAAGTGTCTGCAGTACAGGCAAAATGTACATATATGTGGCGATCCCTATAAATATAAAATTTGGAAGACTCTGAGGAAAGTGCTGAACCCCAAAGAAGATTTGTGCTGAGTCAAAATTTTCGAGAAGATACTTTTCTGTGAAATACCAAAATATTCTGAGATTCTCCTTTTTCTTACTTTGCTATAAACAGAAGGTATTTGCAGAACTTTCCTGTTACAACCACCACTAGCAATGAGTGAACACCACCTGTGCTGGAGATTTCTCCCACGTTTACAGAAAGTGTACTATGTGGAGAAGTAAACCTTTGGAGACATTATGGTGCAACACTAACTTTGTATTTTTCCTGGAGCTAGACATGACACTGTCCTTTCACATACACCTTTAAAGTCTCTGCCCTCAAATAGGGTGGAGAATTCTGAACAGCCATTTGTGCCCAGCTTTATTCACCATCACCCATTCCCTTCTCCCAAACACATCAGGCAGCAGGGAAGCAGCAGAGATGGCAGTAAGTTCTTACTGCTTCTCTTTCTTCCTCCAGCCCCATGATGTTAGAAAAGTATTATCCAAGGTGCACAGGACCCAGGAGTACATCCCTCAGGCTTTCTTGCATCTAGAATGCTACTGCAGCATAGGTGCTAGAAAGAAAGGGGGTGGCAGCAAAGAATTCCAGACAGACATGGAGGAAAAGGGGTGTGGAGGGGGAAAATATCTTTGTTGACCTGCTCTTGCCCCACTGCCAGAGAGGGGTGGGAGAAGGAAGCTGGTGGAGAAGTCCTAGGATTCATAGAGGAATTTCACAAAAAGTTAAAAGGGAACAGTTGCCTAATCCACTTGTTTCCAACCTATTGGGCTACAACTCCCAGACTCCCTCACTATTCACCATGATAGCTAGGGCTCCTGACAGTTCAAGTCCAACACACTGTGTGGACATCTGTGGGAATGGCCTAATCAATTCACTTGTTGCAATTTCCTGCTTGAAAAACTCCTCCGACTCCATACTTCCAATGAAAGACTGGAAAAAATGAGTGGAAAATCAAGGCAAGCCAAAGGGAGTTCACCCATCACAAATATTTATGCATAAACAAGATTTCATAGATTCTCAGATACAGCAAGAGACTGAAGAGAGAAGCAGTTGTATTGGATTTACAACCAAACACTTGTGTTTATTGCCCTGATGTTATTTTCTTTGCAATGATGCCTAATTAAGGACAACAAAATATGGTTTATGATTGCAACGAGGCATAGGTATTCAAATCTGTTCAAGAAAACATAATATGTCCTTGCTGCAAACAGAGATGAGGGATTGAATCACAAATTATCTGATCTAACATATGCATCTGAATGAGTCGGAAGTAAATACTGGCATATTCTTACCTCATTGGGGAAAAACACGACAACCTCACCTGCCTCTGAGGAAGCTTTATGCTTCAGTGAGTTCATCTTGCTCCCAAATGTTAACTCACAAGAGGCTGGTTACTCTGCTGCTTTAGGCAAAGTGCCACTTGTTTTGAGGCAGATTGAAAAGTGCTTGCTTGTTTAAAAACCTTTACAACTTGATTTGGTGGAATCAGGGATCACAAAATGTAATCCACAGGACACATGTGCCCTTGTGTCCCTGTTTTGCATGTCCCACTGCCACTGCCAAAATCAGTTCTTTCCCCCGGGGGGGGGGGTTCACTTCCTATTTTTTCAGGAAGGAAAATGGACTATTTTGCAGGCTGACAGGGTCATATAGTGCAGGAAGGCACTCTTGCAGAGTATCACTGGATTTTGATGGCAGTTGCAGTAGAGGCAAACCTGGTGGTGGTGGTGCTGCCAAAGTTTGGTGACAACCATCGCTACAAAAAGAGAATTGAACGATTAATTCCCCCAGTGGGTTCTGCAGGGGCTCCAGTAAGGAAGTACCTCACACCATGCTAAATATATAAAATGGGGCTAGCTAGACTGGCAAGAGTTGTTAAAACCCCATGTCAGTGTCTGCAATTAAATCATTTCTCATATTGTATGATTGCGAGTATGGGTTTGCAACCCATTGTACTCTCAACCCCAAACCAATCCAGGCTGAATGACAAGTGGATTGTTGAGAAAGTGCATGCATACATTTTCAGGCAGAAGGAAGCTACATGGTTGGAATCATTCACATGCCTTGTGCGTGCTACTGCAACACAGTGCCTCGGTCTGGGTACAGTACAGTGACTAAATAAATCTAGGATTTTGGGCAAAACAATGTGCTCCTTGATCTCCCTCCACTGGCTGCTGATCTGTGCCCAGAGACAATTCGAAGTGCAGGTTTTAACCTATAAAGCCCTAAAAGACTTGGGTCCAAGCTATCTCAAAAATCTAATCTCTCTTTATAAATCTGCCCAGGTGTTAAAATAATCCAGGGAGACATTTTTCTCAGTCCCACATTCCTCACAACTGCACTTGGTGGGGACACAGGAGAGAGCCTTCTCTGTTGCTGCTCCCAGACTCTGGAACTCCCTCCCACAGGAGGCCAGACTGGCCCCATCTTTGCTATCCTTCTGCAAGCAGGCAAAGACCTTTCTCTTTAGGCAGGTTTTTCTTTAGTGACTGACTGTTTAGGAAACAATGAACAGAATGATTTATATTTTGTTGCTTCTAAATCTGGTTTTTGAAATGCTATCACATAACATTTAAAACATAGTGTTATTAATTCTTCTTTAATATTTGAATAATTTGCTGTTTTTAGCTTTTAATATTGCATTTTTTAATTATGTAAGTTGCCTTGGCTCTTTATTTAGGAGAAAGGTGGGGTAAAGGTATTTTAAACAAACAAATAAATTCCTTTCTTTGTTCTGTTTAGTGATGTACAACAGGAAATCATCCATCACTTTGTTTTTTCCATAGACAATGCTCCATTTTGGCTGAAATTCTGTTGTGTAGTTCTGTGTGTGCAACTTTGACAATGACATCATCTCCACAGAACATGTAGAGCTGTGCAACAGGATTTCACCCCCCCCCCAGGTTTTAAAAAATCAGTTAATTGATGTAGTATCATTGGACAGCTTCCAAGGTATAAACAGTTTCCCACCCCTAATATGTTTATCCACATATCTAGCGCACAGTGATCTGGTGAAGCAAGTACTGTAATTATTCATTACTCTAATAATATTCTTTATTTTGTATATGCATTCTTTTGAATTGCTCTCTCAATTTTAAAAATGGTGTATTTTTACTGAAAATAATTTGCAAGAAAATAGCTTTGAATTTGTGTGAATATAAAAGTTAAGTCACAATGAATGTCCTTTATTTGATCCTACTAAAGTATTTCAGCGTTCACATACAGTACGTTTTGGCTTGTGGAAAAATTTTCTGGATTCAAATTACAATCATGTTTTTTTTAAAAGTTGAAAATATCCACAAGGAAAAAAAATCCGAATTCCAGATTTTGTGAAAAATTCTCATTAATGGTCTCAAATTGTTTGACTGTCAACTTAAAAACAAATCGATAGAAGCACCCAATTTTGGGAAGAAGAAAAAAGAATACAGTGGCCATTTACCTAATAGCTGCTGGTCAATCAGAACTGTTAAATACAGTGCCAGGCTGTTAAGCACATAAATATGGCATTGAAAAATAGCCCAGAATTCTAAAAGAAGGGGCAGGAATAATTTCTGCAGCCCCTCTACAAGAAATAATAAGTGTTCAGAAACAAAATAAAGAATCGTATATCTATAAGCCTCTGGGGGCATGATTCTCCTTTATAGTAAAGTATGGGTCCCCACTTTTTAAAGCCCTGAAACTGTTTTTGTTAAACAGAAAATGAGTTTCCGGTCACTTCTGGTTTCACTGGAAGAGGTTGGTATGGCCTACAAGAGGACTGGGGAGTTAAAAGATGGTTACTCAACCCTCCACAGTTTTCTACCTGATTCAAAAACATACTTGGGCGTATGAATAGACTCTGTTCTATTTGCATTAATATGGATTTTTTTAATGTTAGTTGTCAAATATTTAATATTTGCTTGGATTACAGAAAATGTCTTTGTCAGGTCAGGGATTTTGTCACATAAGCATGTACCTAAGAACGCTGCAGAACTTTATAGACCACCATGGCAAAACCAAAACTCACAGCTGACATTTATCTCAATTAAGAGTTAATTCTTAACTTGTGGAAAAACTTAATTCCAGAATTAAACCAAACAATTAATTCCAATCATATCAAAATTCATCTGAATATCAAGGTATGTCTTTTCATTGTTGCAATGATTACAGGCATCATCATCTTGTCTAATTCTACAAGCTTTATTTCTACATTGCTTCTATGTCCCATAAGCACAAAAGTACTTCAAAGTTGTAGAAAACACCCCAAAGCCTTACACATTTGTAAGAACTGAAGGGACAAATGCTTAAAAATATATGAAATATATATATATTATATATAACTGCAAAGAGTACAAATTATATACACCATCTCCATATTCACACATTGCAACGTAAACTCGTTCAGCTGTCAGGAACATTATGCAGAGTGACCGTGCTTGGCTGGAGATCTGGCTATTTCTTTTACAATGACTATGACAAACTATTGTTCAAGCCTCAATTTTAAAAGCACTTCCATTTTCAGAGCTATTTTTTCTACGCTCCCTTTGATTATTTTAGTACTCTATACACACAAAATTTCACATCTTGACATCTTTATGATATAGTCCATAATACATCTTTAAAACATAAACCAAACAATCATTAACACATCTAGGTCTGCCCACCACCACTTCATTCCTTCTCTAGCGGAAACTAGATTTACCACACACACAAACCCCCCCACAAAAAAAACCCCAATCCTCTTTTCCTCATTCCTCGGAGGCATGAGGGTGACTTCATATTCTACCGACTGGAGTCCTTTCAACAGACAAATCCCAGGGCAGCACAAGAATCCTTTTTTCATGTACTACTTTGGCTCCCAAGAGGTCCCTCTGTCATTAAATATTGAAGCTGCTGAGTTCAAATTCTATCAAAATATGAGCATGAAAAAACTATATTGCTATGAACCGTATGGAGAGATAGCTAGACAGATGGAGAGATAGCTAGACAGCTCACTACCTAGACTGATATTGGCAAACTATATTGCTGATATAGCTAATAGCAAGCTATACTGCCATTCTAGAAAATTAACAAAGAAGTTTGTGCCACTCAGTGACTTGAAAAGAAAGCTAAAAGCATTTTCCTAGCTGTCATCTTGCAGATGCTTATACTGCAATGGAGCCTTCCACAAATGTAGGGCTGTCAGAAGTGTTGGATTATATCCCATGTCATCCTTGACATAGCAGGGCTGCAGTTGGCTGGGGTGTGTTTGACTATGTGGGGCCATTCCTCCTCCATTACTTTCTTTAAACCTGTAGCAATCTTCAAAGAGTCTAGCTCCAAAACAAATACTGCTTTTGTAAAGTCTGTATAAAAGAAAAAGGCAAGATCAAAGTGCACCCCACCACCCCTTGCCTGGGCTGGGATGGTGGGGCCATGGTCTGCAGCAGTGATATCCAAAGGCTCACGAGTCAGATCAAAGTGCAATGTAGACTTTGTTGTGGGGGTTAGCAGTGTCCAAGACAGCCTCCCAGGTCCGTTTCCATGCTTAGTTCCCTTTACTACCCCAGGGGTCTCTCTGTCCTTCTGACATCCCTGGTTGACTTCACTGGGACTGACACTGTCCACAGTCCCCTTGTTCAGGCTGAACAGGTCACTCCCTTCAAGGATGGCTTGTACTGATGGACTACCAGAGTGCTACAGATCTTCCTGAGTCCTCCTGGAGATGCTGCTGCCTTGCCTTTTGACACTTGCATCTCTGGCACTGCTTCTGCATTGGGGACGACCACATCCCATTGACCAACCAACCTCCAACCCAAGTAGCACTGGTTACTTGGTCAAGGCTGCTGGAGTATGAATTTGAGACTCATGTCTCATCCATGGCCATGCAGAATCCTCAGCTCCACCAAGACAGTGGTCCAGAAGTCTTTGATAAGAGTCAAAGTCCCCTTCCCGAAGCAGAACCTCCTCCTGCTCCTATACATTATCCCTTCAGGTGACCCCTTCCTCCAACCCAGCTACCTTCTCCTTGGTCTTCTCTGAGTTCCCAGAATCCTCTTCTTCTTGCAGTGCCCCCATCACTTTTATCCCTACCAACTAGGTGATGAGTTCTGTCCCCACCCAAGTGGTCCTCATCAGCTGACTTCCCCTGCTGGTTCTGAACTAGCCAACTGGCCTCAGTGCCTGCCCAGGGCCCAAAAGGAGGTACCTTTGATGGACTCTTCAGGGTGCATTGGGTGAGAGCTGATGGTCCACCAGGGGCACCGGCGGCGATATCTCACACATACCTAAATGCCAACTACATTTCTATGTCTCCTCTGACAACATAACCATCCACAACATCAATGTTTCATTCATCTACAGATCTTCCAATGTGATGTGTGCCATCTTTTTGCCAATACTCTACCACAGTGGTTCCCAACCTTGGGCAACCCAGGTATTCTTGGGCTTCAATTCCCAGAAATGCTGGCCAGCACAGTTGGTGGTGAAGACTTCCAGTAATTGCAGTCCAAAAACATCTGGGTTACCTAAGGTTGGGAACTACTGCCCAATTACATTTTACATAGGAGATGTGACCTAGTCTCTACCCATAAGAATAAATGGAGGGAAAAAATGCCATTTTTTAAAAAAAACTGAAAAATACTTCAGTCTCTCAAGGCACTCTGTCTCAAACCTCAAGATGGCTGTTTTTGAAAAAAAGAAAATTGATGATAAATTCCAACATGAAAAGCTGAACAATTTATTAAGCTCAGATAGTTAGGTATCTGGCTGCACAGCCAGAGGTTGGGAGTTCAATTCCCCTGTCCCTCCTATGAGTACAGCAGACTTGTGTATCCTTGGGCAAGCTGCACAATCCCAGGGTACCCCCAGAAGAAGGAAATGGTAAGCTACTTCTTTGTATTCTCTATGTGGAAAACCCTGAAAAGGGTTGGCGTAAGTCAGAATTGACTTGATGGGACATAATTATTATTACTTGTTTTGTGGTCTGATTAGGAACATGTGAAAACATGTTACTACAAATTAGAGATGGGGGTATTCGTATTCGTATACGAATACCCCGCACAGGTGGCGATAACGAGGGTCCAGCCCCTGTCCACTCACAATTCTGGTGCTGCCACGGGCTCCGGGATCCTTCCTACCGTGTTTCCCCGAAAATAAGACAGGGTCTTATATTAATTTTTGCTCCAAAAATGCAGTAGGGCTTATATTCAGGGGATGTTTTATTTTTTTCATGTACAACTACATTTATTCAAATACAGTCATGTCATCTTCTTCTGATTGCTGCACAATGATGGAGGGCGGGGTTTCACATAACTAGGGCTTATTTTTGGGGTAGGGCTTATATTACGAGCATCCTGAAAAATCATACTAGGTCTTATTTTTAGGTTAGGTCTTATTTTCGGGGAGACAGGGTATAACTCCGGAGCTCGCGATTGGCTCGCCACTCCTGGGAAGAGGCGGGACGACAAGCCTCTCTGCCAGGTTGAAGAGTGGTTCACAGATTGCAAGCTCCAGAGTGATAGGAAGGATCCCAGAGCTCATGACAGCAGCGGAATTGTGAGTGGACTGTCCAGCCCCATGTGGCTGGACCCTGGTTATTGCCACCTGTGCGGGGGTATTCGTATATGAATATGAATACCCCCATCTCTACTACAAATTACTGTTTGTTAATGGCCACCATTAAGATAATTATTACTGCTTGTCCTTTTTGTATTTTAGGTCTCTCTAAGCTTACTGTTTATAACCCCCCCCCCCCAATCCACTCAAGCAATTTTTATAATGATAATCTGCCTCGTACTGACACATCACTCCATTCATCCGATGAAGTGGGATGCAGGCAACAAAAGCTTAAGCCAAATAAAATGTATTAGCCTTCAAGGTGCCACAAGACCTTTTTTCGTCTACTCTGAAAGAAGGATAGAATTCACAACCTTTCCCCTTAAAACAGGGGTCTCCGAACTTTTCAGTATGAGGGCCACATCATATATTTTACACATTTTCGAGGGCTGGAGGAGGGAAGGGGGACCCAAGCGATCCCCCAGCCCTGCTGTGTTTGCAAAGACAGTGGGGGTGGGGGATCACTTGGGTCCCCCTTCCCTCCTCTTCCTATGCCCGGGCCGGATAAAAAGGCAAGGCGGGCCGGATGTGGCCCGTGGGCCATAGTTTGGAGACCTCTGCCTTAAAAGAATGTGGGAGCAGCCAATGGAGAAGGCCTTTGCCTTGAGTCCCTGGAGAGAATGGGCTTCTTCTCAAGTAGAACGTTCATTTTTCATACATAACAAACTGGAAACATTCACAGTATCCAAGAAACATTTTCCTGGGGACGGTTTAGGGAGAGACATGTAGATAACTGTGTGCCTAATTACTGATGCAACAGCAGCACTATTTCAGAATTTCTGTTAATTTTGGGAGGGGGTCTATTGAACTCAGCATTTTTGAAGCATTCCATTGGTACCTCCCCCAAGAGTTTCATCATGCCTCATACTCTCCTGCCTGTTAGTGATCAATAAACCACTTTTGCCAGTTATATGGACACTTATCTTTTTGGAATCAATATTTTATTATTGTATCATCCATTCAGAGAGAATCTATAATGTTATTAAAGATATTTATTTGGTATTGTGCAGTTGCTGTACACCACTAAATGCAGGATTTTTATGAGTGGCATATGCAACAATTATAGGACTGTTTTAGTAACAAAGGCGAAATACTGGTAGTAGAGTTTTGTTCATGTGTCTGAATCCGTAGTGTATTTTTCCATTCAGCTCTTGATTTGTCTATGAAGGGGAATCATCATGCAGAAAATATTGCACACTGGAGAGCAGAGATGTGTCATAAAAAGGAAGTACACTGGAAAATTGAAGATCTGCTATAACTATTGGCTATGCTTAGCATCAGGGGGAATGTGTGTTAACTCTGGCAAAAGACACAAGGACACAGTTTTTTTGTGTTTATGAAAAGATGAGCTCCACTTTGCTCAATCTTTCTGCATTTGCTCTCCATTTCCACTTATATCCATTCTCCATTTTCACCCCTCTAAAAAGAATAGACATTACGGCATCACAGGTTTTTTTTTTTTAACTAGAATTCACCCATCTCTACATTTCACATTGCCCAAATTAGCTCTTCTAAAGACTTCTTTGGACTGAATCTGTTGGAGTTTTATTTACAGCCTCGCATGCTATCTGTAGTTTTAGTGACTGGGCTGGGTTGATTCTCTATCCAGCACTAACTAATCGTTCCTTCTAGCTTTTGAAATTCAAAGAGAGCCCTGCCTCTCTGCTCAGTGTTCAGTCTCTCTATTTTGTCTCCTGGTGGCAGTTTGTTTACTCTTAATCTGTTTCGTTGGTTGCTAGTATATGTGCAATGAAGAAAATAGTATACCCAAGTCTGTAATTTCAAGCAACAATAAGTAAAGAAATTTTGTTTATTCTTTTTCCTACAAATGTCTCAGAATAAGTTATTGCGACTTTGAGTGCCAGTTAATTCTGTGTGTGTGTGTGGACTCTGGGGAATTTATAGCTATTCTCTGTGGATTGCTGTAATTCTGCTGTGTAGCAAATAGTATATTACCAGAAATTCAAAACTCTGCAACAGAATCTACCCTTATCAGTGTTGGGAAATTTAAGCAACCTTGCATACAAAGCCCATTCTAACATGGGGTGTTAGTGGGAGGGATGCTTTCCCAGCCTAATGTGTCAATCCTTTGATACTAACCAATTAACAAACTGTTTTTCCCCCAGGCTCAAGAATACCCTTCCTCTCCTCATGCTAATTAACATGCTTTACTCTCTTTGTTTGGGTCAGATGCTTCCAGCATGACCAAGAGGACAGAGGGCTGAGTAAAATCCTCCATTAAGAAATGAACTCTCCACATGGGCTATGTCCATATTTTCTACTATCTTTAATTCTTCTTCTTCCTTTAACCCCTGATCCCTTGTGAAGGTGGCAGAAAAGAATGAGTAAACATATATTATTCCTTTTTACCTCGAAATGGTGTCTGAGTGATTATTGTGCTGGCTATTGCAGATGGGTGAATCTTTTGGGAAACTTGATGCTAAATTCTAACTCTCACTCCCTGTCCTTCCGCTATGCATCAAGGAAGAATTAAATATATTCCTACAATTTGTTTTTTTCAATAATCAGTTACTCTAGAAACTTCCCTGGAAAGGTTCCATGGTATTGGGATTAGAATCAAGTATTTGAATCACATTAATGTCTGTTAATTCTGTATTCCCATTTAGCCCTCAAATGCTTTGTCTTCTCAAGCCTCCTTTTCTTCTCCATACTACTTGCCATCATATTCTTTTCTCTTGCTAGTATAATAGGCATACTTTTTCTGTTTTACCACAAATGACTGAATACTCTTCTATGCTGTTTCCTCCATGAACTTTGTTCTTTTTCAACACAATATCCAACAAACAAGCTAGCATTCCTATTAGACACTGGGATGGCGGTGCATAGGGAGTAGTTATCTATAGTTACAAGCAACCATCCAGTCTGCATAAGCTACAGGTTTTTCCAATAACACTAGGAATAATTCACAGGTCCTTTGTAGCCTTGCATGTCATAGGTATGTCCTAATTTAGAAATAAGTAAGATGGGTTTGGTTACACCGTATGCATCCATGGGCTGCTCATCAAGGGAGACAGAAGTAATGTTTGAAACAGTGATCATCACAGATCCTTCATGAGCAGAATGAGTCTGACTTCAAGCTGACTTCACAAGTAGCCTTGTACACTGATGTAACATCAGATCAAACCAAGATTTATCCATCTGTTTTGGCATTCTACTCATTTAGTTGTGCTTCAGGGAGAAGGTGAGAGAGTTGAGTTGCTGAGGTCACTAGCCAAGCAGTGCAAACCACAACCTAAGATTCTACATTAAATATGAACTATTTTCAAAAACTGGGGTGGATGGTTTCCTATCCATTCACTTTAAGCTCACTGAAGGGTGCCAGGACTAATTCCTGGCCATAAACCTCTCTCTAATGTATTAGTCAATTAATCAGAGACAAGAAGATCCAATATATATTTGTTTATTTTCAGTTGAAAGTAAGCAAAATAATGGACACAACTTCACTCACCAAACATGCGGAGAAGAGTGCCACCCCCTTATTACAGATTATACATTTTATAAGTTTCGACAAGAAATGGGCGGCAAAGGGGAGTGGAGAAGGAGGAGGAAAGGGAGGGTTTGCAGGTGGCTGAGCTCATCCCTCCCGGGTCCGTGCAGTTAGACTCCCAGGTCTCTTATCTCTAACCAAGTTACAAAGCAAATTACAGAGGCAAGATGGCTGCAGTTAGGCTAAGTTGTTCTTTATATACATATGTGTTGATTTGACCTAGGAGATATAAACTTTTCATAAACTTATTTTTATATAACTTATCTTTTAAAAATTTTTTATAAATGTTTTGAGTGGGTATATTGAGATTTTTGCAAAATAACACTCATTTTTCTATGTAGACTGCACCTGCCTTCACTCACAATCCACCATCAGTGTCCTATCTCCTTTTCCAACAGGGAACCAGGCCTGAGCTCAGCCTATCCTGGGTCATGAGGCATCCCAGCACAGCCTGCCACCAGGTGAGCACAATGGAGGTGTCCATCGGCCAGATGGAACTCCCAGAATGAAGAATTCTTAAGTTTGGAAATAAAAGAAAAATAAACACATTCTTCCTAAGAATTATAAGAAAGATGAAAATGAACTACTAACTTTGAACAGGAAAAGGTGTTCGTATATACAGATACATGCTGTAGTTAAAAGAAAAGAGAAAGAAAGAGTAAGGGAAACCCACCAGAGTCCAAACGGCCTGTGTACAATTGGAAAGCATTTCTTCGCACAGAATGGCAGATTACTGAATTTGCAAAGTTATAGAGGCGGCTGCTCTGGAGTACATGGACTGTCATAAAAAAGGTGAGATGAAAAAGTTCTGATGTGGACACAGAACAGCAGCCCAACCTATTGGATCTTGCCCATGCACTACATTTAGCCGGTTATACCACTTCCAAACCTATAGGGTGTCCAGCATCTACTGAAGTATTGAGTTTATGATGATCATATATCATTCAATCAGTCAAATAATAGGTATAGATGGCTATTTTAGACATACTTTCAGTGAGTAAGTTCTATTGAACGTGGTGTTATTTCAGGGCACATATGCACTAGGATCACAGTATTAGAAACTAGCAATGTTTTCAGAAAGATGTCTTGCAAAATAAGTTTACTTCTTTAGTGGCTGTGCCTAAATTGGCAAAACTGTTGATGTATGGAAGTGTATTTTAAAATGTACAGCCCAGTGCATACTCATTATCAGCTTCCACTGGCCCCTAACCTGTCTATGTTACAAACTAGGCTTATGGGCAGTAGCCCCTAACCTGTCTATGTTACAAACTAGGCTTATGGGCAGTAAAAGACGTGAAAATAAATTAGGCTAGCCATGGATAGAGTTTGACTACTGTGTACACTACCAAGCCTCCTTTAACAGCAAGAGCTTTTTCCTTCCTTCCTTCCTTCCTTCCTTCCTCCTTCCTTCCTTCCTTCCTTCCTTCCTTCCTTCCTTCCTTCCTTCCTTCCTTCCTTCCTTCCTTCCTCTAGGGTCTAGAGAACTTCGCACCAGAAATAGATATTTTGCCTTTTTTGGAGTACTGTATCTGACACACTTTGGGTATCCTGGGAGCCACAGTAAAAAATAAAATAAAATAATATCAAATGAAGTGATTACCTCTCTTCTTTACTGAGAGCTAAAGCACTGAAATGAAGAGGTTTAATCCTGTTATATTACCAAGCCCACACGGGTTCTTTTGCCTTAAATGGAGCATAAATGGAAGTTCAGCATTGCAGCCAAAATCTGGATGACCCCCACAAATGGAAGAGGAATTGAGTGTTAAAGATTTACATTTTAAAGTGCTCTTTGGGAATGTATTTATGTAGCCTTTTTTTCTTGGTAAATATGTGAAGAAAGATTTAACAAAGGGCATAGGATAAAAATTATGGAGCCAGGCAATTAAAAAAGCAAACAAACCAGGTTTTAAAATCGGTTGAAAAGATAACAGTGCTTCTCAAAATTCTGCATGTACTCTATATCCATTTATCCATCTATCCATCCATCCATCTGGAATCTTTCTGCTGGCAATCAAGGATGATGGGATTATACTTCAGGATCCATGATTTTTAGCTGTTTTTAAAGATT
The DNA here is from genome assembly GCA_037013535.1 of Intellagama lesueurii. Classification (NCBI taxonomy): domain Eukaryota; kingdom Metazoa; phylum Chordata; class Lepidosauria; order Squamata; family Agamidae; genus Intellagama; species Intellagama lesueurii. Next base: position 124,745,956 of record JBAJHW010000005.1, read on the forward strand.
TTGTTTCTTTTAAAAAGGAGGTGGGGAGGGAAGGCATGCTCTCTATCCCTGGCAGAGTGGAAGAAATTATGATTTGGAGAAGATGTTGCAAACAGACCCACCAAAGCAGTCTTTTATCTGGGAGGTAAATGAACTGAAACAGATGAAAGAGGGTTGAAAGAACTTTCCTCAAGGCAAAATGTCTCTGTCACCAGCTGTTACTGGGAGATAATGTGCAATGACAAGTGATGTATAGGAGCGAATCCAAATGTCTACAGCCCTTTTCTCCTCCGGTTTAGGAAGAAAATGGAATCTCTCATGTCATTGACAAAGCTTCAAAGGAAGCAGCAAAATCTTCAGCTGTAATTCACATATGTCAGTATACCACTATTCTCAAATAAGCTAGGGCACATTAAAAAAAAAATCATCATTTTGTTTTGTGTACATTTTTAATCTAAAAGGTATTTCAATTATTTCCGGCAGTGAGCAAGAAATAGCATTTGAGGCTCACTCATGACATATTCTAAACAAAATATTGGTTGTATAACTCATTAGGCAACATAGTTTTAACCTTAGAATTCTGGGTATTGTAATTTGCTCTGGGTGACAAAACGTCTCTTAAAAGTAGAGGCAGGACTTAATGTATGTCAGTGTTCCAGTTCAATATCAATCTATGTTCCATAGCATTGGAAAGCATGGTGTGATCCAAAGGCCTCTAAGCAGATGTAGAATACCACCCCTACCTACCTGTAGGGAATCCCTCAGCCCAGGGCTAGGTCAAAACATTGTGCTGCCTAAAGCAGAGCAGACACATGGCACCATTCTGAGGCCCTCCCCCAACTTGGTGCACGGCCAATCAAATTCTTTTGGCACCTGAAACAGAAAATCCTGCAAGTACTTCTCCCCTTCCTTGACAATGAAAAAACAAAACAAAACAAAAATAAAACCACAACAGTAATAGTAAATGCCTTTCAAGTTCCTGCCCTTTCATGATACTCCAGAGCAGCTGTCTCCCTCTGCCTAACGGTAGAGCCAGCCCTGGCCAAGCACCATGAGTTTGGGAGAATTCACAAGAGGGTCTGGGGTTTTTTCCAGATAGGCCTGAGACATATCCTTTCCTATTCTAGAAATGAAACATCTGGAGTCTGCAACTGAAAGTCTGGTTTGAAAGTAACTCCAAGGCTCTATGTGGCTGCTGGTCTCGGAAGAATGTCAGTGCAGCCTAGCATAAGATTCCATTGAGTTTAGTGTGCCTTACTACTGTAGAAAAGTGGAAAGAACACAATTCGTTGTTATTGTTATCACTATTATTATTTATATCCTGCTTTTTATCCGAGGAACTCATGACAAAGTGCAGTTATTCTGTTTTATCTTCACAATAACCTGGGGTTAAATAACCATGTATTCAGAAATGGTGCTCCCTCAAACTGTTAAATATGTCTGTCTCAGCATTTAAATTTTCCTTATCTCCAAATCTGGCATTACAGTATGCTTTGTTTTGTGCTTTCTTTTTGGAAGGTGAGCAAGTGCCTACTTTGCAAGTCAGACTGCCAGGGCAGACATCTCACTGCTGGAGGGAAAAGAGAGAATCCAGCAGGGTTTAGGTCCTCCCTTTCTGAGGAGGACCCCTCAAATTTTGCACCAGGGGTGTTCCAGAAGAATATATGCTGGATTTCTTGCAATATATTACATAAAAGTGACAACCTGACCCCCCCCCCCCAGAGTACATTTCATAGCATAGTTTGAGTCTTGTCTCTCTCTGTTTGTTCTTTGTCTAAAAGGCAAGCATGCAAAACAGTCTTCCACAGACCAGCTCAAAGGAAATCATTTGCCGCTGTTGTAATGGTGAGGTTTGTAATACCAAATATTCTCTTTGCTTGTGTATTATCACTCACTGAGGCTTTCTCTCTTGGGTAGATACACTGGTCCAGGCATTAAGTTAGCGTAAGATGTGGAAAGGAAGACTGAAAAGGAATATTATTACCTTTCTGGAACAAAGGCAACCATAAAAGAAAAAAACCAACAACCCAGGATTTGGAAACTTTTTCCTCCAGTCAGTGCTGCTGTTCTTGAGATGATAAAATTGCCTCACATAGGGAAAAAGTAAGAGCACCTCCTATTCCTTTTGTCCCTTACGTTATGTGGAAATTTAGAGCTGCACCTCCATTCCCAATGACATGAGCCATTGTCAAGCAAGCTGCCTACCAGTGGCTTCTCCCAATGGCAAAGAAAAGTTTCTTCCATGATTTTTCTTGCAACTGCTACTATGAGAAAAGACTGCCTTTTTCAAAGTTTTTACTTTTTTTCAGAAGCACCACAGCAAAAGAAGTAAACAGATTTTCAAAGGCAAGTGGGAGCAGTAGATTATTCCTAAGGCTCAGTTTGAGATTTTAAAGAGTTATGGAGACATTCACATTCTAAAGGTACTCTTTATAATGCTAAAAAGGTGATTCCCAGAAGTCTATTTATGATGTCTGTTTTCCATGCAGAACACTGTGCCCAGCCTACCTGGGTAGCATCACAGAGCAATTAAGATGCATTTCATTAGCTATGCAGAACACATTCCAGATCCTATTTATAGATCCAAAGACCTGTGGCAGTCTTGCATAATTATTTTGTTTTTCCAGTGAATCAAGCCTGCAACTGGTATATTTTAATTGCTGCCATTTGAATAATTAATCCAAAATTTGAAGAGTAAAATGCACATTGATGGTTATTATGGCATGTAGCTGGTTATAATAAAATCTTAGTTGATTAAATCGAACTTCACATCTTTGACTGATTATACACCCAGATGCTAATCAATATGTCAGTTGTTGATTTCTTCCCCAAAGTGTTTAAAAACCAAAAGCAAAACCACCATCACCACCTTCTTCTTCTACTCCTTTACACTGAAATAAACATAAACATCTGGTGTCTGGTCCATATAATCTGGAGTTCTGTATTTACAGATCTGAGCCATGTGGGATTCCCTATGATACACACACGGAGCCCATGCAAATAAATAGACACGGCAATCTGCCTCTTCCAATCAAAATAATGGAGAAGCTTGAGAAGCTTAGTTTATGTGTTCATGATACTTACCTAGAGCAAGTTTGAACTCTGATTCTCCTCTTTTTCTTCAGAGCTGCATAGGGATTGTTAGTAGAAGTTTGTCTATCCACAAAGAAATCTACAGTTATGCCTACATAGACACAGTAGTCCTAGCTTATCTTGTCTCTCAGCATGAAGAACCACAGAATTATTCTCCTTGCCCTAGAAGATTATGAGGTATTTTGTGGTATTTGGAAGGAGAGCAAGAACAATTATTTTGCACAAATAATGCTTAATGCTAGCATAGTTTTAACACAAGTAATGGAACTTGCTCCACAAAATGCAAGTTGCAGGAACCTTTAAGGATTGGAACATCCTTAGAAGCAGTTGCAAGTTTAACTGTGAATATACTGATAAACCATTTCAGTGCTATGTTGGGTGTTCCTTTTTTTAAGGACTTAAATCAACAGCTATGTGCAATGTAAACATGAAATACATAAACAATGAAAAATTTGGCGAAACCATGTTTCTTAAAACTGCAGTTCTAAGTGAAATGATTGCTCTAGTTTCTCACTAAAAAGTACTGGTATACTGATATGGGGGAGGATTTCTTTGACATTTCACATTTTCTCTGCAACCTACATTTGAACCCATAAGCAAGTTCAAACATGTTTATGAGTAATTTGGCCTTTCTCACCAAATTGCTCATAAACATATTCAAACCCACCCATAGCCCAAATATAGCTTGCAGGAAAAAAGATGTGCAATATGAACGCTTGGTTTGATCCAGCAGAATTCTTGTTAGATTTTACCACTCTGATATTTTGTCTCTTAGGACTGCCTCTGTCTGTATACCAATATACAGCGAGGGAGGAAAAACCACAGGGGTTCCTCTGTTGTCTCACAATGTTTTCCTTTGCCAGATGTAGACAGAGGAGGGCAAGAAGGACTATGTGCCACCTGATTGCACTATGGTAGGCTGGCAGAAGTCTTGAGCTAAGATGTATTAAGTGTACACTAAGTATGGGCGGAGAAGGACAGGAAGACCTGTGTTTCTGCACAATCTTCTCCAAAAGGAGCTGGCCAAGCATTGAAAAATTATCTATCCCACTCTGATGGTTAGTAATGGGTAACAAAAGATGCAGTGAGAATGTTAGATTATACAGCATATAATAAAAATAATAAAAAAAATAGAGTGGAAGGAAACAAACAAACAAAAAAGGCTAGCAAATGGCCCCTATACAGGACTGTCTACATTACCACCATTACTGTCAAACAAAGAAGCAGGAATACATAAGTGGTAATGCTCCTTAATTTTTCATAGGTGCAGACACTGTCTTTTATTAAATTAGACGGTTTTGCCTACTTTAAAAATAAAACATTTAGAGCTATTTAAATAGGAAACAAAACACCCAAAAGGCACTAGAACTTTGGGGATGGTACTGATTTCAGAGGACACTTAGCATTCAAAGCCAAAAAAAAAAAAAAAAGCATTAAGTTCAAAGGAAACAGCCTTTGCATAAAAAAAATCTGAAGAAACATAAAATCAAAGTAGATTTAGCAGAATAACAATCATAAAAGGAAAAGATGTAAGAGGAATTTTATCTTTCATAGTTAATACTGAGAACAAAAACTTTGGAGTCATTTTCTCCATTCCCATGTATTTCTGACTTTTGATAATCCTCTTGTATAAAATTTTCTCACATTTTTGTTGCTGTGGCCATGACCAAGAAGAAAGGAAGTTGGTACTGTGAACCTCAGGCACTTACACCTCCATCCAAGAAATTCAAGAAGAGTTTGGGGCTTTAATATGTATACAGCCCCATTCCAGTATCATCAGCCCCACTCCAGTGTCATCATCTCCACCCCCACCATTACTGGCTTTGCAAAAAGCAAGTATTAATTGCCTGTCTATCTAATTAAGCCAACCAGCCAGCATGATCAGCTTCCTGCTGCCACAGCCACACTGTCTGTGGAAGCCATGTGTTAATTTCCTTAATTGGTCCTCATTGCAACTGAAAATGATTCTATTTTGTTGATTAAAATACCATGTAAATGTGCAGATCTCCTCATTTCTTTAATGTCTCAGTTGACTTCATCGCTGTGGGAACCACACTCCCTGCAGAGTACAAATGAGCTAATCATTCCCATGTGGAGAAAAGGTAGTTTGATAAATCACATAACGGCTATAAGACATGCAAAGCTATGAAAGAGATTCCTGGTGGAGCCTTATTCCTTGACGAGACATCATTGGGACATTAAAATAACCAAGATATATTTGTTTTAAAACTTGCTCCCCTTTCAGTTCTGTTTTTCGCACTGAACAAATTATCTACCTTGGTATTATTTTTCGATTATTTTGAAGCTGTCCTGATGATTAAAAGATGTAAAATGTTTTTGTCTGCATGTGCACATAAATATACACTTCAGTTATTGCTGAAATGTAAGTCTACTTGACAAAGCTTTCCAAGAAAAAAATAACCCACAGTTGATCTTCTTTTAACCACAGGGGGAATGGGGGTGGGGGTCACTCGGTTACTGAAAGCAACCTGATTTAACGTTTGTTTTAAGCAAAAGCCCTGAGGCATGTGTGGGTTTTTCCTCCCCACTTTAATAATTCAGAGGTGGAAAGGTTGCTGTCCATCTCCATTAATGCAAAACTGAGTTGATAGCAAAATGACAGTTGGAGTACCTCTTTGTCTCATCTTTTTCCTGGGGGTCACTCTTCAATTCTTCCTGTAGTTGCCTCCTAGAAAATCTATCATTTAATAACCATGCTATTACTACAGCTGATGGCCTGCAGTTCAAAGGCTATTAATGCAGAAACAGTTCCACACTGTGAATATCCATCATTGCTGAACATTGCCATGGTAAACTTTCACTGACATTGCTGAACGCATAACAAAACCCAAACCCAAATGAAAATAAAAACGAAAAGGTTCTGGCACTTTAAAGACTAAGGGACTTATTTCAGTGTGAGTTATCTTGAATTATGACCCACTTGCTCAGACACATGAAGCATAGTATGGTCATAGCTTTACATACAGAGTACATGATGGTGACATAAGGATTGAATGAGATGGGGAAAAGACAGTGACAATTGCATTGGTAATGAACTTTCAAAATGGTAATGCCATTATTAACATTCAAGCTATTGATTATTTAGATATCCTGTTAAAATAAGTGGAATAGTCAGCTTGTCTGTCCATTGATACCAGTGATGGACATCTGTCTTTGAAGTGTAGATTGAGATTTTTCAGGACATTGTACCTGTAACGATCACCTCCCCCTAAAGAGACAACAATCATGGTCAGGGAGTCCCTCTGGGCACAGAGCTACCACCTTTATTGCCTGAGGTAAGTCCTTTAGGCCTCAGAAGTGCGTAGCATAAGCCTCATAGACAAGCCTGAACCTTAGATAACCTTTGAATTGCTTCTGAAGCAATAAGCCATAGGCTATGTGTTTCCTTAGAATACACACCAGCCTTGCAAAGTAGGACTTCTCAATTTACAGTAGCAACTATTGACCTTCTCAAATCCACACTGGATTTAGATCTAGCCCTGCTGTTTCAAGAGACGAGTCCCCTGTTGGAGAATTATATTTGTTTTATTAAGAAAATAAAGTAGATTCATTAGGATACAGTTCTAGCTTAATAAGCATAAAGCATTGTAGCATAGCCATCAGTTATTGTGATTAAATAAGTCTGCTATTTCTAAATAAAATAATAAAAAGCTAAGTAATCATCTTTGCTCATTCTCACTCTACATGTTGGCATCTAGAAGCTGGGCTATTCCCCGCCCCCCTTCTTCTAAAACAAAAACAAATCTCTCTGCCTTACATTCCACAGCATTTCCAACACGAACAAACAAACATCAATCACATACACAAACCTTCCATTTCTACATGTCTTTCGGACCACCTTCCTCATTACACTTTCCAGCTGTCAACCAATTAAGTCTAAGTGGGTGTAACCCAGATCACTCAGATCACCGCCCAAATTTCTCATGAGAAGATCCAGGCCCCAGGTGGCTTATCTTCTCCAATTTAGCAGTCTGTTGTTTCGTCTCCTTTTGGGCCTCTTCTGGACTGCTCAACCTTGCTTCCTTATCTGTGTGTCTGACAAACAACTCTGCACAACAACCTCATGAGAACACCTCTTTCTAAAATTCATCTTGTATAGAACCTAACAAACTCCATCTTTATATGACTACAAGTCCCAGTTTCCTTCAATTTCCTCACAGTACCAACCTCAGATATTCTCCAATGTCCACATAGTGTCCAAAGTATGACAGCCTTTAGTTGTGATCACACAAGCCTTTAGCCCACTGTTTGGTTTATTGCAGGGATGGGCTGGTTCACTCCTTTTTTCTGGGATCACATAACTTAATTGCTGGAGTGAACCAGCCCATCCCCAATGTTCCTATCTGCATTTTTCTGGGTCCCTGTCAGGGGCTTCTTCTTTTTTGGTCCAGGTAGGATTGCTGTAGTTTGTTTTGTTTACAGGGCTGAAAATGAACCAAATGAGTTGTAGTTGTCAATTTGCCAATATTGTAAGTGGTTTAAGAAGGGAGCTTAGCCACTTTACAATACTGGGAAATTAAACATTTTCTCTGCTCTGTGGAAAGGCAGAGGGAGTAAAAGTGTTTTTTAACTGCACTACAACAGTGTTGATATGCTATATCACTTTTAAAAAAAGAAAAGAAAAACTGAAAATTTCCTCCTGGAATTAGGAGAAAGCAGGATGTAAGGAGAAGGATTTTTGACACAGCAGCATAACACATACTAAACAGACAAATTAAAAGCTTCCTTCCTTTGCTCCTCCATAGAGAGTGGGAGGAAGCAAACATTTTTTTAACAACTAGGGAAATGTTGATGTGCTATATCATTTACCAATTTTTTTTAAAATTGAAATCTTTCTCCCAGAAGCAGATGGAAACAGGAGGGGGGGGCAAGTAGGAGTATTTTGTTCTTGGTGCTGTTTGTTGTTTTCAACAGGCAGGTAGACCAAATAGGGTTGCTTGAGGTAAGTATGCCATTTAGATACAAGAATTGTACCAAATGGCATACTGGACCTCTACCCAACCCCATATGAGCCTATTTAGGAGGCACCAGCCCACTCCAAATGATCCCATGCAGACAAACTTTTGCCATTTTTGCCTCCAGAGAAAGTTCAGGCTCCATTTGCTCTATGACCCACTTGTTCCTCTTTCTGACAGTCCAGGATATCCTCGAAGTGCTCCTTCAGCATGAGATTTCAAACAAAGCAATTTTTTCACTGTTAGCTTTCATCACAATCGGCTTTCAGACCCAGACATAGTAATCAGGAATACAATAGCATGGATGATTTTATCTCTACCTTTCTCTAAACTTTCAGTATGACCACATCTCTTTTTTGAATGGAACCTAAAATTGATATACCTAATCCAGCATCTAAGCCAAGCTCAGAAGCTCACTGTCATTACCAAAATTGTTCAGTTCATGAAGAATCAGACCACAGCCTCAGACTGTGGGTAAAAGAAGACGGTAGCTATAGCCAAAGTCAGGCTTTTGAATCTGGTATTCTTGGGATGTCTCAAAAAAAAAAAAAAAAAAAAAAGAGAGAGAGAAACAATTCAACAGATTAAAAAAATATATTCATTCTCAAAGTACAGTGATGGCTGTAATTTCTCACAAGAAATTATCCAGAACTATGAATGTTCAGTTGATGCAGCTTCCTGCTATACTTGTCAATATTTTCAATCAAATATGACAAAACAGAATGTTTATATTTTAATAGATTTTGAGAATTGAAAGAAAATGCTTAAAAGATCAAGAGATTTTCACAAACGTACTACCTCTGTAGTCTATGTTTCAGGAATGTCTATGTGGCATGAACAGGAAAGATAACTCTCAGCAACATTTTTTTCTGTCTATGCTAGTGAATAGTATAGCTTTTGAAGGCAATTGGTATCTAAAGTCAATTGTTGATATTATGCAGCTTTTACTCATCAGTACACTAACTATTCAAGGAACTTACACTGAAGAGAAAGCAAAACACAGTTTATTTAGAAGTTGATATGAATATATTCTTAATAAAGAGGACAAACTATCAGGAACGAGTAAATGCATGCCCATGGTATATGCTCCTAAAAGATCCTGCTAGAAACAAACAAGCAAACAAAAGTGAAATGCTGCTTAAGAATTCTGGTATGTGAAAAATGGCAAGGATTATGAATGCTCGTCATGCTCACCCAAATAGTAACTACCACCACCACCACTTTTGATATGTTTTTTGTCCTGCTGACACTGAAGATTCTTGGGGAAAAAAAACTTGATCCATCTGAGTTGTTAAGCCAATGTTATGATGGAACAAGTGTCAAGAGTAGTACAAAGGAGGAACATAAGTCCTAATTCAGCAATCCGTGAAGGGGAATTCAACAAAAGCTTCAGGAAAAAAACCTCTTATGTCTTTTGCAGTAACCACCATCTCCATCTGGTTGTTGTAAGAACTGACAAGCAATATTTTTACCAATGTGCTAAGTCTGATGTATTTTTAAGCAAGGAAGAGTTCCAAGCATGTATGAGGTTAAAGCCTGTCTAACCTCTAACAACAACGATGAAGTCATTTGAAAGTTACGTGAATTGTTTATGCTCATTATAAAAACATCAGAAAGGTGAAACTGGAAACTTTAAAGAAGATGATATTCCTCAAAATGAAGAGCTACTTGCTGCCTTGAAAAGGCTTGCATTCTGTTTGTTCTTTAGTGTTCATGAAGACAGTTCTTGAGATTATATAACATGAGAACAAAGTCTCATTCTGTAGCCATGATAAATTCTGTAGTGCACACAGTTTAAAACCTGCAAGAAGCTGGAAAAAAAATTGTAGGAGTTAACAATGAGGAAGAAACAACCCAAGCCTTAAGAATAGTGTGACTCTAAAAGGATATTTTAAAATAGAAAATATTTGTGAAGAAAAAGAGAGAATATGAACAAACCAAAAGTACATATTGTGAAGTAATTGATATTGTTTATATCGAAATGAACAGGACATTTTTAAAAAAAATATATATGAAATAGTGGCAGAAATCTAGTTGACACAACCACACCATGTAAATGGTGATGATTTCATCACCCAGCACCATTAATCTTTATTTTAATTATATCAAACACTTTCTATCTTCTCCCTTCTGAGGCTCTCTAGGGATCCCTTTTGCTCTGGGAAAATCTTTGGGAGCCTCAGGATAAGGGGAGGACCATTAAAATTGGAAAATCACCACCACCAGCAGTTTTGCCAATGGATCGGGACTGCCAGTGGTGATCCTCTAGCTATCTTCTGATTTTAAAGGCTTAAGGTAATGTGAGAATACAAGATTAAAACTGAAATTTTGGGGAAATAAGTGCCATACTAGTTTTTGTTACTTACTTATAGCATAAAGTTTACATCTTGTTTGCTACATCCTTGACATTATTTATTTCTTATGAAGCAAAAAATATGCCAGGCATGTAATTTCTAGTATTCGTATTTTTAAAATTAATTTGTTACATAGCACATTGTGCAATTTAACACAGTTTCTATCAATGAGTAGAGAGGAAATTGGCCAGTGCTCTGTTCCTCCCACAGACATGTACAAAATGCCCCACTTAGAGATGTAGCCACCCATCTAACAAGGAAGGCTGGCTGCAGGGCTATCAGAAGAGAACCACAAATCTGAAAACAAACTTCTTGGCTATCTACTCCAACTGCCTGCCCAATGCAGAAAATCCCCAACAGACGGCTATATAAACATTGCTTGAATGTACGTTCCTTCAAATTCTTCTTGAGACACAATCCCAAACTTTCAATAGCTTCACTGTCCCCATTTGTCTTAATTCAGATGCTTTGCTTGAGGAGGAACTCCCAATCGCTTCTAGTTTCATAGTCAGGTGAAAGCTGGTGGCCACCTTAGTCAGCCCAAGCCAATCATGGCAATATTATCCTTAAATACTGCCCCCGCTCCAGGGCCAATATAAGCCAAAATCTTTTACCTAGAATTTTTGGGAAACTGTCAGTAGATATCCAATAGAAGGAGTATGAGGAAGTACAAGCAGAATAAATGTTCTTCCTTCCTGAACAGAAGCTGTGTCTAATAGATAGTCATAAAATTACATTTATATATACTGTCCTATATCCAAAGGATTGCTTCCTCTCATAGAAACAAAGTCTGTCTACATGGGACGATCTCTTTTTGTCGACTAAAGATTTTCTAATTGAAGCAGGGAGTTGAATCCACCTTACTACAGTGGATACTGCGGCAAAGACTAGGTAAATATTCTGTCTTTAAATGCCAAATATGCTAACGATATTTTTAACTATACATGGGACTATGAGGTGAAACATTTTCTTGCAGGCTGTATGTAGAATCTGTCTGACATTATCAAAGAGATGTGAGACATCCTGTTGGATTGAACATCAAAATCTTTGTTTGCCTTATCTTTACATGTGAGGATGAGGAACTTGATCATTTTCCTTACTGCTGGTGAAGATGAGAGGTATTTTCTAGTGTTTTCACTGAGCTTTCCAAAGTAGTGAGAATGTTTTGTGCAAAAAAAAAATCCATTTTTTTCAGACAGAATTATATTTCTTTTTTACACAGAGTTGTGTAACTATGTACGCAAAACTAGGATGACCACTGTTTTATATAAGAATGTGAAGCACTGAATTGATTATTTGTATCTTACTTAGGAAGTAGCCAGTGCTGTATATGTGTCTTAAAGGGAAACACCACTTTTTCACAAATTACAGAGGCCCTGAGGAGGAAAAAGAGCTGCTTGTCCAGCTTTCTGCCAGAGGCAAGAAACATCACAGGAAGAAGATGGTGTTGTATCTGCTAGGTAACAGTTAAAGATCAGAAGCCTGTCATAAAAAAGAACTGGTAACTTAAAGTGGTTGAATACCCAAACATTCAGAGCAAGACTTTTGACAGGTACTCACTCAAAGACCAGATGGTCAAATCTATGTGCTTTGTTCACAAACTTTAGTTAGTTTTTCTCAAAACACAAACAGAAATGTCCATCCATCTCGGACAGTGCGGAGACTCATTGTCTTTGCTAGCAGTCAGATTAAGGGATCACCACTAAATTAAGGTATAGTAGATATTTAACACTGCAACAACAACACTGTAATGCAAAACTTGAATGAGGGATGTCGGGGAACTTTTAATAAGTGCTTGCATGAAAGTCATAAATTTCAAAATCACCTTGCAATGTTTTGTATTCCTTTCTCCTATACTTAATGGCGTGTCAAAGATTAATACAGAGATGCATTGTTTTGAGTGCAAGCAGCATTAACAAGGTTAATGGCAACGATTCATTGCCAGCCAGATTACACTGATAATCAGAAAAATGCTGACAGAAGCACCTGAGGAATTTGTTTCTCATTTTGTTTCACACAGTTTGCATGCCTAGGTCCAGAAAATAAATTATATTCTTAAATTTAAGAGTGTAGCAGCACTCAGAGTTAATTGACGGTCTAGGGACAACAGATAAATTATTTCCATAATAAAATTCCTAAGACAAGAGAGTAAATACTGCAATATATGGGATGGGGGGGAGGGAAATTATTCATAGGATAGCAGTGCAGATTAATGGGGCAAAAATGACAGCAAATGAAGCTTTGATGCAAACAGGAAACCAATACTGGTGAAAGTGATTTAATAAGTAAAACATTGATTTAACAATCAACCTGAGGTTAAAGCTGGGAGACAGAGTGGTGCCCCAATGTATTCCACTTACTCATTTCAGTGCTTAAAAGACCTCTTCACTGAAATAACTTAAAAGGGATTGTGCACACATGTGTGTGTAAAGGCTGACATGGTTTCAATATATTATGCAAGACACACAACATTAGTTCATTTATTTGCCTGACCCATCAGATACCTGTTGAGTTTATGTAAGACCTCATTGGTGAATTCTGGAGTTCTTCCCAAATTGCCTGCAACATCTCATTTTTCAGCACCATTCAATATGCTGGCACTATCAGGTCATGTGAGAGGAAGACCATTATGTAGCTGCTCAAGAAAAGAGGAGCCCTTCCAGATACAACCGAAAGTGTGTTCTGTATTCTAGCCCAACTTTATATCAAATTTATGCCCTGCTGTCCTAATGGTATTTTTAGTTTTGATAAGTTTCATTCCTCTGTTTATATTTTTTTTCAAAAGTACACATGATTGTGTACGTTTTAAACTGTACACACTGCTTGAATGCACTTTCTTCATTGATGACAACATGTTTAAACCGTGTTTTTAATGCATTTCAAATGTGTGTGTAGATTTTTTTAAGAGGCCCATTTTCAAATGTGTGCAATTTTTCACATGCATCCCAAAACTATTTTCAACATCCGGATTCTGAAGCACAAATTGCAACCATTCCCTGGGCTGCCCAGATGATGGGCAGAGAGACAAGTCCACCAAGGCTTAGAGAGCAATTCGATTCATTGCACATTCTTCCCTAACCCAAAGGCCCATCTACTCCAGCACTCTACCCTTTCCACAGCGATCAACCAAAGAGGTCACTTTGACTGTCCCCGGCAGGCTTTTCACTTTGGACCTGTGGCCCCTGGCAAACATCCCAGAAATTCCAATGGCAGTCTGGTCTGAGGGCCAGAAGGTGGGAGTGGGAGTCCAAAAGTGGATGAGCCACACCTGAATGGTGGGGCTGGAGCCATGATGGGATGGCAGGAGCCAGGTTTAAAGGAAGAGGGGGAGGACTTGTCGGACTCAATAGACTCAGAATTGGAGGACTTGGCAGAGGTCTCTGAGGAGCCCCGTCTCACTCACTCACTTATTTATTTATTTATTTATTTATTTACACCTTTCTCCCTAAAAGGTGTAAATACAACATTAAAAGGATAATATTTAAAAGCCAAAAACAGTCAATATACAACTATTAAAAAAGAATTAAACAAGTATCATATTAAAATGGTAAATATAATCAAAATTAAAAACACATTTAAAAGCAACAGAGTTCAACAATCCAATTTGAAAAAACCTGCTCAGACTGTCAGTCACTAAGGAAAAGCCTGCCTGAAAAGAAAAGTCTTTGTCTGCTTGCGGAAGGACAGCAAAGATGGGGCCGGCCAGGCTTTCCATGAGAGGGAGTTCCAGAGTCTGGGAGCAGCAACAGAGAAGGTACCCACCAAGCGTTCCTGTGAGGGTGGTGGAACCGAGAGAAAGGTCTCCCCTGATGATCTTAATGCCCAGGCAGGCTCTCAGAGGGAAATGCGGCCTTTTAGATAGGTTAAAAACAGCACTTTGAATTGTGCCCAGAAATTGATTGGCAGCCAGTGGAGCTGCTGTAACAGTGGAGTTATATGTTCCCTGTAACCAGTCCCAGTTAGCAGTCTAGCATTTTGGACTCTCTGAAGTTTCCGAACACTTTCCAGAGGTGGCTCCACGTGGAGCACATTACAGTAATCCAGCCACAATGTAACTAAGGCATGTGTCACAATGCCCAAATCAGACCTCTCAAGGAATGGACGTAGCTGGTGAACTAGTTTTAACTGTGCAAAGGCACTCCTGGTCACCGCCAGAACGTGGGCATCCAGACTCTGACATGAATCCAGGACCACTCCCAAGTTGTCCACCTGTGTTTTCAGAGGTAATCCAGCACAGGCTGCAATCCTATTCTTTGATCTGCTTTTTGACTGACCAGGAGGATCTCTGTCTTGTATGGATTAAGTTTCATTTTTTTCACCCTCATCCAGTCCATTACTGATTGTTGTTTGTTGTTTAGTCATTAAGTCGTGTCCGACTCTTCATGACCCCATGGACCAGAGCACGCCAGGCCCTCCTGTCTTCCACTGCCTCCCGGAGTTTGGTCAAATTCATGTTGGTAGCTTCGATGACACTGTCCAACCATCACGTCCTCTGTCGTCCCCTTCTCCTCTTGCCTTCACACTTTCCCAACATCAGGGTCTTTTCCAGGGAGTCTTCTCTTCTGATGAGATGGCCAAAGTATTGGAGCCTCAGCTTCAGGATCTGTCCTTCAGGACCATTACTGATACCAGACACTGATTTAGAACTGAAACAGCTGCCTTGGATTTAGATGGGAAGGAGAGATAAAGTTGGGTGTCATCAGCGTACTGGTGACACCGAACCCCCAAATTCCAGACAACCTCACCCAGCAGTTTCATGTAAATGTTACATAGCATAGGGGACAAAACAGAACCCTGAGGTACACCACAGGCCAATGGCCAGAGTGTCAAACAGGAATCCCCCAGCACCACCTTCTGGGCCCTCCTCTCCAGGAAGGATTGGAGCCACTGTAAGACAGTGCCTCCTAGTCCCATCCCAGAGAGGCAGCCCAGAAGGATACCATGGTTGATGGTATTGAAAGCTGCTGAGAGGTCCAGCAGAACCAACAGGGACACACTGTCCCCCTGTCCACTGCATTCTCAGTGAAGATTGGCCACTGTTGCTTCAGGAGTAGATTTGCTTTTCCACAAATAAAGGATGTGGTGGAATAGCACTGATTGCCATCCCACCTGGGGCCCCTCAGTGTCAGCACAAGCACTCAAATGAGCCCCAGCACACCTGGCCCACCCTGGCTCAGAAGTGGTGCTGGTGGAGGAAGCAGCATATTCTCTGGGATGAAGTACTGGGCCATATGTGTGCAGTACTGGGAATGAAGTACTGGGGCTTTGAGACTTTCATCAACCCAGCATTACTGGCCCTACTAAGGGATGTTAGCTGGCTGGGGTCAGTGATGTGAACTAGACCAATGAGCAGAACTGGGGCCCATCTGACGATTGAGAGCAATGGGGGGGGTAGTGAAGATAATTAAGCTCCCCTATGGACTGTTGGGGTGGGAAGTACAAACTGCCCAACTGAACATTGTACCCCATTTCCCTGTCCTAATAAAGACATTGAGAAGCACATCTGTGCAGTATGACAGGATGCAATACCATGATCCATTCACTACAAGTTTTCTCTCAGTAGGTATTCAGTGACATCCCTGAGTCCTTTTGCTTTTGGAATCTGGTGCTCCAAAGAAAATATTCAAAATCCATGTAAACAGTAACTGCCAACAGTTCCTGGGTTACACTGTCACCTTAATATGTCTCATTAGAAAGCAAGCCTTTTTGAGTTCAATGGAACTTATTCCCAGGTAAGTGTGTAGAGAATTACAGCCTTAAAGAGCAGTAGAGATCTAATTAAGGTGGCAAGTTATTCTAATTCTGACCTATTTTAATCCCTGCCATCAAATCCTCTAGGAGCAGGGATAAGAAAACAAATGCTTTGGTTTACAACTTTGGTCAGCTTCACCTAGAAGGTCAACCCAAAACACCTAGAGAAGAAAAGAAAGAGATGTGAAGAACACTCACTGAATTATTCATTCTTGTTGAT
Source organism: Intellagama lesueurii (assembly GCA_037013535.1). Taxonomy (NCBI): domain Eukaryota; kingdom Metazoa; phylum Chordata; class Lepidosauria; order Squamata; family Agamidae; genus Intellagama; species Intellagama lesueurii. The sequence goes on from JBAJHW010000005.1 coordinate 124,762,329, forward strand.
TCAGAATGTTTTGACATAATAGGGTACCTATAGGAGGAATTTTCAAGATTCATGAGGTTTTCTTGCTTCTCGACAGAAAACGTGAGAAGGGACAGAATCCTATTGGTGTTTATGGAGGAACTGATTAGCTAATTGAGTAGTTAATTGAAGCTAATTGACAAGGTGCCACGGTATGTGGGAGGTATATGATTGGGTGCTTGATGAGGCATGTGACTGACAGAGTTTGGCACCTTCTCCATTAGCTTTAATTAGCCGTGGCAAGTTCTTCCCCTTTGAGAAACAGAGCACATGCATGCATAGCTAGCATAGAACAACTGGCTGATCATTCAAAAAGACTCAAACAACCATTGTGTGTTTCCAGCCACTAAAGGTCCATACAAACAAAGCAAGAGCCATTATCACCAAGAGCACCAGGAAATACCCCAGCCTCTTGCAGGAGTAAGAACATTTTTGCACTGAAAATATACATACCTATATAAAGATTCTGCACTCCAGCCCAAGAAGCATGGTACACATTTTTGCAATAACTTTACTGAGCATACTAAAGCATTAATGCCTGGTGAGAAGATTAGATTAGATAAAACAACCCCCCTGGCTTAGGGCAGAGCAGTTAGGAGTATGGTGGGCATGCATGAAATTTCTTGTTCTATTCTTGTGATTTTCCATCTTGGCCACAAACCTTTTGAGAAATGTGCCAGAGTTCACACAAGATTTTTCAGGGAGAAAATCATACAGAGAAATTTGGTTACAAAGATAAAAAACAGGGATTTTTTTTCTTGATTTCTTTCATAAATGTTATTGTAGGATCCTAGTTCCCACCAGCCTCCAGCCCTCAGACATCATTAATATATTGGATATGGGAGATTAGTTCATCAACATCTAGAGAAGCCCAAGTTCTCCAGCTCTGTTTTGCAATTTGATGTGCTAAAATGTAACCTAAGTAATCATGTGAGGAGGCTGAACATTTTCTCTTTTGTGCTGATTGTGCTGATCTTTCCCTCATAACCTCTTGAATTTCCTCAATAGGTGTGTTACTGATGGACCCACCTAGGTATAAGAAACATTTTTTAAATCATGAGCTGCCAATTTAGATGTTAATGCATCAACAAAAGTCTCTAAGCTGCTACCACTTTTTAATATTAAAAAAAACCTTTAAAATAACTGTCACACATATGCCAAAGTATGCCATTCCTCCTTGAATTATTCATTGAGCCGACCCAATTTAAATAATTTATTTATGGATTTTTTTTCATAAATTGTAAGGATCATCTTTAACATACATCATGTCAGGAGTATCTCATTCCCTGACCGTATTCAAAGAATTATTATTAATATTTCAGAACATTACAGTGTTAAACTGCTAGAGTGTAGGGCTTCAAAACAGCAGGCTGTCTGTGGAGTATGTAATCAACACAGACACTTTCTTCATCATGCAGGATGACTTATTTACTAGGGATGAGGTAAAATATGGGGCACATAATGCTGGGGAGGAATTTGCCCATATTGTATTGCAATATGGGGTGGAAATGTTACTCAGAGTGTAAGCAGGAGCCATTGCCCTTTCTCTGACTATACCTGGGACTATGACATCATCACTCATCTACACATTTCTAGATGATCTGGCTTACATAGCAAACGAGAACAAGTAGCACATTTTATTTAAAAAACCCAACAACCTATTGTCTCATAGTCTCATATGACGTCAATAGTTAACATGAGCGTATTCTACCTATATTTGTGACCCCTCAAACCTGCTGATGTCTCACCACCAGCACCACCAAAATGTTTTTGTTTATTTGTTTTTGAAAAGAAAGTTTAATCACATTCTGTGAAGGCTCCAGGAAATGTGATTCCTTTGTAAACTGTTGGTAGTGGCTGGATGCAGCTCAGCTTACACTTGAGAAGATGCCTGTCTTTGGATGGGGAAGAGTAGACAGAGATGATCTCCTCAGATTTCTGAGACTGTCCTTTACCTGGTCTGACCTGTATTGGCCTTCTTTCCAGCTTAGATTGCTTGTCCCTCCAAGAGGTGAACGTGGCAGCCATGACTCCTGACATCTCCAACTTAGTTAGCTAGGAGTAGGATTTCTACCACTTTCTGATCCCAAGCGTATTTTTCTAATAAACACAAACTTTCTTATTGTCTTGGAAAGTGTGGATGTGATTCCTTCACAAAGGGGAAAATGTACTCAGGTAATAATTCTGAGTCTCAATCTGCTGAGTCCACAAATTAAAATTGCTCCTGTACTGCTGCTTGTGTACTCTCCAACAAAAGCAACCAAAGGTGTGCTATCTTGCTTTACTGAAAATGTTTTATGGTGGGTTTAAAACTGACACAGAGGGGGGGAAATTGAACAGAAGGGTAATAATGAAAGGCTCTTGTGGAGGAAGAAACAAAAGGAAAGAGGAGACCAAGACAAAAGCAGAGAGGTGAATCCAGCCCTTGTCAAGGAGATACTCCCAACCTAAACCACAGAGCTAGCAGGTGTGAGAGCTGGAAGGGGCATTCTGTTTGCTGACTCCTAACAGAGCACAGCAGAGGAATAAAAGTGAGACAGATCCCAGAGAGTAAACTGTTGGAGTTTTTATAGCCTTACATGCTCCCTTTAGTAGGTTTGGCTGGGAGGGGTGTTTCTGGGCTGGGGTGACCGTCAATCTACCCAGCACAAACCAATAGTTCTCTCCTTCCTCTGAATTCAAAGAGAGCCCCACCTCTCTGCTCTGTGATGCTTTTCTCCTCTCTTTAGTTTGTTGGTGAAAACAGTCATGTTTGTCACTTGCTGTTTGATCTGTTCACAACTGCAAGTAAAGAAAATAGTTTATCTTCTTTCTACTACTGTTTCAGTTATTGAGACCATGTGTGTGTGTATTCTGTGCTGTCAAGTCAGAACTGACTTATAGTGACCCTAACAGGGCTTTTGAGGTAAGTGAAATATTTAAGGAGTGGTTTTATCAGTTTCACTCCCTTAGTGAGTTTCCATGGCCAAGTGGGGATTCGAACCCTGTTCTCCAGAGTCCTAGTCCATCACTCTGTTCCACACTGGGAATTTTAGGACTGTAAGTGCCAATTAATAAGAAAAGGGGTGGACTAATCTGGGGAACTTGAATCTATTCTGCTCTGAAAGGAAAGAGGGGAGAGTAAGGGATGAGGCAAGAGGCTGGGAGAGGGAAAGGGGGAGATTATGCAGACAATCCTGTTCTATAAGGATACAATATGAATACTTAATATTCTTTAATATTCTTCGTGTGAATAAGAAGATTAATAGCACAGATACCAAGCTTAATGGCTGAAATGTTATATAATTTAAATATAATTTCTTTTAATGCCAGTGGATTGGGTTCACCAGCTAAACATTATAGAATTATGAAGACTATACATAGTTTGAGTGCTGATGTTTTATTGTTACAAGAAACACACCATAGAAAACAAGGGCAAGATAATTATTAATCATCCATCTTTGAGAGAACAATTCAGTGCAAGTGGAGCAAGTAAATCTAGGGAGATAGCTATAATTTTTATGAAGAATTCAAAATTTGAAGTGCTAGATTAGCTGAATGGTTCTGATGAGAGATATGTACTTGTAAGAGGAAAATTAGGAAATAGATTGATAATTATTGGTTCATACTATACTCCTAATGAAGGGCAAGCAGCATTAATGCAAAACCTCTTGTGAAATATTAGACAGTTTGCATGGGGAGAAATAATTAAAAAGATATACTGTGTTTTAAATGGAAAAGGGATACAACATCAAAAAACAGGAAAATGTCTGCCAATTGAGTAAAATTTGGAAAAATGTTGAAAAAGGAGGGTATAATTGATAGATGGAGACATTTAAACCCAAAGGAATGAGATTATACCTTTTTCTCAAAGAAATACTTAACCTACTCAAGGATAGATAATATATTATTGCTGCATGAGAGTGCAGGAGTACATATTGTACAACAGGGCAAATCAGAATTCCATAAGGCAACTTTAAAAATGGGGTAACCCCAAACAAAAAATTATGACTTTGAAACTGGACCTCAGAGCAACTCCAAATTTGGCACAGATGTAGCAGACAGCAACAATTGATACATGCCAATGCACTTTGGAATGCCAGCTGTGTCCCTTGGATCCAACAACAGGTCTGCCTTAATCTGATCTATTGTTATGGGGTTTTTTTCCTTCAGATTATCACAACAATCCACATTCTTATAGGACCGGAAACATAATAAACCACTACTAGGATTGCTCCATTCCATGGCCAACCATCCTGTTGTAATAAAATGAAAAACAAATAAACACCTTCTTAAGTAAATAAAGATGAATTGGTACCAACCCATCATACACTGTAAGGCAGCTAAAGAAAGATGAGCAGCCAAAAGCACTTATGTTCAAAGGCAAAAACTTAAATATTCATAGCATTCTCACTGCCTAAATCTTCTACTTGTTATTCACTTCCAGCTAAAATACATCTCTGACCCTTTTTCTACCAATGGAACATAAATCCAGATACATTAATACTGTTTCCCAATGAAAATGGATAATGACTTGTGTGTGGCATATTCTTTGAGAACTAGGCAATTTGAATTAACGACAGGCATTTCTCTTCAGAAAAAAAGAAAAGTTCTTGTTTCCTTGTCTCATTTTCTATTCCCACATAGGTTGCAATAGAATAAAGAATGTACTTTCTATATGATTTGGGACTGACAAGCTGTGTACACAAGGCATATAAGAAATGCAGTCTGCCAGCATCACTGTTTACTTTCTAATGGGAGAGAGATAAAGAGCATTCTCCAGAAAGGGGGACTTAAAGAAGATTCATGTGTGTTTTCAGATATTCACAAGAATGTACTCAATGCACTAATGAAAATAAATTGCATTCTTCCAGTTCAAAGTACCTTAGAGCACAATTGTATAAGCCTCCATGCTAAACATAGAGATGGGCAAGAAGGTGGGTATGGAAATGTTAGTGGGTTTTGGATGAAAGCTCCCAGAATCTCCCAGCTGCATGGCCATGCTGGGGGATTCTGGGAGCTATAGTCTGAAAAGTAACATTTCCAAGGGCCACCGCAACTGGACAATGTCACCCCAAGGTCATGGGCTATAGTTGTATATCTCGTAGAACTTTGTGCTATCTACAGGGCTTATGGTGTCATTAGCCACTGTGGCTACATCAGAAAAAGTTACTTTGTTGGACTACAACTCCCAGAACCTCTGCTATGGGATGCTGGGTTCCAAACTCTTAGTCCAAAAACAACTGTTCCCATCTCTGCACAGCCCTTCCTGTCAGTTTCAGTCTAGCAAAGTGGACTAAAATGTGGGATTGAGGGCAATGGCTCCATCACAGACAACTCACACATTTTTAGTCAGCATTTGAATTCTGACACAATTTAATTTTTTTTGCAGTCTCTGATTATATTTTATCTTATACAAAAAAAAAATCAATTCTTTTTAAAGTGTATTAAAACAACCTGTTAAATATTTATACACAAAGGTCTGCATCCACAAAGATTTTGACTGGCTGAAGGAATGTTTGGGCTGGCCGGTTAAAAGGCATATCCACTAAAAATTAAAAGAAGAGCTTATTCCATGGTCAGCATGTTTCTCAGAACCATTCACAGTAAAAATGTAATCAATACAAGATAAAATTTGGATTATTCTGAAAATATCAATAGTTTCTTAACATTGTTACTGTAGTAATCTCAGAAACCAATGAGGGTTTCATGCATTTCATTTAGATGAGACAGTAAAATTAAAACAGCAACAGCTTGTTTTCATTAGCTACTTAAAATCGAAATTGAGGCACAGAATGGGAGACAGAGGACCACAGCTCATCAGTGGAGTGGTTCCAAACCTTGGGTCCTTAGAGGTTCTTGAACTACAACTCCCAGAAATCCTGGCAGGCACAGTTAATGGTGAAGGCCTCTGGGAATTTTAGTCTAAGAACTTCTGGGGACCCAAAGTTGGGAGTCAGTGATGTAGAAGATTGAGCTCAATTTCCCTGTACCTCCAATTAAAACACAAGTAGACATCTTCCTGAGGTGGGAACCCACATTGACACCCCCAAATGCCACACCATCATTGGATTTCCTAGGAGTGCCAACGATTGCATGTGTTGCTGCTCACTCTCTGTGCTGCAAATGGGTGCCATAATATTTGGCATCACCACAAAACTCTGTGAATCTTCAAGTCAGTGTAACAGGAAGTACAGGGAGAAGGAAAATTTGAAGTTGCCAGATCAAAAATCCGAATTTTGAAGTCCAACATTCAGTAGGAAAAGAGCAAGAAGAGTGACAGGAATATACAAAGGAAAGGAGAGGAAAGGGAAGGGGAAAGGGAAAAGATGGGAAGGGGAGGAAAAGGGACCATTGCAATTTTCAGCATGAGCCAGCATGCACAAGACCTGCCAAATTTGAACAATTTGCCACTTGTCTTGTCTTGCTTTGCCTTCTTCCAAAATTTGATTCTTAGCTTAGTGCTGGCGGTGCTCCAGCCTCTGCCCCTTTTGGTCTTGACTTGAGCTATTTGCTCCAGTGTTGACTTTGCTTATTTAGCTTATGCTGGACCTTCTCCTTCTGATCTGGTTGCTTCAACTTCAGCTCTACTGGTTGGGACCTTGCTCTTGTTTCAGCATCAAACAAATAAGAGCAGGCCTCTGCTGAGGCTTGGAGAAGAGAGCAACCAACAGTCAGAGTAGGTCATGGTGTAGGTGGCAGTTTCAGTATAAAGAATTATTATGTTTCTTTTGGTCTGTGAGCAGGAGGGAGAGAGAATTTACCAGAGAAAGCCTACAGCCAGGTCCTGTCTGTCTACTAGTTTGGACAGCAGATGCTGGGAGACACTAGCAGGCTCCTAGCCATTCTTCTTGAGCTCTTCAGCCATTGTATTTACTTGGAGAGCAGAGCCATGAGTGCCCTATAGACTTTCCTGAGACCCGCAAACTAGTTTGCTGCCTGTAGGTGCAGCAGTGAAGGACATAATGATGTTTTCAGTGTTGAAATAAAATTTAATTTTAGTCAGTTAGTTGGCTTCTGTATGTGGAATGGGTAGGTGGGGATTTTGTCCATTGCTGCAAGTAAACTATTCTGATGGCTTATGGACTGAAAGAGGTGCCTCACCCAACACAGTGAGGGGTAAGGCACTTCCCACTTTCTTGAACTACAAACCACCCATGACAGGATGTCTTAGGTTGGCCCTGCTTTTAGCATTCTTGTTCTCAGACTTTCTGACTCTTCCTCACCCACCTGACCTTAATCTATTTTATACCTCACCTAGTCCACTAATAATAATGGGTTCTGCACATGAATGAACAGAGATCTGGACCGTGTTTTGTGCCAACACTGAATTTACAAGAGGGACAACACAAACCATCTGATTTCCCTCCTAAAACCACATAGAAGAATGCCATCAGAACATAACCACAGTTCTTCCTTTCTCTCTTAGATCAAGTTGGAAAAAATACTTTCTAGATGATGCTCCAAAGGTGTAGTTCACACCCTGGTCCTGATCCAGATTGGGTTCTCTATGCTTGCTTTTCATTAAGGCAGAGGGATCCCATTTTTAAAGTAGTACATAGTTTGATTCTAACAAATAGAAGCTTGAGAGAAGGACAGAAGGAAGAAATAAGAACACTAGAAGAGAAGAGAGGAAATGTAATCACAATAATTTCATGTATGGACTTGAACTAAGCAGCCAGTTGTTTGTCTGAAAGGTTCCTGGCATATTTATGCTACCTCATATCAACCCCCTTTGAAAACTGTAGTAACCAGAAGCCTTACCTCTGAGCCTCTGAGAGACGTGTATTTAAAGACAAAAAGTTAGTTGCAATGGAAAAAGAGTTACTAAGAATGCAACTTTGCTCTTTGGAGAATTTTGAAAGATAAAATTCTATCCCCTTAACTTCAGCACTTTCTTGATTGAAGTGGTTTTCTCAGGAAGTAAATCATGATTAATTTAGATACAAGGGCTCTTAATTACATTTAAAGAGCTCTTAATTAATTATATAATTTCTTCTCACTGTAGAAGGCTGATCTGTTTCAATCATGTCTGTCACTCCCATGGTCTTTCTAAACAGGAGAAAGGAAACAGCCTAATCCTGTTTTGGCTACATAAGTACTGGCATTCCTTTTTGAACACTGGAAATAGAAGAATGATGTCAAGACAAGCCAGTTATGGCCTTGATATATATATTTTTTAATGATTTCCCAGAAGACTTAAACTCTGGAGAATGCCCCTGGCAAATCTGAAGATCTACGCCTGATGATAATCAGCACCTCAAAATTTAGTCTCCCTCTGGGTTATATACCTGCTCAAGATGTTAGTGAGTTATATACCACTGAAACTGAGGGTTGAATACATTTTTAAAAGATTAACAGAAAGATTCGGGACAACATTTTCCTGGATGTTGTGAAAGCTAAATCAGTGGTGGTAGAACATGCACAGAAGTAGAAAATGAATATGCAGGAATATGGGATTTTTTAGAACAACTCATATAAAATTGAACTGAAACATCATTCTTTACCATACCTAGCTCTACCCTCCCAAAAGGTAAGAATGTGGCATAAATGAAGCCATTTCCCAGTGGAGCTATGCAGTATGTGGAGTACTCCTTATACTGCACAGTGCAACCCAAAGTTTACCTTTGTCTCATCTTCCTCAACTGGGGAAGGCGTAATGCAGGTTAAACTAGCTGCTGGCAGAACTGGGCTGGTGTCCAAGCTGTAAGGAGGCAATACCCTGTCTGATGCCACCTCGGTTCTGGAAGACTGTGGAGCAGGTGGGGAATCCATCCTGTTCCCCAATCGTAGGCTGAAGTAAAGTTTGATTTGCAATTTCCTGTGTTATGACACAGCTTGCCAAATGGCTTAGTAAGGAAAACAAGAACATTTCTAGGTGTTAGGGACTGTGGTGATATACGTACTGCACATACAGTACTCACTTGTCCCATTCTTGCTTGTAAGAGTGAGATACTGCAGGGTTTTTTTTCTCTGCCCACCCACAAGATGGCAAGACATTTCCTGTTGTCCTCAATGTTGTATAGGTAAAAATAATTTTTACACAAATTATATGAATTGTGATGTGATCCTAAATTACAAAAGCTGCTGCCTTGTTGCAAGGGCTTAGAGTCTTTGGCTAGGTTATTTACATTTTGTTTTTGATCAGCCAGTCCTTCTGTGGTTTGCTTCCCCCCCCCCCCCTTCTTCTGGGTGTGCTGTGTTTTACAAAGGGAAAATTAATCGAATTGTAGAAAAAGTTGATTACACGACACAGAGCCCATCTTGTTTTCTTTTCTCCGTAACTCATGTTTTTCTCTCCATGTTTCTTTAAGAGCAATTTGGCATGATTTCTTCACATCTCTAATATACATACCCTATGGTGTGTTGTGTTTTAGAGTGGCTGTATAAAGATGTGTGACAAGTTTGCTGCAAAATTTGGCTGCAACATTTTTTTAGATCAGCTTTGTAATCAGATTTTGAGATGACAGAGTAAAAAAATTTCATCTTTGAGGAACTGAGCTGAACTTGCCAATCTGAAATCTAGGTTACATCTGCAAAGTCAGCTCAGCAACATTTACTGCACTAGCAAGTAACACTGCTTGTCTATCAGAACATCCTACAAAGGAAAACGGGAATAACTGTTTGGGTGCAATACAGACACCGCCATGTTTGTTTTACTTGTAAACAGCTCAAATGTTTGTCAGCACATTCCTTCAATGGCGAGCAGGAAAACCTGCAAACTGCTAAGAATAAACTTGACACCATCAGTGTTCTTTTCCTGCAGTGTAAATTAATAATAAGTCCTTATGAGTCAGCTTCTGAATTATAAATACTTAGGCTTTCTAAAGACACAATACAGAAACCATTAAAGTAAAATATTTTGCAGGGCCTGATTGGATCCACAGAGGTATTTATTACAGGTTGTGTACCACTGCCACTGTGATAAGTGTATTGATTAGACACTCTAAAACCTGGCAAGAAGACCTGAAAAGCTGAAGTGAAGAAGAAGAATATCTTATTGAAAGTTAACTTCCACATTAAACCTGAATTTTAAACAATTATGTTTCATGCCAGTGCAAAAGCAAGAACAGATTCCCAAGGTATTCAATTAATTATTTGCAACATTGATATTGCAATATTTGATATGTTCTGCTGTACCAGATTTAGAAGAAAACACTTTTGATTAAAGATTATGATCCTTTGGTATCAGAGTAAGTAGACCACAATGGATACCAAAAGACTATTGCCAAACTTCAGGAAAGAGAGCATGTGGAAGGAAGCTCATCCAATGATCAAGAAGCATGGAAATGTTGTGTTTTTCTCTGACCCACAAAAATTCTGCAATAAGGAAGTGCAAATTCTGCTGTCCAGTATACTATTAAATTACAGTGTTTATGAGATCCAATAATTTACATTTACTTTTCCAACACAGATTTTGCTGTAACATTGACGGTTTGATAACAGCAAAATTAGTTTCTAACATTTTGCTGCAACAACCACAGCTGGAATGGGACACTGGCATAGACACTGGTGTCAGATGGTCAGTGGGTAAGGAGGGGCAGACAATCATTTGACATCACATTGGTGAGCAACTTTGCTTTGATGATTCTCTGCAAGTTTGGGATTCATACTTCACTTTCAAGTTAATACTCCTTGAATGAAATGAGGTACTGAACCAGCCTAAATCCTGATTGCCAGAATGCTGAGTTTCCTGAAAGAAGGGATATGCATAAGACTAGGGGAAATCATCTTAAATTCCCTGAAAGATTCAGAGGTTGATCTGGGCCAACTACCTCACAGCTGATTGACTTTGGCACTACATCATATATGCTGTAGCTTTTAATTTGTAGAGCAGAAAGTGTTTTAATGAAGTGAGTGATGTGTAGACATTTTGAGGCAAAAGTTGCCAGGAGACAACTTTCATTTCTGCCCAGGTGTCATCTTTGAGAGCACTATGTAAAAAACAAAACAAAACTCTGTTCCTAAATTCCCCCCTGCTGCACTGCTTTCATAATCTCCCTCTGATGGTTATAGCAAAGAGAGGCTTGTCTGCTTTCAGAAATTAGAGGGAACAGAGTACTTTTTTGTTTTTTTTATTAGATGGGCGACTTTGTGCAGTCATTCTTGGTTTTGATCCCCAGTGGAGCTTGATTTGAAGAGCCAGCAGGGTACATTGGATGGAGTGCAGAAATCCATACTGGGTCAAGGAATCTCACTGGGGTTTAGTAATGATAAACCACTCCTTGGACATTTCATATGCCTCAAAAATTCTATTCAGGTCGCCACAGTTCAGAACTGACTTGTGAGCATGTAACAATGCTGGAGTTTACATGACAGAAAACAAAGGCACAACAGGAATCTATACATTCCTCTTTACCCAGCTGAAGTCCATTGAATTTCATTGTAGATCTTTTCCTTTTATCGAGTTTCCTGTTGTATGTTATGTTTTGCTTTCAAACTGATTGCGCTCTCTCCTAGCTTCACTTTCACCTGCAGCAGACACCAGAAATGCAAGTGGCCGCCTTGGGTGCTTTTGGGGAGAAAGGTGGGATAGAAATATTTTAAATAAATAAAAATAAATAAATACTGAAGGGGAGAGCTGAATATAATATAATGAAGAGACATGCCCATCGCCGCCCTGTTTGTTCACAAATTAACTGCAGACCAGCAACATCCTGTGACAGATACATAATGTTCAAAAAAAGGCTGCAAAACAGCTCACGATCTTTTCTAATGATGAATCTTGTTAGGTATTTGTGGCACAGAAAACCCCAACTTCCTTGAGTAATTTCACCAATATATTTGGACAAGGTGTCAGATGGTGAGACATGTAGCTGTTAAAATGATGTCCCCTAGCAATATGTCCCATCTCTGTACACCAGCCAGGACTGTGTCAAAAATGTCTTTTTCCACCACAAGCTGCAAGAAGGCAAATTCTCAAGCTTGCTAGCAGGAAATAAAGTGCATTGCCAGAAGGATTCTTTATTCTGAAATGGTGAAACAGACCTCTTTGAAACAATAGATGCACTGAGGGTGGTGAAGAATAAAATGAAGATATATACAGGATTCATAAATCACTATCAATGTAGGTGTTCCACTATACACAAGGAGAAAAAATCACTTGGTTGTTCTACTGCATTGTTTCTCTATTATTATAGGGAAGATTAACGGCACTCACTCTACAGACCTGACTTGTATGTGTGAAAAACAGGGTGTGTGTTTTTTTAAAAAAATTTAAATCCCTTCAGTTCTCAATCAAGATAACACTTTTCAATGAAGACATATCACTTGTGGATGAATCTAAAAATTACACTTGTCATGGAGAACTAATTTCCTCTTTCTGGGCATTATAAACCATCAGATCTCACTCCACTGTTTTCAGAGATCACCACTAATCTATGTAGCAGAGGAACTCACTAAGATGTTCATAAGGTGGTAGCTAATAAATTATCTGTCTAGGGAGTTGGAAAATCATTCCCATGGTGACTATAATGTCTAGACCATCTCTCAGCTGCTAGTCATTAAGCATTCTGTAATTAAGTGTGGAGAAATGAAATGGTATGCATGTATGTGTCAGAACTAAGAGAAGAGCTAATAAGCCATTGTTTTGAACCATATAAAGGGAATACCTTTCTTTCAGTCCACCTCTAATCCTACTTTTCACATGCCAAGATACTCTTTTATTTGTTGCAAATCTGGTTCTCAGACTGCATATTGAATTTAGCTAAGCTACTTCTCACAAATTAATACTATAGCTGCATAATAAGTGCATATCAGCATTCTACAAGGCAACTCTAAATAAATTGGGGCTTCAGATCAGCACCACATGTGGCACATATGTAGAAGACAGTCTGCTCTTGCTTTGTGCCAAATTTGGGGAAGTTTGGTCAAAGGGTTTTTGAGTTATGATTTTTTAAAAGTAAAACCGTTTTACAATCCTGTTCAGAAACAGAGAACCTCAAGCAAACCCATATTTAAAATAGCTTATATAAATTGACAATACTGATCTTGCTTATCTTGAAAGAGAATAAGTAACCTCACCTGTTTTTCTTTTCTTTTTTTTTAATTTAGAAAGAATCTAGGCTGCAGGGACTGAAATATCGGTCCTCAAAAAGGACTTTCAACAGGTAAAAAACAGCCGCTTTGAATAGAATAGACTTACCAGCAGGAGTTTCACAAAATGAAATATTGTGTACATTCATAGGTGGGGTGGATTTGGAGGAAAAGGTCACAAAAACAGAGTGAAAAGAGGTATTTTCTTTAAAGAATTAAAAATAAAACAGGTATTCTTTAAAGAAAGTAATACAGTAACAGTCCTCTAGAAAGGGTGACATTTTGCTATGTATCCTCAGGGAACTAGCATACAATTTTGTAAGACATTGAAAGTATTTCCCCATAGCTTAGAAAAACAGACAGCAGCAGTGTTTTCCTCTAGCACTTTCAGTAAACATTATCTCAGGTGGTGGGTGAGAAAGAACCAAACGCAGGTGTAACCATAATGGGCAGCCAAGATTCAAAACTCAGTCAATGGAAGATAAAGAAGATGAAAGGAAAGATACAGAATCTGATCAGAGAATTTAATTGTGAGATAATGGAAACTTAGTATTATAAGTGAAAAGAAAACAGAAACAAGAGAATGTGGCTCAGCTAGAAGTACAGTGAAAACAGGAAGAACCCAGGCATGTGTTAAAACGGGCAAGCAGAATAGATTCATGCTAGTGACCTTGTCAATACGTTCAGCCAAAGGTTTTCTCATTCCCCCCCCCCCCCATCTCCAAGCATAATGTAGCACTATCTTGTGCTCACAGTATAAGACATCCAGCAGATACCTTTTTCATTGGGGAAAAAGCAAATAAGAGCAGTAAGGGTAGCAATATATACAATTATGCATGGTAGATAACCTTTTCTCTGGCCAGAATTCTCCTACAGATTTATTCCAGCATTAGTGTAGCTACATAAACAACAGGGAATGCTGCTTGCATTCTTGGTTGTGTACCAGTTTGATGCATGACCAGGAATGCAAGCAGCAACTCATTAATTAGCAGCAATTAATCACAGTGATTTCTGCAATGACACCTAACAGTGGCATAAATCCCCAGTAGGATTCTGGCCTCTATCTTTCATAAGGCAGGAGGCAGGAGGTCAGTAAGGGATTCAAGGTAGGTACTCCTGCACACAGTATGTAGTCAAACTATGGAATGTGCTGCCACAAGATGCAGTGACAGCCAACAACTCAGCCAGGTTTCAAAGACAAATTCAAAGACGAGAAAGCTATGATGGCTACTATTAGGGCAGTATACATTGGAATTCCACTTGCTAGGGAACCTGAGCAGGAGCAGCTTATTTGATTCCTGTCCTGCTGATGGGCTTCTCCTAGCCATTTAATTGATAACTATGGGAAATGAATGCTGAGCTAGGTAGGACTTTGGTGTGATCCAGCTGGAAAATTCTTATGTTCTAATAAAAACAAGTAAAGATTTCTGCTGAGTAGCCAGGAAACAAATGTGATTATGGAGCACAATAAACAGCTGCAAATCAATGACTGATCCTCACAGAATACCCTCCTATAGCCACCTGATCATGTTCTCAGTGTAAAGACATCTCCATAGTGCTGTCAATCTTCTTATCCAGTCCATGAAACAAAACTATGTTTGGCTAATGCATATTTATGTGTTGTATTTATATGTGGCTGATTGCTTGATTCCTATTCATGTTCAATCTACTCTATCTCAGAGGCTCTGTCCAACTTGCAAAATGACTGAACATATACAACAACAGCAAAGAAAACAAAAACTGGGCATTTAGATATGACAGCTTAGGTCAGAATTGGCCATCTTATCTCAGTCTTCTCCAACTTTGTACTTTTAAATTAAGCATATTTGACTAGAGGCCCTTTAAAAGCCCTTAAAGGTCCAAAATGTCAACCTGATCCATCAATTATCCTCACATGTTATTAGTAGTGCTGTCAGAAATTATGAAAAATGAGGAGGAGAAGGGAAGAATGGATTAATGTCAACTCAGAAGCTCATTCTATGCCTCTGCCCCCCTTTTTTTTCTTTCTTTTTTTGCCTGCAAAGCATTTCTTGCTAACCTACTTAGTTATTCCGCATGGACAACACTTTTCCTCACAACCATGGCACTTTAAGACTGTGAAGGGGAGCCTCCCCCCAGGATTTCCCCATCCTGACCATAGTTTTCTCAGATATTCCGTCTGACCAATATTCAGAAACAATAAAAGGCATATAACTTCTAAAGAACTTTGCAGAGAACTGAGACATGCACTTTCCAATCTGTTGCATAGAATTCAGATGTGCACTTTGCAAGCTGTTGCATGGGAAAATAAGCATTTTGTAAGCTGTTGTGTGGGTCTGAGCTAAACATCTTGCACATTGCTGAATGCAACTGAGCTGTGTAATTTGTGAGACAGGCACTATTTATGTTGCTGGGGAAACAATGAAGTTTGTAGGGATTTCATCTGGCCCCAACCTCAGCCTCCACCAAGTGATGAAATGTATTCCCTTGGTATTCTTCCTAAATTGAAAGTCAGCCCCTTGGACAAAACAGTTTGCCACTCTTGTTTTAATGATACACAGTTCAAAACACCAGGAAATGGCCAATATTGCTGTACAATATTGTGTCTGTCTTACCAGGGGGAAAAAGGATGTCAAACTTTACATAGCAAACTGTCACTCAAACTGGGCCTTCTCTGTAGTACCGCATTGCTTTGGAACTTGCTTCCATCTGAGGTGCGATTAGTCCCATCCCTCCTTGGTTTTAGGAGACAAGTTAAAACCTGGCTGATTTCACAAGTGTTTTATGGCCTTACCCCAGAGTAATCTTGCTTGAATGATTGGGGGTGTTTTTTACACTTATGAACATGCCCTGTTTTTGTCACCTAATATTATTATATTTGATATTTATAACTATTGTATTGTTATTATCCTTTATTAATTTTAGTTTTAGATATTATGTTCCTTGCTTGTTGTTTACATGAAGTTTTATTGGATCTCTTGTGTACTTTGCATTATTGCAATTTGTTTGCCACCTAGAGTAGTGCTGTCTCCATATACTGTATATATCTATATATATAGCACTACTCTGGGTGGCAAACAAATTGCAATAACACAAAGTACAGTCTGAATGTTGATAACACCAATGGCACCAATTAAGATGCTCTACAGGATCCTCTCTTGTGCTCACTATTATTCACAAAGAGACACCAAGCAGGAGAAAATCCCAGAAGCTGACTCCATTTTTCACCAGTTAGCCATTTTTCACCCAAACACAAAACAATTGTCAGGGCTATTTTTCAACAGGTTCTCTAGGTATTTTTTAAATTACCAAACAATTGAAGCGGCAGCAGCAGAAGCATGTAGGTGGAGGTGACAGGTCAGAGGAAATGGAGTCAGCACACATCCCTTTTTGCTGATGCAAATGAATTGCCAAATGGAAAATAGTTTGGCATTTCATTTTTCTTTGGCACACTGGATTCCTGAACTGGGTTATGAAATGAATCACGAACCAGACTTGTTTGCCACGTTTTTTAGTTCATGGTTCATTTCATGCCCATCTCTAATCTCTATTGCTGCTTCTCTTGTTCTTTCTTGTTTCTTATTCCCTGTTATTGCCCTCTTCTGCTTGCTAGTTATACCTTCACCACTCCTCCTTGTGGTCACAAGTAATGTGGAAAAGCAGGGGCAGCACTGGTGAGCTCCAAGGGCACTAGTAGATGGTTGGAGGTGTCAAGAGGTAACATCTCAAATCTTGGGATTCAGGGGCTGACCTGTCGCATCTCCTTTGAGGGCAACATGGAAAACATCCTTCTTAAAATCATGAGAAACAGGCCCTCTGAGGCCTCCTGACTGCCACCTGGTGGTAGCTAGTCTGTAGGATTAAAGGGCAGGAAAAGAGGTCAGGAGAACCAACCACTTCTTTCCTTTCATCCACACTAAGGCAGGCCCTTCTGCAGTTTGAGGCAGTTAGATGGTTAAATGGTCTTAAACTCATCATTGTGTCTTACCTCTTTGTTTCCTGGCAATTATTCCTGTCAGTTTCATGTCAATTATACTGCCTTTGCAAACCGTGTGCTTCTGCAAGTGGCTCAGCTTAGATAGCATAGATTTGGTAAAGTCTCTGCTTCTGTTCATTACCAAGCTATGTTTTTCTTTGTCGTAATTTTGTCTAAGCAATCTTACGATACTATATATAAAAGAGACAAAGAAGGCTTGATTTAATAATTATTTCCAATCAATCTGCCTTTTTATTACTATTTGCCACAATTTGATTGTTTCCTGATTGTTTCTTGTCCTCTTCCTGCTCCTTTATTTTCCCGTTTCTCTTCACAATTTTTCTTCTTTTCTGACCTATTCCAAGTCTATTAGTTCTTCACTTCATGTTCTTTATCTTGTTTTAAAAGGCAAGCTGCCCTTCCACTCTTCTATTTTTCTCCTTTCTATATTATTTTCAATCTTTCCCTTTTTACTAGGACATTTCTCACTGAGTTAAAGTTTGGTCTAGTTTCCCTACTTCTGAGAAATTCTTGCATGACTCCCCCCGCCCCATTATCATCCATTTTTTTATTACCTTAATAGTAACTCTCTTTCTGGTTTTCATTCCTTTTTAAAATTGAAACTTCTAATGCTATAAAAACAGTATTGTTTTGAAAATGTAATTTTCTTGTTCTTGACATTCCCTATGTATTCAGCACTATTGATCATTTTCTTACTTTATTTTTCATCCTGCAGTTTTTGGTTCGTGTGTGTGTGTGTGTGTGTGTGTGTGTGTGTGTGTGTGTGTATGTGTGTGTGTGTGTGTGTGTGTGACTGTAACTTTGTGTCAGTAAACTGTTTTTCTTTCTTGTTTTCTTTCTCTTTTAATGTTTTTATTGATTTTCTCATTTAGATGTCACAAACTAAACAAAACTATAAAATAAACAAATACAGTACAGCCACGTTTAGTAGGCTGATTTTCCTCAATGGTCGGTGTTTGACTGCTCAAATGCAGTTGACATTGTCACTTGTCATCACTGAAATTCTGTCCAAAGCATGATGTGAATAGAAGATCCCTTCTGTAGATGCTTATTTTATGTATGAGACAAAAGGACACCACTTTTTTCAAGAAGCAACCTAGTTTTGTTGCCTCCCCCCTTACTAATCTGCTTTGATGTATTAGCTTCTGAACTAGAGTGATAGCCAACATTGTGCAAGACAGCATCACATTATAAAACTGGAAGCAGCTTTCTAGTTCTTTCTAGTTCTTACTAGGATGTTAACTCCTCCTAGTAAGACTGTTTGTAGCATGAGAAGATTATCCTGTATCTAATCACAAATCAGGATTCAGTCTGGGATCAGACGTATTGAACCACATAAGAAACAATGCCAAAAATCTTGCCCTAAGTCTCTTTGCTACAGATGGTTCTGCAACAATGAGTCAGAAACCTCCTCTCTTTGCACACGTTTTGGCATTTAGGATATGGATGGCCAAAGTACACCCATCCAAAGTTGGCCAGACAGCAGCTCTCATTATTCTTCATCATTACCTATTCTGGATAGGGCTGATGAGAGAGATGCAGTCCAACACCATCTAGATGGTTGCACTTTGCCTCCCATTGATTTAGGAACTGGTGTGCTGTAGATTAAAAAATAATTTTACAGGAGTGAGGAGTTATCTGTTCATGGCTTTCATCAAGGATTCCATCATAATAGCTGGAATTGTACTCACAGGTACATTATTGTACTTACATTATGTCCTATCCATATGGTATCTTTGGGAAGAAGTTTCCATATTTTTTTTAAATTTTTTATTTCTAATACCTTCCTGCTTATTTTGTATCTTAATTTATTCTCTCATCCTTTCCTTCCGTAGTGATCTCTATTTTTCTGTGGATACTATTCAACTATATTTTTTCTATTCTGTCACTGATTATTTTTCTTTATTTTCTAATCTTTCTGCTTGCTTATTATCTAGTTGTTCATGGTTGTTGACTGATTTAGATAAGATTAATTTATTCAGAATCAATGTTCTTATATTTTCTCCTTGTTTATTCCAGTTTTATCTTCATTCACTGAGGGAATCGGTATTTTCCCTTCTGTTTGGAATTTTCTTCTAGCATTTCTTCTATTCCTAAAGCAAATCATTAGTAATCTCTTTATCTTTTTAAAATGTGTTTTTCTTTTTATTGATTTAGTTCATATTTAGTATACTTTGATTTTACTTCAAGTGGATTATCATAATGTTAACTTGTTTATTTATCTCTCTCTTACTACAGGTCATTTATTTTCATGTTTCTATTCAACTAATATTCTCTGTTCAAAAATATAATTATGTAAATATTTTACTATCATTCTAAAAGGAAACCCAAAATTGCTGACAAAAAGTTTAGAATTATATCAAAATTACAATCAACAAGATTTAAACAATAAATAGCTCACTACATAACTGGCCAGAAGTTTGGATGGGTTGAAGGATGGTAAACAGTGGTAGCAGTGCCTATATATTCACATTTTCAAATGCTGTATCTCAGATCTTTACATTTTCTTTAATTTTATATCATGTTTCAACTTTTGGGAATACTCCCTTCTGTTTAATACCTGGATATTCAATTTTTAACCTCATCTTTCTCTATGTTGTTTCTCCATCACAGCTTTTTGGTGGGGCTGGTGAGGACTGTTTGCTGTCCTTTTCAGGCACAGAAGAGGTTGCTTGGGTGGCTTAGACCAGCCATTCTCAACAGGGGCCATATGCTCCCCTGGGGGGCACATTAGAGGGGGGCCACAGACTGGAAACCATTCTCCTCACACCACCTTATAAGATTTGTTATGTGATGTATACAATCTTGATTTGGCCTATATTTTCTTTCACATTGTGTTTATGGCCATGGCCAAAAAGAAAAGAAAAAGGATTGAGAATATAATATACTTCATGTTACATCCTCTTCATCTGATTTGTCTGTTTTTTTCTTCATTATGATACCCACTTGCTGTATAGTGGTATTGAGAATGCAGCTTTCAGGCTAGATTCCTTCCTGGTTTTGCTTTTTCTTTCTTTCTTTCTTTCTTGGTAGAGCTTACTACTGTGCTACTACTACTACTATACTACTAGGTTTTTAGGTTTGGGTCTTTGAGAAACCTAATGTTCTAATCTTTTTTTTCCAAAAAAGAATTTCCCCCAAAGTAACAAGGTACTACAAGAAATTTTGTTGTTCTTTTCTCTCACAAAGAGCTGTCTGATCTAGATACTATCCTTCTAATATGGCCATTGGTTGTAGAACCAGAGCTTGCAAAATTTGATTTTTGTGGACTCTAACTCCAGGAATTTGCTAGCCACTGTGCCAGCCAGATGTGCTGTCCGGAAGACAGTGGAAACTGTTATCTGGAGAAGTAACTTTTCTAAGTTCTGTATAGGAATTAGAATTAATAAACAGCACGAAAAAGAGGTTGTGCTCAAATATTCGTGTTCTATTCTAAAAGCTTAAAATTCAAACTATATTATGTGGGAGAGACACCTGGGAGTTTAGCTGCTAGTCACTTTACTCGTATATATATATTTCCTGTGTTTTTCTCTTACCAGTTTCTCAGCTGTGATGATGCTTACTTTGGCCATTTTCCCTGGCATGGTGCCTTCCTTTTCCCCTAGAATACTCCAAGTACATTTTATTGGCCTCCAGTCAGTCAATGGCAGGTTGCTGATAAAACACACATTGTCATTTACCATCTCGTTAGCAATCCACGGCTTGCAGAGTGTTTTGGGTCTTGGGGTTTTGTATTCCTTTTGGCCATTAAACACAATTATTCAGTGTCAAATGAGGTGTGCTTGCTTTCTGTGGGCCTGTCTCAAAAACATTGCATGTCTTTTATGCAGCTTTGTGCTTATTCCCATACAATGCAGGCAATATTGTCTTCCAGACAGGTTATGGTTTTGAAATATTCTGAAATGTCACATTCCATCCTCCAAAATGCTATTAATGCGATGTTTAAGTTTGTTAGAGAGAGAAAATGCACAGAAGAATCCTCTTCTCCGTTCCACATGTGCAAAGCCCAAGATGGAGGCACTTCTCTGGAGCTTACACAACAAGAAATACAACTTTTTACATGAGTGTAATCCCCTCTTGGAGTCAGCAGGGGCAACCTTCCGTTTGTGCAATGAGAAGTAGCAGATTGAGGGACTACAGTACGCAGATTACTGGGCAGAGAAAGGTGGTGAGGAAAAGATCAGAGGGAGAAGCACATCTGAGAAGAGTATTTTTAGCAAGCAAAACTATCCATATAGTGGAAGAAAACAGAAAGCAGTGCGCGCGCATGCGCACACACACACACACACAGAGAAGCTTATCTCATAAAAACATGACTGTTTGGCAACTAGTTTTCTTGGAAAACCACTTTCAGAAGAATCAGAGTTTGAAAAAGTTATGTTTGGACTAAAACTGCCACAATCCCCACCTAGTGTGGCCTCTGACCATACTATCTGGGAGATTTGGGGAGATGTGGTCCAAAAAATTAACTTTTCCAAACTTTCCCAAATCACCACAAGCAGCTGATTCGGACTATGGAAGGGCAACAACTTGCTAGTTAGTTAGACTAGAATCCTAGTGTGTGTAACTATATTTGGTAGAAATGGCTGGGCTTTTCCCAAGGTTGTTGAAGGGAGAACCCAGAACCTCAATGTGCAAGCACAATGAGGTGCTGGATTGCAAACTAATAGGAGTGATCTCTGGCTTCTGTAACAGCAAGCTGGAGATGCTGCTGAGCCCTATGCCAAAGGAGCAGTGCCCTCCACCACAGCCAGCAGGTGACTGGCCTTGATTAATTCATATTGTGTTTCTGTTTTACTACCTAGAAGAAGAATTATTGGATTAGACAGGGTGAGGTGGGCACCTCAGGCAGCAAATGCTGGGTGTCCTGGAAGCTCAACACATTAGTAATTATTCATCTTGTTACTAGTGCATTTTTTTAATGGGGGAGTAGTATTTATGTAGCATATTCTGTCTCACATGCTATCTCTGTTGTTCACCTTGACTTGGTTGCAGAAAGCACCTCTTGTTGCTCCACTTCAAGCAGCAAATTTTTTTAAGCTGCCCCTATATGTTAATTCTCTTTTCCTCATTTCTGCCTTGTCCGGATATTGAGTTTATTCCTTAATTGTGCAGAAGACAGAGAAAAGACAGAGTAAGATGAAAGTTTGATATCTCAGGCTATATAACAGCAGCATAACCTCTTGATCACTAAATACACCCTCCTATTTTGCTTAAGAAAATTACCTGAATTCTCCCCAAAACAGATGTAGAAGTGGAATTATTACCAAAAGTATATGTATTTCACACTTGCATTGAAAATACAGATACCTGCTATGTAAAGAGACAGCTTGGTTATTAATGTATTGGCTTTATAGACTTAGTTAACATTAAACAGAGTTATATCCTTGTGTAGTTATATGTGTGCAAATTAATAAAAAAACAAATCCCCAAAGAAGCTGAAAGATGTAGTAGTGTAGTGAAAATTATTTAATGTGAAATGCCTAGAAAATGTTAGATTTCTTCAAATAATTTTGATTCATTATGCTTAATGCCAATTAATTATGTCTTTTTTCATGGTAAACATAAAAGAATTGAAATGAATTGCTTTATTTTATGTACTAATAGCTTTATTAACAAAAACAGCAGAGATTACTGAAGGATTTGAGCAGTAACAGGGGTAGTAATTTGTACCAAATGAATGTAATCTACATTACTGCAGGATTTTAGCAGCAGGATTTAGCATAGGTAAATTATAATGCTATTAACATTACAGGAAAAAACATTAATGGAACAGACAACTATAGATTTTTTTTCAAATATGAGTTCAATCATGTAATATAAGGAAAAACGCGATCTACAGCAGAAGAAAGTCTCTTCCATACAACACAAGCCCATATCTTTTCATGTACTGTACTCAAAGAGAAAGTCAGGGATTTCATACATTTAAGTCAGATTTTAATGAACCAATGTAGAATAAATTATTTAGCTTTCGGTGGAAATATAAAGTAAAGTTAGGACTGAGCAAGAGAGAAGCCTGCTCATAGCAAGTAATTTGCCAGCTGATGCTTTGCACTACTGGCCAAAGAACTAAAACATTTTTAAAAAGCAAAATGAAACAAAACAAACGTCAACTTGACTGTTCAGCATTGGAAATTGTGGCAGCTGAAACAGAAACTGAAATTCTAATGTTGAGGGTGGCTCTCCTTTGTATGAACCAATGGTTCCCAACCTTGGGTCCCTAGATGTTCTTGGACTAAAACTTTGAAGCCTTCACCACTAGTGGCACTGGCCACAATCTCTGGGAGTTGCCATGCAGGAACACCTGGGGACCCATGATTGGGAAGCACTGACATAGAAGGTCTTTTATATCTTTGGATCCATCTTACTCTTCCACCTGACACAACACTTACTGAAACCTCCTGTAAACTGGTGCCTGTGTACAGCTCTCACAATCCTGCTAACTTTGTAGCAAGTAACTAAAAAGTTGCCTCTTCCCTATTCTTATGTTAATTTTGAAAAGAGAGGTTATCTAAAACATGCAAACATACATATTTATGTGTTAGTCCATCTGGCTTTTTGTTCAGGACACTGTTGAATAACTTTTCTGCCCCATGACACCAGCCTGGCCATGCAGCAAAGGGAAGCAACCTGCTTCAAAAGCACCAGGGAAGGGGGGACAGGATGGGTGTCTGAAGATTTTTTGAGGTGTTGTCAACAGTGTGCCAGCAAGGGAGACACTTTGAATTCTGTTCAAGCAGAAAATATCTTGGAGCAATACCACTTCCACAGTACTAAGTACTATACTTTTTTCTTGTTCAAATGCAAAATAAGAATCCATTTGGTTGTGCCATGCATCCCTACGCAACCTGAACATATGTCCAAATTTCAATAGATTGAACACCCATTTGCTTAACTAGGGAAACCTGGGAGCTATCAATCTGTGAGGGGAACTCCAACAGAGATTTCTCGGCACCTCAACAGCTACAGTTGCCTGGATTCCCCAATGGACACCATTACAGTTAGAGTGGCATAACATTTATGTTGTGTGGACAGGCTCTGAGCCCAAAAGGCATTAAATGTAAGAGATATTTCACCTTTTATTGTGCATGCAAGAATATTCATTTCCATTCAAGGAAATTAAATGAAATAATTAGTAACAAAGCACTTCTGAGGTTGGAAATTTTGGTGGCTATTAGAGATGGGGGTATTCGTATACAAATACGAATATCCCCGTGCACCTGGAGTTAATGAGGTTCCAGCCCCTCAGGCCGGACTGTCCACTCACACATCCGTCACCACCGGCAGCCCTGCTCATCCTTCCAGTCACTCCCGAGCACTGTTCTCTTTCCAGTCGGCTAGCCACTCCTGGCAGAGGGAGGAAGGATGAGTCTCTCTGCAGTGGCTAGCCAAGTGACTAGCCGAGCAGTGCTCCAGAGAGATTGGAAGGAAGAGAGGGGCTGCCGCCACTGCCGGATGCATAAGTGGACAGTCTGGCCCCAGGGGCTGGACTCTCATTAACTCCAGCTGCGTGGGGATATTTGTATTTGTATATGAATATGAATACCCCCATCTCTAGTGGCTATCCAAAAATACCAACATTTTTCCAGTGTAATCAGTCATGTGACCAAACTGGGTCTTACCTTTCTCTCTTTTTAAGTCCCACAATGCTATGCTGTGAGTATAACAGAAAGAATATTTCTGAATCCTTGAAAAACTGTGGGATGTGCAAATTCATTTCTTCTGCTGAGAGTCACTGAAGCTTTTTTTAAAAGTTTCCCTTTTCCTTTCAAGAGTTGGATTAGTAATTTAATAACAAGAAGGTGCTTGTAGTGCAAGAGTAGAGCCTACACCACAATTCTTGGGTTTGTGATGTTTAAGAGGACCACAGGGAGCAGGACTGATGTGGGTCATTTCTTTCTTCCTCCTACTGTATGTTCTTGACAGAAAGCCAAATCAGATTTTGCTAACCTGGGGAAATACAATGGACATGACAGGAACAGATTTCAGCAGCTCTTATGGATGCCTGAACTGGAGCCAATGAAAAGTTTCCAGGGCTGGATAATGAAGGAGGCATCCAGGAGATCAAAGATAATGACTCAGACCCAATGAATGGCATCAGCAGAAAGATGCTGCAAAGGGAGTTGGAAGTGATAGAAAAACTGGGGTGTCTACTTCTACTACAAGCTGTTCTACTTCGAAGCATAAATATTGCAAAGTTTTTTTGGTTTTTCCTCTCTTACGTCATGAATATTCTGAGCTGGTATCAGTAACATTAGTAAGAATACTTCACAGCAGGGCCAGGCTACAGGCAACTGCCAAGGGTATTTCTGTGCCTCTCCCACTATTTCTTGACTTTAGCCCCCACTCCCCCCAAATTTTTATTTTTTTCTCAAAAAGTCCCCTTGTGTGGGCTGGGGCAATTTTTCCCATACACAACAATGCAGTGAATTCTCTCTCCTCCCCCTTTTAAAAAAAATCTCTAAACTCTGAGGATGTCCATGCTCATAGTAAAGAGGAAAGAAAAAATTAGACAAACCTTTAAAGTGTTCTCTGTTACTTACTTGGGTTAGCTGATCACACAATGTAATGTTTGCACCAATTTATAGTAAAGAAAGATGAACTGATATTGTTAATCCAAACCCTAGCCCTAATCAAAAGGGTTACCTATGGCAAAGTAAATGTCAACAGTTTGTGAACACCCCTTTGCACAAGTGTTGTGAAATAAGATTGCTGGATTTCTCCAACTGTTTTTCCCTCCGGTATTTTCATAAATGGGACATGATAAGGAATATGCCATCCTGCTAGCTCAGGTTCAATCAGCAGCATATCCTGTTGAATGGATCAGGAAGGATGTGATAGGAAAGACACCTGCCTGAGATGTTGGGTAGCTGCTGGCAGTCAGAGGAGACAATGTAGGCTAGACGGATAAATGGTATGATGTGGTAAAAGCAACTCTTTATATTCCTAGTCTGACTTCCATCTCTATTAACCCAGTGTATTTTGATCTAAATTAATGTAACCCATTAGCTTTGCTGGCCTCAGAATGATTACATGGAAGTGACAGGGTACATTTTAAAACACTTTTCTCAGTGTTGGTGGTAGTAACTTTTGTTTTGCAAGTTTAAAGCATAATTTGTTTCTATATGAGAAGACAATAAATGAGACACTGGAAATCCACATGACATATAAGTATACTATAGAGTGGATATGTATTATTTCACAAGCATTAGTAAGAAATTAGCACCTTGGTTATGAACATTCCACAGATGGGGAGAAATTGCTATAAAAACCAGTAGTTTTAATAATAATTGTTTGCCACCAGGTCAATTCTGACTTATGGTGACCCTTTTCAGGGTTTTCAAGGTCAAGAGTACTAAAAAGTGGTTTACCATTCCCTTCTTCTGGGTGCATCCTGGGACTGTGCAGGTTGCCCAAGGCCACACAGGCTCTGGGATGCACAGTGGAGAATTAACTCTCGAACTTCTGGCTCTGCAGCTAGATACCTAAACCACTGAGCTATCCAGCCAGCTAGTAAGGGTTCAGAAAGAATATGGCTGAAGTCAACAGTCTTAACTAAAGATAGCCTTTTGGCACATGGCACACATGCACACACACACACACACACCGCTTTATGAGAGGAAATTCACCTTTCTCTGAGAACTTCCATATTTGGAATGCTTACACGGTGTTTCACAGAAATAAAGTGAACATACAAAAAAGGTCACATTTAAAATGGAAGAGACTAAAATACCTTGTTGTTATTATGTGCCATCAAGTGGCCATTAAATTATGCCAGCCCTATGAATGAGTGATCTCCAAAACATCCTGTTCTGCAACAGCCCTGCTCAGCTCTTGTAAACAAAAGCCTGTGGTTTCCTTTAGGGAGTCAGTCCATCTTATTGCTTTTCCTGCTCCCTTCCACCTTTCCCAGCATTATTGTGTTTTCTAGACAATTCTGTCTTCTCATGATGTGCCCAAAGTAGGACAATCTCCATTTTGACATGTTTGCCTCCAGAGGTAGTTCAGGCTTGATTTGGTCTAGAGTCGACACGTTTGTCTTTCTGGCAATCCAGAGTATCTGCAAAGCTCTCCTCTGGCACCACATTTCAAACAAATCTTCTTCTTCTTCTTCTTTCAATCATCATTTTTCTTTCATTTTTTTTCTTTCTTCACTGTCCACATCTTTTACACCTGTATATGATTGGAAATATGATTGTGTGAATGATCTTGGTCTTTGTATCCAATGACACATCCTTACACTTGGCTATCTTTTCTAGTTCCTTCATTGCTGCCCTTGCAAGTCTCTGTCTGATTTCTTGGCTACAATTTGGACTGATGATTGAATCAAGGTATACAAAATCTCTGGCTATTCCAATTTCTTCATTGTCAATGTTAAAGTTATGTACAGTAGTTCTTCTGTAATCATGATTGTGGTCTTCTTAATGTTCAAGTGTTATCCTGCTTTGGCAGTTTCATCTTTCAGTTTCCCTAAAAGCCCTTTCAAGTCATTGCTGCTTTCTGCCACTAAGATGGTGTCATCTACATATCTTAAATTACTGAGGTTGCTTCCGCCAATTTCCACTCCTCCTTCAGCTAAATCTAGTCTGTTTTTCCATATGATCTATTCTGTGTACAGACTGAACAGATAAGGGGATAAAATGCACCCTTATCTGATACCTTTGCCATTCTGTCTCTCCATATCCTGTCCTATGGGTAGCTTCTTGCCTGTTATTATGTTTGATTATGTCATTTTGCTTTCTGTCCTGGTTTTTATATGTACACCACCCAAAAGAGGGTTATGCACTAATGGGGTGGTACATAAATCTCAGAAATAAACAAATAGAAAAGCCATACATGAGGAAAATATGTTTTTAAAGTGTACAGAATTCAAAGTGTTAGGGAGAAATCTGTTCATGAAACCTGACATAAAGCAAGGGCAAGAAGAAAATGTGGGGGAAGATTCAGATAAATGAAAAAATACTGAGATTTTTTTCACATTGCTATCTAGCTTAGATTAACAGAGTGTTTTCAAGGTACCCAAACTCTGGCACATTAGAACTAATCCTGCCCCCTAGATCCTAAGACTACACAAGATCTAAAAAAAACAACAACCAGGCACTTCAACAACTGACATGCTAACACTTTATTGAAATTCCTGGGCCATTTCATAGCTGAATGCTATAAAAATTGGCAAGATAATTTCATAAAGAGATCATTTAAAGAACTCCAATTTTAAAATGATTAAATTATATCCAGCATTTAAACAACCCTTAAATGAGGATAATGCAATGTTTTAAATACTCATTCAATTAGGTGAAGTGAATGCAAATTGTTATAATTAAGTATTGTTTTGCAGAACTTCAAGCTACACTGAGTAATGAGTGTAGAATTTCACAATTTGAAGAAAATGTGTCAATATGCCTTCTCATGTCTACTGCTCTTCGAAGAGCTGAAAACACATTTCATATATATTCCTTACAACATTTTTTTTTCCAGAAGAGAGCTATATTTTAGTCCTTTTATTTTGTAAATTGCCCTATCTCAAGGCACTGTCTAGAGTCTCGGTCTTGCTGTTTCCCTGGGTCTCCAGATTGGGACCTAAATCTCAGGATGAGATGCTCAGGATGAAGAGAAAGATTGACCCTTGAGTGTGAGGTGGTTTCAAAGCCTATTGATCAAATGGTATGAAGGAGCATTTCTTTTTCACCTCGGCTCTAGGTTGCCTTAGTACATGAGGAGATTAAATATAAGTCATAATACTTAAGAATAGAAAAAGAACTGTCGTTACAATGCTAAACAATAAATGGTTAGGAAGCCCTGTCAGGTGCCTTCCCTATATTACACAGATGGTCAGAATAACAAAATCAAAAATAAACTCCGTAAAAACATACTCTAGAGAATTGGAATGGGGCACAGACAGGTCATATGCCAACCAGCCATGAGGTCAGGCCATATGAGAATGGACTCCACATAGTTAACTCTTCATATAAGGAGGGATCCTATTTGTTCCAGGACCACTTTCCCCAACCCCAACAGTGAAGAGCTCTTTGTGTATATATTATTATGTACATAGAACTGTTTATACACCACACATGTAGGTAGTGGATGCAACCTGAATCCTTTTTTCAATGCATTGGCAAGGGTTCAATTTAAACAGAAACAAAGGTTCAGCTCACAAGAACAGCAGATTAAGTAGTAAAATAATTCATTAATGTTACTGATGGGTGGTGGGTGTAATGCCTGTGTGAACACTTCCTTATGCTGAAAGAAAAATCCCTGCACATACTGGATGAGCAGTTCAAGAGAAAAGGTAAGATTAGAAAACTGCTTCTCCTGTATATCTAGTTTTCTGTATGCAGAGAGTTGTCTATTGTACATGTTTTGTAAATAGGTCAAATAGCTAGAGTTTTATCAATAGAAACTTGGGACTAGACATGGGGACAAATAAAAAAATGAATCTCAATATTTGTGAAATATCGCTGATTTGTGGTATATTCGCCCCTTTGTATTTGTTAGGTCAGGAAACCCCCGATGAATATGAAGGGATGAATATTTACCCATTTATACTCATCCCTTCATGCAGGCTGGCTGTGGAATGGAAACATGGTTTGCCTTCCCACAGCCAGCCTGCTTGTCAGTGTCCTGCTGATTGGTGGGATATTGACAAGCAGGCTGGCTGCAAGAAGGCAAGCCCCGGTTCAGTTCTCGCAGCCAGCCTGCTTGTCAATGACCGGACCTTCAGCTGATGGTCGATTTGTCGATTCGTTGCTAAAATCTGGTGCTTTGTCGCTTCGTCCATTCGTCAACTTTGGCGAATGATGAATCTCAATGAAGCACCATTTTTTCCAATTCGACCCCATCTCTACTTAGGAATTTTGTAAAGAGGTTTGTACTTTTTTTTTTCCTGATCACTGACTTTAAAGAGTCTATAAACCCAAGAACTGACAACTATATAATTAGCAAGCTTACCAGAGTCTCAGAAGACTTTGAGAGCTAAGCTGCCTTGAATCCCCATGCAGTAAATAAATAAATAAATAAATAAATAGAAGTAAATAAAATTAATAAGGAACAATCAACAGCAGTAAGCTCTGTTAAATCGCATCCAAACTATAGAACATAACACAAATGTTAGAGACATTGCAGGATGTCTCACAGAAAATACCTTGGAGAACACTTCCAAAATCCATAAACAGGTGATGCCATTGTTAACACCAACCAAATATGCACAAAACTGGGGGAAGCTTTCAAGATGTCTAGATCTCTGCTGGGGAAAATATGCAAAAAGCAGTATTAGCAAGAAATGGTAGATAAAAAAATCTGACTTGATATTGAAATCAAGAAATCTTTAAAAGGCCTACTTTTCCAGCTTTTGGGGTTCATTTCGAAGGCTAATACTGAGTAATTTGCCATGCATCCCATCTCTTGCTTAAGTGGTTCAGGACAAACAGATGATATTTCATATCTTTTATTATAAGGCAATTTATGTGACAAGTTGAGAAAAGATCTACTGGTGCTGGGGCGCATCCCAGGTGCACGACTAGGCATCTGAACAGGAAGCACTCTGGCACCTTGTCAATTAGCTCCTATTAACTGCAGCATGTTGTGCAAACACCAATAAGATTCTGAACAATTTGTAACAGCAAATGCTGTTTTAATCAGCTGCAGTCAACACTGCGATTCACAAGGAGAGTTTAGAGTTGTGAGTTCAACGCTCAAAGTTCAATCTTTGTTGACAGTCAGCAGCCCATTATAACATGCAATAAGAACTCACCCTAAAAATATAGTTTCATAAAAAACAGATTCATAAAAATACTAATTAATATATATATGAAAAATCAAGCAATCATATGTGGTCTAATGAGAATGGCCAAATTCAATTACTTTACCATAGATTATTCTATGGTTTTGTCTCCAGTTGCATTTGTTCCTATCTGTGTCTGTCTGTCCATTTATTAACTTGCTGTATTACTCATGTATAGTACAGGACTTATAAACCATTTGTGGTTTAAACTGTGCAACCTATGCAATCAAGAAAGGTGGCCACATTCTAAGCCGCAATCTGATTACAATTCTGCCTTGTGTGCTGAAGGCCTCAGACATGCCATTTATGTGTTACCTCTTTGTATCTTTGCGCTAAGGCAAGATCTATTAATTTCTCCTTTGTGCAATGCCCTTGTGCTACATCATACTACTTTGTAGGCTTTAGAACTCCCTGCCAAGGAAGGATAGGTTGACTTCATTGTCCTTCTGTTGGCAGGCAAAGAATGTTTATTTTTATCTCTATTTTCCAATGGGTCTTTAGAATTTAAGGTCACTGATTAAGCAATTTCAGCTAGTTGGATGCTGCTATTTCTATTTTAGTGGTGTGCTTTCAATCTACTTTTGTAGTTTAATTAGACCAGTTTTTTATTTGAATTTTATTACTGCTAGCCACTCCGAGGGCCACTTTTTTGTTGGAAAAGTGTGGCATAACCAATATTAATTAATAAATATTGTTTTGCACATTTTGAATCTGGGAAAAAATCAAAACATTTTCATAACACTCACCCCTTTATTGTCTTTCCCCATCTATTGCATAAAGAAAAATACATTTTTACATCTTGCCAGTGTGTTATCAAGAGTAATGATCACACACTGGCAAGCTTGCATCAGTCTTCACACACGTACAGAGAGAGAGAGAGAGAGAGAGAGAGAGAGAGAGAGAGAGGTTACTGTTTAAATCAGAACCATAACGAGCAATTTTGATATCCAGGACAAGCATCACAAAATGTGTCTCCAAATCAATTTTTAATTCATGATGTTAAAGTAATACGAGAAGTAATTACAGCACTGAACATCTTGCCAGCCTGTCCCCTCCTCCATAGGGGATCAGCAGCATTGTTGGAGTTACAGCAACAAAAAGAATATGCAAACCCATTGCTTAACATACCATAGCAGAATTCCTGTTTGTTTTCCACACAGGTGGAAGGCAAAAACTGTAAAATTGATTTACTTTCAGCTGGTAATAAGAGTCCCTGCTGGGATTTTCAAGTGTAGGGCAAACCAGCAGGCACATATGCCCCTGAGAAATGTAGCAATGACTCTTTAGTTGCTGGTTGGAAGTGAGTGGATGTTACACCATCTGCCTGCCTGCAGAATAGTACCATAAGATTGCAGCCATCTAGCCCAGAGGCCTGGTCTACTGAGCCTCAGGTAGACATGCCCTCTCACAAGGAGGGCCTGGTTTATCCATGATCCAGGTACATTAGATCTCCAGCAGAATGCTGCTGCCTCCTCATCTGGCCCAGATATCTAGTATACTGGGTTTCAGCTAGACAGGCCTTCTGAAGGGGTGAGGTGGATCTACTCACAATCCAGGTATACCAGCCCTCTGGATTCCATCACATCTTATTCCTTGTCTGGGCTACAGTCCCGGTCTGTTGAGCCTTGAACAGTCCTGCTCTAATAGGAGAGGCCTGGTCTATGTATGATTTGGAAATGGCCCAATATTGCTGCAAAATATCATGCCTGTGCTGCCAGCAGGAAAAAGGATGTCAAGCTTCACATAGTAAAGGGCAGCCTGCATGTTGACAACCCCAATGGCAGCAGTCAAGATTGTCTACAGGATACCCTCTTCTGCTCAATACCATTCACACTTGTTGAAAAACAGCCCTGACAGTTGTTTGGGTTTGGATGAGAAGTGGTGAACTGATGAAAAAAGGAGTCAGCTTCTGGGATTTTGCTTTGCATGGTGTCACTTTGAATGGTAATGGTGCTGGAGGACTCCTGTTCAATACCTTGACCTGTGGAATGTCCCAGGGTTCCATGATTTCCCACACTATTTCACATACACATGAAAAACCTGAAAGAGGCTGTCCAGAATTTTGTGGTCTGGTATCATCAGTGTGCTGATGACATCCAACTCCATCTGCTTTTTAAGATCTTCCAGGAGGCCTTTCTCTCAGATTCTCACTCTCTAGTGATAAAATCTACAAGGGATGAAATATTCCATTTAAATGTAATTTTGCCTTCAGGCCTCATTTAATCCAGAGTTAGCCTTTTTTAGAAACTAGAAGCCTGTCACTTCCTATCTCTGACTAGCCAGGATGCATGTGTTATATTTAAATGGCAAGTGGTTCTCCCAAGATTTCTGGGAGATGTGAAAAATTGAGAGGCTGTGGTGCAGCCCACCAAACGTTGGGGTGGGTGGGAAACAAGGGTCTCCAGCCACTTCGAGGTTGCTTGTTCTGTTATAAAACACATTCAAAGAATCAGAAATTTTGTGTTCCTCAAGAATACCCATAAGCAGGTACCATTCATCTTTCTTTGGCTTAAGCATCAACTATTCCCAGAGATCATGTGACTTGAAACATCCTTACAAGTACTGTATGTCATGAAGTTATGAGATCTTTCATGGCCATGCCATTGGCACAAAGATTAACGTTGTATTTATTAGACAGTTCAGAAGTGGAAGGCTTTTGGCTCTCCATGTGTATTAGAGTTATAATACCTGTAATTCTCTACCACTGGCTATGTTGGGTGGAATCAAAATATTTGGAGCTGGAATCAAAATATTTCACCCAATTGATTTGCTCTTCATGCAAGAATACTGCTGTTTTTCACACTGATTTTTTAAATTGATGAAACAGAAAACACAGAATGACTGTAAGGTTGTTATTATTAGTAGATTTTCAACTGTCTAAGAGAGTACTGTAGATTATATGGTGAAGATGGCAGGGGTGGGGCCTGGCATCCTTTTTCCTGTTGGCAAAGCTGGCACAATATTTTGCAGCAATATTGGGCTATTTCCTGGCTTTTTGAATCATGGGCACAGAAGCACAATATCCCACATGCATAAACGGGAGGATTTTTGAAGAATTGAATTTCCTGGCTTTTAAAAACGGGAATTCAAATATAATATGCTACCCACAAATCCAATCAGAAATGTCCCTCATATGGAATTACCCAGTGGTAGAGGATTCCAGAAGATGTACTGTGGTTACTGGGAGAAGACAGAAGTGAGAACTGCTTGGATGTGGATATAGTTCCTCTGTGCCAAAATATTTTGAAGGGCTGTTTTGGACTTAATAAAGTGGTGAAGCAAAGGAGTGAGTAGGTACAACACATACAATAGAGAAACATACACACTAGAGATGGGCACAAACCTCAGTTTGTACCGTTTCTTCTGCATGGCACCACAGGTGCTGCACGTTCACTTCAACCACCCCTGCTGGTTTCTGCACTCACCAGCCAGCACCCACTGCTTTTCTCCTGTTCTTTGCAGGATCGTCCAGTCACAGCAGGAGCACAGACTTCCCTTCTCCACCTCCTTCAGCACTTGCCCACTCAGATGAGGAGGTGGGGCAGGGATTCCAGCAGTGCTGCCATTGAGAAGGCGGCTGCTAGAGGAGCTGGAGAAGGGAAGTTCATGCTCCTGCTGCAACTGGATGCTTGGGTGAAGAGAAGGAGAAAAGCAGCACACTTCAGGTGGTGATTGTGGGAGCTGGCAAGGAGGAAGTGGATGCACAGGTTCATGCCCATCTGTAATACACACTCTTTAACCTTAACATTAGTTAAACAAATGTGCCATGCCTGCTCCGCCAAATACAGACCGGAAAGCTACCTTCCAATTTCATATCCCTTTCTTTGAGTTAGGCAAGTTGAGGAAGAAAAGCTGTATTGGACCAAAACCTCTACAGATACGTTGTGTACATGTTTTCCAAAAGATATCCCTTTATTTTTTGAAATTAAAAAAGTGGAAGAAATTGGAGTTAGCATAGAATGTCACTGGAAACCAAGGTTAAAATCATGCATACTATGTGAGAGGCAGATAGTGAAGAAAGATAGGGACAAAAATCAAGTCATTTGAAATGTGGTGTTGGTAGAGATAGTACAGAAAGCAGAAAAGTAGGTGCTCAATCAAGTCAAGCCTGCACTCTCATTCGGGCAAAAATTAGTAACCTGGGTCTGTTGTACCATGCACATATAATAGAAATGTGAACATTCTAAATGACTGAACTATTTGCATTGCATAGCATTCTGATCAAACAAAATGTATCTGGAGTTATGATTTCTGTGTTTTAATCTATGAGCACAAATGGGGCTCTGCAAAGCCATGCACTGAGGGACCCATGATTTCTGTGGTGTAGTCTGTGGGTGCAAATAGGATCTATGATCTGACATTGGTTTAGGGAGGATAACAAAAAATCATATGAAATCATGTGGATCTGTAAACTGGAGAAACTTACTCATAAGTAAACTGGGTAAACTTACTCATAAACTGGGTAAAATTCAAAGCCACAAAGGGAAAAAACAGTAATTTCACAGCTTAAATGAGTGAGCTGCTGTATATTATTATATTTTTTAAAAAATAGCTATAGAAGTTATTGAAAAGGCAGCTGTTTCAGAAGTTTTAGGGATTAAAAAGCAGTATTTAAGGGTCCGAATTAGATCCACGATTGCCCCAAATCCTGTGAATGAAGAAAAAGAGGTTAAAACAGAGGTTTTATTCCCAAAACATGAAAATGTTGTCTTATCAATGTTTTTCATCTCTTTTCTAAGAGCTGTAGAGGAAAGTCGCTTGCATGTGTAAGAGGGGGGTAAAAAAGTGTTTTTTTAAAAAAAATCACAACTCAAAATCCCTTTGCTCAAATGTCCCCAAATTTGGCACAGAGCAAGAGCGGACTTTCTGCTATATCCATGCCAATTTTGGTGCTGATCTGAGGTCTGGTTCCATAGTTACAGTTTTTGTTTCCTCCCCCCATCATTTGATTTTGCTTGTAGAATCCTTTTTACTGTTCTTCTGCGACACACTTTAGTTGCAAAGAAAGTAATTGAAGAAGCGAATTTCAAGCTGAAACAGGAAGGAATTAAGCAATGATGGCTGGTGGTTCAAGCAGAAGGGGAGGCATTTCCTCCTCAAAAAAAGTTTGGGGAGAGTGCCCTGCTCAATCCATGAATTGAATATGGGAATAACTGCTCCCAGTTTCTCCCTACATATTGTCAGCAAATCTTGTGGAATCTGCTACCATGGCTACTACAAATCTCCCTACAAACTTATGATAGATATAGTAGCATATTTGTTGACAAACATTTAGTTTCACCTTTATTTTATTGGCATCAGAATAAATGTATTGAACCCCACTGACCGTTTATTATCATTACTTAAGTTTCTTTTTCTTTCTCTGCTTTACCACTGTCTCCACATTTTTCCAAAATGGTGATATTAAAAAATGTAACCAATTCAGATGACCCATTCTTCCAATTGGTATTTGTGGTTCTTCATTCACCACAGTGTTCAGGTATGATTTTTCTTTCTGTGTCTCAGAGGTTGCTTGTAGTCCAAGCAGGGGTTATGCCTGAGCCCCAAATTTTGGGGTCAGGCATACTCTAACCACAGGTTGCCTCTCTGCACTTTCAATCTCTAACACACACATGCACTTAGGATTTGCCTGTGGATTCCATCTGGCTGGCTTCCAGACAGAGTGGCACGTGGACAAGGATGTCCCGAACTGTCAGGGCACACACACACATGCCCATCTTAGACATTAGTTATCTCTGCTTCTAGTGAACTGAACTGTTGCATTACCTGTCCAGAAATGACAATCAAAAAGAAAAATATCATGTGTATATGTGTGTGGTTGGGGAGAGGAATGTTTAAATATTCATTGAAAAACTAGAATGAAGGGAAAGATCTTCTTTGGTGCTTAATTTCTTTTTTTAAACCCTGCAGGTCAGTCCAGTCTTTCCACCTGAAAAAAGTAATTCAGAGAGCACTATGAAAGGGGATGGTCATTGAAGCCATGCTGTGTGAGGACTGCTATTTGTCACCTGCTTTTTCTACCCTCGGGCTCCCAGCTCAGCTCTGAAAACTCGATATGCTGTCCATTTCTATTAAATATGCAATTGTAATTACTTTCCCTTACAAGTAGAAGTAATGTGCCTTTTGAACCTATGCCTAATCTGTTAAAAAAACCACACACACAACAACCACTAGCCACCATGATCTGCAGATGGTTTGGATATATTTGCTCTCATTACCTGGAAATTTCTACCTTGGGATAAATAGAGGGCTTCAACTTCTCATCCTCTCCCTTTTATCTATATGCTTCAGGCTTTGCGAGCGCTACATTTTCTCATCATTTTTGCTCTAGATTGGATTTGGAAGCTAATGCAAATGTGGCAAAGGAGACTAAATAAATTCAGGACATGATGCTCATTAAAATCTAATTTTATATTTGTAATTTCCCCCCCTTCAAAAACGATGCAGACCTCTGCATTAACCCCAGCCTGTGGTGAAAGCCACTTTTAGGAGTCCAAGAACTTGAATTCATAATCAGCCTGCTCAGTAAATGGAGGTGCCAATAAATGCTCTCATTCTGTGAAGCATTTTAAATATGTATGCTCACATCTTGATATATTTAAAAGCAAGCACACAAAGAAAAAAGGGAGGAGAAGGAGCTGCCCTAAATATTTATTCATGTATATTTTAGTTGATCCTTTTCAACTGTTGAGTTTTGGGAACACTAAGCTCATTAATGTCACTGCATTCTTTCTCTTCTTTGAAATTCTTTGAAGTCTGACAATATCATCAACATTCAGTTTTGGTGTCTATCCTTTAGACTATTAAGACGCGGGGGAAATCCATCTGTACGTTGGCATATTTGTTTCACATGCACAACATGAGACACTAAATAGCAGACTCGGTTTTGCAAGGTAAATAAATAAATAAATAAATAACTCCTCTTTTTAAAAAGTGTTTCTTTAACACGCAAACAAAAATAAAAATGAAAAGCCCAGCAGTAATTCTGTGTATTCATGCAGAAATTTATTAGGATTGCTTGTCAATATAAATATCATGGTTATACAGTTGCAAGTGTTCCAAATCTTTCTGGTGCAATTTTGTTTTCTTGTTTTCTGTTCAGTTTCTTTGTTTTCTTCTTTCTGTACACTTCTTGTTCAAGTGAGCAATTTTTCAATGTCAACAATTGCTAATTTCATATACAAATGCTGGGGTATGTCAGAGAAAAGAAGGTCAAAACAGGCCAAAAGTTTGCATTAATCAGCCCTAACCTAATGCCTTCTGATATGTCAGACTACAACCCTGATCATCCCCAATGAGGTTGTGCTGGCTAAAGAATATGGGAGTTATCATCCAATACATCGAGAGGGTATCAGGTTGGAGATGGTTAGTGTATGGCAATGCATATATAGGTGTATGTTTCTGTTATATTGTATTTACATGCCATCAAGCCAGAACTGACTTATAGCAACCCTGATAAGGCTTTCAAGGTAAGAGAGAGTGGTTTTACGAGTTCCAGACCCTCAGTGAGCTTCCGTAGGGATTTGAGCTCATGCTTCCTGAGTCCTTCCTGCACTAAGCAGGGTGTTAGACTCAATGCCCCCTTCCAACTTTATTATTTTATTATTCTAATCCATCATTATATCAACTATACCTTAATCTGGTGTTCTTAAAAGTTTTTAAAATGTCTATTTACCCTAACATGAGCTTGCTTCACTCTGAAGGTTGCAAATTAATTAGCTTTTATCTTATTTGCAAGACTGATTACTTAGTCAAGGAGTACTGAACAAAATGCATGCCACGAGAGAAAATGCTATAATATCAGGAAGTATATACTTGCATTTAACGTGTGAGTTGACCTTCAATGAGCTGTACATTCCAATGCACAAGTGAACCACAACTTGTTAACATACATGTGGCAGTCCGTTGTTTATCTGTTTGTGCAGCCATTTTTGGGAATAACGAGAATCATGTATATGAAGATAACATTCAAGACGCTCTACTGACTTTTCCGTATACTTTTGAAGAAGCAGGGAGGCACATCATAAAACTGAAATTAAAGGGACAAGTTCTGTATACTGTGTGTGTAGGCATCCTTCAGTCTCGAGAGACTATGGTAGCTGGAGTGTCCTCTCCAGAGCACGAAGCCTGGGTAAAATAATATGGAGGATAGGCTATTACCCAAGCAGCAAATCCCCCCTCTCCATGTCGCTGAAATAGTCCAATGGAAAGGCAAGAGCCAATACAACTGGTTCCAGCGACGTCGCAGCAGTTGCCAGAACATCACGAACTGCCTCCGGGACTCCAGCTCCGGATTTTGCCTTGAGGTTTACTCCTGAAGCCTTTTCCATCGATGGATATAGCCACAAGGCAGTGGATGGGCTGCCTTCCAAGGCTAATGAGCCCCACCTACCCGGTGGGTTTGTATACTACTGATATACTACTGTATACTACTGATTTGATTAACTGCTTATAAAAAGCACATTTTAAAATTATGATTACTAGAGACACTTGCTGAAAAAATCTTAACATACATCTACTGTGGTATCCTGATATCCTAGTTAGACAAGACTAAACAGACAGGACTAAATCTACTACTGGGAAAATATGTCCAAAATCATGCCAATGCGTGTTCATGCATTTCTTTCTTAAGACTCATTTGTCTTTCAATTGAAGCTTGTCCCATAGAAAAGCATCAACAAGTGAAGGATGTCTTTTCCATTCATCTCCGAATTTTGAACTTGTTGAGTTGTCAGAGCTTTCACCTTTGATTAATATATGTCCTCTGGAGTATTAATGTGTGTTTATGAAAGCATTTTGGAAGAAACTGCAGTGTGGTGTTATATTAAATGACCTTTTAAAATGCCTTGATACTGAAAACTTCTTATGCTATTGAGATTTTTTTATTTTTTTGGTAATTTCATCTTTAGTGCCACGGGTCACTACTCTTGTGTACCATCTCCAACTTGGCTTTTTACAGCTCCATTTTATTTCCCATTAAAATTCACCCTCTATCATAACTTGTTCCTAATTGTTACTGAAATGCTCCAGAATTCTGGCAGACTACAGAGTGTTTTTTGGAAATTATGACCCCCTCTAACTTATCATCTCATGCTTTAACTCTTGCCCTAGCCTTCTTCAGCATGTGTAGTTTTGACCTTGTGCATTTTAGCCTTAAAGCAGCCTGTCAGGCAAGCTGAGC
Organism: Intellagama lesueurii; assembly: GCA_037013535.1. Taxonomy (NCBI): domain Eukaryota; kingdom Metazoa; phylum Chordata; class Lepidosauria; order Squamata; family Agamidae; genus Intellagama; species Intellagama lesueurii. Next base: position 124,802,301 of record JBAJHW010000005.1, read on the forward strand.
TGACTATGACTGGCTAAGTCAGCCTGAAATGGCTGAATGGAGAACTGAACATGGATCTTCCCAGTCCCGCATCTTCCTCATTTTACAGTGTGAATCCAGCAATTTGTTACCCCACACTAACCCTATCTAGGCACACAGAAATGAGTCAGTCTGAACATAGGAGGAAGGAGAGAATTTTAGCCCCATCTCCTTCACAGCTCCCATCCTACAGAGACCCAACAGTCTGAAGACAAAAGCTTTGGCTCCGTGTGGAACTTTTGAAGTTAACAAACAATCTGATTTTTTCCAAGTTTAAATGCAAAAGTTCCATGCATTAGCAGCGGCTTCCCTCCTCAAACTCTCAGTGAAGAGAATTGAGAGGCAGAATGCAGGTCTAGAGCCCTCTCCTTTCTCACATGTTCAGATTAGCTCTTTTCTAAATGCCTGAACAGGGCTCAAGTCTCTCTTGCACACGAGACTGATTATACTAGAGAACTTGAGAACCCATACAGAAGACTTTCATTGTCAGAAAAGAGTTTCTATCCTATCATTAATTTTACTCATAAAGGAGGCAGCTAGTGTAGAAACCTATGAATACAGGAGTCCATGTGATGCTACTCATCTGACTCTTATGCCATATGTCCAAACATGTTTCCAAACAAGAACACTTTGTGGCTGCTAATAAAATGAAGATGAAACAGAAGTACTATGATTGCCTAACAGTGCTTCAGTTGATTCTGGATTGCTCTAAACTTAGAAACAGCATGCACATACTAATTACCATTAAAAACATGGAAACAAGAAGAAGCTGTGAGAATGAAGCAATCAACACACTAGTCAAACAGGTATCGTGCATACCTAGCTAACAAAAAAAGAGGGACCAGCACTCTGTACACATACATACAAAGATCTAAGAGTACCTGTGTCATTTATTTCCCCTAGCAGCAATGCTCAGTCCTTGGAAACCAAAGCAGTGGAGAAAGATTACTCTCCAGATCTTCTCAGACCAAGACCTCCAGTTTTTCTATGTTCTTCTGAACTCTATTGCCACTCCTCCATTAACCATCTAGTGTTTGACAAGATTCAAAGACATAACTTCCTCCCTAACCTGTTTAGTTTGATTATTTTGGCAAATATTTAAGTGAAACATTTCAACATCTATCTCTGTAGGCCAATTCAGAAGAAAATTATCTAATAATTTATGTACCCTTGTGCTAACATAAGGGTTGTGAACTGCATTGTAGCATTTTTCAATTAAGCTTCTCCCATTAGTAATAAAAAACTGTGCTGAGCCTTGATGATTTTTGACCTTAGTTTCCTGATTTCACAAAATTACTTCTTTTTCCTTGAAAAGCAAAAAGCCAATTCCCCCATGCCTCTAAGTGTTTGACGGGAAATGCTTTCTGATGTGCTCTGTTGCCTTGTTTCACATTTTTCTGTAAGGTGAGGAAAGACACACCGGAAAAGCTTGAAGAACTTCAAGCCTTACCTCTGACTGCTAATGATTTGTCTTTCCTAGTTCTCTAGTTTGCAGTATTCAGAAAGAAAGGTAGAAAATGAATAGGTGGGTTCACTGCTGCATAGAAATTTTCCATGTGTGCTTACTGCCTTTTGGGATTTATGGAAAAAGCATCACGAACACCAGCTTTACCATTATGGGGTGGATCTGTCCTGCAGGTACTTCATTATGCTAGTCCCTGTGCTATGTAGTTCTTCCACCTCATTAAGACGCAGAGGAACATTCCATGAAACATGGAGCTACAACGAAAAATGTCATCCATATGTTGAGTTGCCTTCACCACTTTGTACATTTTCTCAGTCCTAGTCCACTGAGAGAGGGTGCTGTCAGTACAAGTGGCAAATCAAACAAGGTCACAATATCATGTTACAAGTATGTATGGTTTGTTAAATGTTCTGGAGGATTTTGAATTGATTTGGGTCCAATAAGAGTTGATCGCTATGATGTCAGCAGCTGCCTGGGATAGCATAGCATGGCTCTGAAACAGCTTTCTAGCCTGCCACAAACTACTGGAATGCTATGCCAAAGGAGTGAAACTGCAAATGGTCAGCTGGTTCTTTGTAGAGCAGGAAAGAAAACAAATAACATTTCTGAAATGAAAATAAAGCATACGAACAGCATGGAGGGGGGGGGGGGGAGGAATCAAATGCTTCTGAAGCATTCACTGTAAATCCTGGGCCAAATGCAAATTGTCCAGACAGAGAGATGTCTGCTTAAAGATCATGGTGATGAAAGAGCATATTGCTGTCATGTTTTTGCAAAAGAGTCTAATGCATGAGTGGTTGTAAGTATGATACAGACAGTTATCAAGCTGTTATTACTGGATATGTCAACATATCTACAGCTGTCTGCAAAGAAACTTACCCTAAATTTGAGTGCACTTCTAATTTATTAATATTGTTTATTTATTAATGGGACATATTTATTGCCTTTCTCTGTGTGATTGTGTAGAAAAAGATGACTCTGTTTATAGCAATAACCTTCAGTATCCATTATTGAACAGATCTAACAGCACCACTCCTGTTTACCGTAACTGCAGTAGTCCACTCCCACAATTTAAAGATCTGGGAACATGAATTTCAGGGCACATGGCAAGAATTTTCTTTATGCTCTGGAGGTATCTCAAGGTGAACATGCTCCTTATTGTTTCAATGAGAATGTTCCTGAACCTTGGGTGAAACATTGTGTACTTCTATTTCTTTGTCAAATATTGCAGTATTTAATAGTTTAATGAAAGGAAGGCAGTAAGAAAAGAGGAATCTCTGCATGAGACTGGTATACCCAATAAAGGAAGCTATGGCTTCAAGACTTGAGTAGAGCTTACTCACACATGCAATTTCTGTAAGTCAGAGAAGATTTGACAGCACATGACAGCAAACTCATTATTTTGGCCCTGTCAAATGATTGGTATCATAATAACTGCTTCACTTGAAATATGGTTTCATTGTTCTTATAAGTATGCAGAAGAATAAAAAAAAGTAGTCTCCAATTCTCTTTAATGGCCACTTCTGACATTGCATCTTGAAAATATTTACAAAAGTATAAAAGATGGATTTCTGGCAAGAGTCTGCAAGCAGCTTCCTGGTGGCAAGGGCCATGGCTGGGGAAGAGCGGCATCCATCACTCCAGTGCCAGAGAAGTCTCCAGCCTCACCAGCTCCATGGCACCCAAAGTGCCCGACGGGTCCTGTGGCACCAACCCCCATTCAACTAAGACACTAGCAGTGCAAATACCAGTGTGAAAGGAGGAGAAGGAGGCTTGCTGAAGAGCAAGAGGACTGCCAGTGCTTGCCAGCCACCTCTATCAGCTATCATTGAAAGGCACCAAGCCTTGAGCTTGCTTACTGCAAGGGCTCCACTGGTCTCAGTGATGGGAACTGAGGCCAGTACCAAATTGAATGTATCCAGGGGACTAATGCAGGCAACTCAGTCCCCTGGGGTGCAGGAGGACCATGATAGAGAACCACTGTGGAAAGCAACCAATTCAATAAAAAAATCTCACCAGCAACCTGGAGCCAATAAAGTTATTAGCAGGAGATCCCGAAGCTGCCTGTTCTGGAGGTAGGGGTGGTGGGCCTCACATATAGCCATCTGTAACTGAGCAGTGCTTGGATGATGATCTGGAATCCAAAGTATCAGCTTACCATTGCTTAGTTATGAATGGCTCCAGCATTTAATTTTCTTTATTCCTTTATATTTACTAGTTATTTTTATTTCCAGAATATACAGTATGTTTTGGCATATGTCTCAAAGATACCTCATCATTCATAAGGCATTCTTGTCTTGTTCTGTTTATCAGCACAAACATGCATGAAGAAGAAAAAAGCAATTGTATGTTAAAACAACCTGCGTATGAAAACAAATAATTTCTTAGACCACTTTGTTTAGAGTAGGAAAGAGTGATTTTTCCCCCTCCCTTCTTTCATCAGTTTGAATTCCATAGCCTCATTTTGGCAAGTCACGTAACACACATTCTGTGAGACTATACATTAACAGCAAATTTTGCAGGCTCTCTGTTTTTTCATTGTCTTGTTGAGACATTTTCTTGAAACACAAACAATTTTTGTTAGTCCAATTCCACTTCCCCACACTATCTATTATCTTCCTGTGTTTCCCCAGTGAGAAACCAACACCAATTGTTCACAGTTCACATCTTCAAAGAGATCATTAAATTATCCAACCGAAGTACCAACAAGAACGGATCTAGCTTCTGTGATCTTTAAAGAAGTTGTATACTTCCTACAGGATGGATTAGAATTCACTCGGGCTGGCTTCTCCCATGTGCCTCCAAGTTCAGTTTATAGCTGCATAATGCTCCTTGCCAGACAGAGAAGCACTGCTGCCAATAAATTAATGTGCCTGGTTCCAAGGTCTCCAGAGACCACACCAGTGGAAAGCAGCCTGACACTTTTCCAGCCTTCTTGGCTTCTCTGTCAGGCCACCTGAAATGTGCCATAAGATCAAAGAAAGGCGGAGGGAAATCATGCTCTTTGGCTCCCTTCAGAGATATCAGACTGCAACTCCCAGCACCCTCACTATTGAGTAGTACTGGCTGGGACTGATGGACACTGTATTTAATCTGGGCCCAGATTGGGAAAGGCTGCTTTATTGTGTTTACATTTTACAAAGATTGTTCTCCATATTCATCAGCCCACTTTCATGCATTCCTATGCATTCTGCATAGCTAGAGCACGGAATCAGTTAGTTACCACTGGATCAGTCAGTTTTTTCCACACTGCAGTCATTGCATCATTGCACTCAGAATATTAATTTCTATCACAGTTAAAGGGATAACAGAATAGCAAATCCAGAAAGAGCCTGCAGAATATGCAGGCAGCTGGTAAACACCACTCGTGACCATCTTGTGTGGATTATTTGTCAGCAAAACAATCACTTCCATATGTAGCTCATTTTCTTGGGTTTTTGTTTTGTAAACTGTGATTATAAGCAGAGATACAAATTATGTTACATTACTGCAGAGTGCATGCTGAGGAAGCTACGGGACAAGTGTTTTGAAAAGTATTGAATCTTGCTTTTGAAACAGTAACATTTCCATAGTTGCTGGCAACATCTATCTAGACAAAAATCTAGAATTGAATACTTCTGTGCTGGGACATTGGTACAGATTTTCAGATTAGCATTTTTTATGTGCATGCAACTATGCTGAAGAGGACTTCAAATAAATTTGAATTTTAATTAGATTAGTTTATTAGGTGTTTTGGTATGTGCATTTGCTTTGGTATGGGCATATGCTTAAAATGGCAGTGATATGCACATCAGGGAAAGAAGCAGTAGTGGTGAATCTGCTGCTGCTGTAACAGCGGCCATCCCAGTGTCTGTTTTGATAGCAAGCAGCCTTTCAGTTTTGCTATCAAAACCACAAATGACAAGAGCTAAGAAAAGGATTTTTTTAAAAGCTATAATTCCCATAATCCCTAGATTTTGGAAGTTGTAGTGTAAGCTTTTCCAAGCTCTGCACTTGACTTAGGTGCTATTGCTGTTGTAATGACAGGGGAGGCCCTGTCATTGGCAGAATGATCATGTGACTACATTAGAAAATACTTCAGAATTTGCTTAGGAATTGGCATAGGTGAATTCAAAGTACTTCTCAAGGATCACATGACATAGTCAATGCAAATCAGCTTATCCTTTTTTTCCTTCCAACCTGGGTTTTCCCCCCTGCCACTCGGGGCTTCTACTTTTTTGTAACTGCAATGACTCGATTGTTTTGCCTGTGTGATTATTTGTTTCATTCTGCAAAGGACCAGTGTGTGTATGACTTTGGATGTTTTTCTGGTGATGTAATAAGTTGGGGTATGATGTTTTGGGACAGCAGGAACATCCACACTGCAATCTTTCACTGAAGTATTTTTTTAAAAAAGACAAACTATTGAGTCTAGTGCTAGAACACCTTATTGCTGCATTGCTACATTTGTTTAGCACTAGATCACCTCTGTACAGACTTAAAAAGAAGATAAAATTGATATAAAATCAAAGTGACTCCAACTAACTCTAGCAGAGTATGATGTTTCCATGGTATGTGTACATATTTGTTCGTGTATGGGTAACTTTGGAAAACTGTCCCTTTTTTCCTACCACAGTGGCTTGACAGCAGATCTAAAAGGACAGTGGGGGATTGGCAAGAGGGCAGTATCAAAGGAAGGGGAGGTTGTGGGCACCGATTGAATTGCATCAGCTTGAGGGGCCAATGTGGACACTGGTGCCGAAACAACCTGGAGTCTTTCTGTGTTCACTTAGATTGAATGCAGTCACAAAAGAGACTGTGAATCAGCCAATGCAAAGCTGAATTGCTCCAATTTGGCTTGGCAATGTAGTTGCACCCTTAGTTGTTCATGACAAACAGCATCTGCTTGTAAGTGACAACAAATTGCTGGCAAGTAGAAAACAGGGTATTCCACAGCCTGCACTATGTTTCTTAGCTAGTCTGCTCCCTTTGGATGCGGTGGAAGATAATGTCCTGGGTCTGTGTTGAAGAAAGATTACATTTTCAACCCATTGACCTTTTTGACATGGAATGGAAGGATGCCATCTTGTTGTTTTGCATTTGACTGGGACTAGTCCTACTTGTCACTATATGAAAACATGGAATACTCATTTTAAGGAAAGCCCACACAAAGCAAACCCATCATTCTGAATAAAGCCACCAGCCAGCCTTATGCACCTGAATGATGGGAACATTTCAAGAATGCTGTTTTTAACACTGCCTTGTCCACATTTGGCAAGAAGACCAAAAAGACGGCCGACTGGTTCGAAGCCCATTCGGAGGAGTTGATGCCAGCCATCAAGGTTAAGAGGATCGCTCTAGCAGCATACAAAGCCTGTCCTAGTGAGTACAACTTGCAGGCTCTTCGAGTTGCTCGTAGCAAAGTCCAACAGGCTGCCAGGAGATGTTCCAATGATTATTGGCTTCAGCTCTGCTCCCAGATACAGATAGCAGTGGACACAGGTAACATCAAGGGAATGTATGATGGTATCAAGCAGGCTTTAGGTCCAATACAGAAGAAATCTGCTCCCTTGAAGTCTGCTACAGGCGTGATCATCCAGGACCGAGCACAGCAGATGGAACGCTGGGTGCAGCACTACTCTGAGCTATATTCCAGAGAGAATGTAGTAACCGAAGAGGCACTAAATAACATTGAGTGCCTGCCTGTCTTGGAAGAGTTGGACAGCGAACCAACTTTAGCAGAAATAAAAGTGGCCTTGGATTCCCTTGCCTCAGGCAAGGCACCTGGGAAGGATAACATCCCTGCTGAAGTGTTGAAGTGCTGTAAAGAGATCATCACCACCGAGCTGTATGAAATCTTTTGTCTTTGCTGGAGGGAAGGTGGAGTACCACAGGACATGAAGGATGCAAACATTGTTACATTGTATAAAAACAAAGGAGACAGGGGCGACTGCAATAACTACCGTGGCATCTCTCTTCTCAGCATTGTAGGGAAGCTGCTTGCCCGTGTTGTGCTGAAGAGACTCCAGGTGCTTTCAGACAGAGTGTATCCAGAATCACATTGTGGATTTCGAGCTAATAGATCCACCACTGACATGGTATTTTCCCTCAGACAGTTGCAGGAGAAATGTAGGGAACAACGACAGCCACTCTTTGTGGCCTTCATAGATCTTACAAAGGCCTTTGATTTGGTTAGCAGGGATGGCTTTTTAAAAATACTTCCCAAGGTTGGATGTCCACCTCGACTCCTTAACATCATCAGGTCCTTTCATGAGGAAATGAAGGGCACTGTAGTTTTTGATGGCTCAACATCAGATCCCTTTGACATCCGAAGTGGAGTGAAACAGGGTTGTGTCCTCGCGCCGACCCTGTTTGGGATCTTTTTTGCTGTCATGCTGAAGCACGCCTTTGGAACTGCAACAGAAGGTGTCTATCTCTGGACTAGATCAGATGGAAAGCTCTTTAATCTCTCTAGATTGAGAGCAAAGACCAAAGTCCATCTGAAATGCACGTGGGACTTCCTCTTCGCCGATGAAGCAGCTGATGTTGCCCACTCTGCTGAAGACCTCCAACAACTTATGAATCGTTTTAGCAAGGTCTGCCAAGACTTTGGATTAACAATCAGCCTGAAGAAAACACAAGTCATGGGCCAGGGCGTGGACTCACCTCCCTCTATTACCATCTCTGCACAAGAACTGGAGGTTGTTCATGACTTTGTGTACCTTGGCTCAACGATCTCTGACACTCTCTCCCTAGATGTCGAGCTGGATAAATGCATTGGCAAAGCAGCTACCATGTTCTCCAGACACACAAAGAGAGTATGGCTTAATAAGAAGCTGATGGCATATACCAAGATCCAGGTCTATAGAGCCTGTGTCCTGAGCACACTCCTGTACTGCAGTGAGTCCTGGACCCTTTGTGCATGGTAGGAGACGAAGCTGAACACGTTCCATATGCGTTGTCTCCAATGCATTTTTGGTATCACCTGGCAGGACAAAGTTCCAAATACAGTAGTCCTAGAATGAGCTGGAATTTTTAGCATGTATACATTACTGAAACAGCGACATCTACGTTGGCTCGGGCATGTCGTGAGAATGGCTGACAGTCGGATTCCAAAAGATCTCCTGTATGGAGAATTAGTGCAGGGAAATCGCCCCAGAAGGAGACCACAGCTGCAATACAAGGATATCTGCAAGCGGGATCTGAAGGCCTTAGGAATGGACCTCAACAGATGGGAAACCTTGCCATCTGAGCATTCAGCCTGGAGGCAGGCGGTGCATCATGGCCTCTCCCATTTTGAAGAGACACTTGTCCAGCAGGCTGAGGCAAACAGGCAGTCCCGAAACCAGCAAAATCAGGGAGCTGGACAGGGGACAGACTGTATTTGTCTTCAGTGTGGAAGGGATTGTCACTCTCGAATTGGCCTTCTCAGCCACACTAGATGCTGTTCCAAGTCCTCCATTCAGAGCACGTTACCATAGTCTCTCGAGACTGAAGGATGCCTATGCAGCCATATGATTTCCTATCTCAGGCAAGCAGCCAAAATGTGGTATTTAATGAAGCCCTACTGGGGCTTCATCTTACAAGAGTGTGAATGGGCCAGGCCTGTTCGTTTTCCCCCGCTTCCTCCAGTCTCTGTTACTCTTTTGATAGTCTTCTATATGTTGTGTGTGTGTGTGTGAATTTTTGCAGTTGGGAACTCCCCCCCCTTTTTTTTTTTTTTTTTTTTAGTAAAGGGGACTTCCTGTGAGATTAAGGGGCTAGAAGCTTGGCGTAACTCAAGAATCCTACATGAGTATAAAAAGTTCCTTGTTGCAAAGAGTAAACTGGGTGTGTCTGAGGGCATGGCAACAGGGTTGTGTGGGAGGGTATGGGTCATTCCTGCTGTCTCCCTTGTGTGATGGGTAATCACATGGGGAACACTAAACGACAAAACAGAGTTTTTGTTGAAAAGGATACTTGAGTTATTTGGATGGAGCCAGAGATCTGTATTTGTAGTCAGGAGAAGCATCAGTATTCACTATCCAGAAATTACTGTCAAGCCGGCCATACTGTGGTGACCACCTATAATGAACATGGTGACAGGAAGACCTTACATCTTTTCTCCAAGGTCCTATGAATATCCTATGAATGTGTCATAATCCTTGTCGAGCTATCATTTGGGGTGTCATATAACCATCAAATTTCTTCTTTCTCTCTCTCATCTGGGCTGGGCAAAAAGCAACCAAGGAGCTACATATGTCTCTCCAAAGCTGTTTTTGTCCCTGGATGTCTTTCTACTTGCCCTCAAACCTGCAAAAAGATATATTTTGCTCTCCTGCAAGGCTCTAGGATTGGTGGATTTGCAGGAAAGCAAAATGTAGGGTCCTCCACCCCACCCCACAAAACTAAAATTGGAAGTAGATTGGGTTTTTGGCAATTCTGCTTTTTTTGTGAGGCCCTTCATTGGTCCTGGAATTGTTCAGAAGCACCCTATGAATGCCTAATGAAAACTGCTATATTGTTAGTTCTGCATCTGCTAATAACACTAGGTGGTATGTTTTGAAGAAAAAGAAGAGGGGAACTGTGCAGAGAGTGGGGAGGGCTGGTGAAAGTAGGCTCACCAGGTTGGCAGTATCCTACTCCTTGAGGCTTGAGAGTCAATAGCTGAGACCGGGGTGGCTACTTGCAATGTCCCGGGGGGGGGGGTATTGATATCACAGATCAATATCCCTGCCTATAGACCTGGAGAAGCACAGTAATTCCCTAAACATTCAGCTCATACCCTGAGACTGGCATCCCTGGGTACCAGAACTGGCTCATTTTGTAGCAGACCTGAACCTTGATCATGTTTGGATTCAATATATAAAAGGCTTGGGAAGTGAATTTGCCATTCCCAATCCACCTTCCATATTGCTACTTTTTTCCCACAGATCAGTAGCAAGAGTTAATTTAGCGTTTCCTGCCATTTTATTGCATAAAATCACAACACAATTTGTTTTATCAAATAACATCTCATTACATTAGAATATCATTTTTAAAGGTGCACTTTTGATGTGAAACATGTAACAGAACTAAGGACTTCTGCACAAATTATGAAAGTGAGATAAGAATGAAGTTTTAAACTGACTTTCATTATTTCTTTATTCTTCTCAGCAGGCAGCCAAGATGAAGCAGTCAGGAAAATTATTTCATAAAATGTGTTTCTTCATTTGATATAAATTCCTGAAGGTGATTAATTAAATAACACCATTTTGAAATTATTAATGAAAGTTGTCTCCATTGGTTTATGGGGAGAATACAATTAGTTCTCTCTTGATAAAACAAATAAACTAATTAACAGTGAAAATGTTTTACACAGCAGGGAACAGGTAGAAATTAATTTTGAGTGGAGGGAGATCATGTGAATTGACAGGAAACTTTTGCATTAATGAATTTAACTCTTAAAAACATCTCTGGTTTATGAATGTGGAATATTGTGCTTCTATACCCACAATTTAAAATTTTGTGCCCATGTTGCCAGCAAGAAAAAGGATGCCAAGCTTTATATAGCAAAAGGCAGTGTGAATGTTGACAGCACCAATGGCAGCAGTCAAGATGGTCAACTACTTCTTCTCACTACCATTCGCACCTGTTGAAAACCAGCCCTTAATTTGTGTTTAGGTGAGAAATGATGCAAAAGGAGCCAGTTTCTGGGATTTTCCCCTGCATGGTGTCACTTTGTGAATGATAGTGAGCAGAAGAAGGTATTTTGTGGTGTAAAAGATGTTTCAGTAATTAGGTTGTGCAAATTCACCCTGAGTGCATTATTCATGTTCTGTCTTTTACTGGGATAATACGCCTCTTGTTATAATTTGTTTTATTCCTCTGAATGTTTTTGTTTATAATTTCAATGTTCTTGTGGTGTTTTATTTTGTCATGTTGTAAACTACTCAGAATAGTGCATAGCACTAATGGGGCAATATACTAACTAACTAACTAACTAACTAACTAACTAACTAACTAACTAACTAACTAACTAATAAGAAAGATGTTCAACAGACACACCAGCAACAAGGAGAAGCCATTCCCTAATCCTTACAGCTAACAGATAAAAGCTGAGAATGCCAAACGTTTTTGGAGTGAATGAAGAAAATTAGGTGTTCTTTCCCCCCCAATTCACTCATGGAAGGCAGCAGTTTAACATCTCATCCGGTGTGACTTCCCCTGGTGACAACTCAAGGTTCCCAAATAGGCATAAGCATCTCAGAACATACGACTCAGCAGTGGCTGTTTACCTAGGTATGAGGACTCCTCAGCTCCATAAGCTGCAAATTAGCTTGCTTTGGTTTCATGCTCAGTTATCAGGAGGTAAGCATGAGCTTCACTTGCAAGTGAGATTGTTCAGACATGACAACTTTGAAGGAAAGGCATCTCTGGAGATAAAATGTTATATTGCCTTCTAAGTGGTAAGCTTGTATTTGGCCTAGTTCTACTCCTGCCCTTTGAGACTCCTTTCAGACCTTCAGACAATATGTGCATCTTTGCAATCTGAAGAGGAAGCTGGGGCCATTGGGATTCTAGGAATGGGGCTTTAAATTGCTCCTTTGACCCCTACCCATTTTTAGGCTGAATGCTTGATCAGAGATACTGAATTGCTGTTAAAAATGTTCCCAAATCAAACACCCAAGGAGCTTCAATTCTAGACATTCAGGTTCTGTGCATCTTTACTCAAATGTAAGTCAATGTAAATCAATATTGCAAAGTTTGCAATCTTCTACTATGGATCCCCAAAAGTCAAACAGAGTTGCATCTTAACAATAAACATAAATCACAATTTTTTTATTAATATAGATCTGTGGTTAACATATGATTACTCTAAAAATATTATTATCATCCCATTTTAATAGGATAATAAGATAACAATAGGACAATAATAATAGGATAAAAAAAGGAATACTACTAATATGGGTGTGCACTAAAATAGTGCTTGGTTAAACCAAATTCTGTCATAATGTCCTATCCTTGTTCCTGATGCTAGATTTTAAAATCATTTCCTTCCAGACAGAGGGCCCTATTGATTTTGTTTTTGGCAGATTCATCAAAGGGTCTCATTCTTCCTTTTTTCCTGGTCCTTCTTCCTTTGAGCCCCGCTCCTTATATCCCACTTGCTTTTGGTGAGTTGGATGCTGCCACGCCTTGCATGGATAGACTTTAAGTTTATCTTTGTGCTTTTTTCTTCCAGAGTGTCACCTTCTTTCAATTCCACATTTCCAGCTGTTTAAATAGACGTAGTTTTGTTCCTAAGGATGCACAGTTGCACACTTTCAGTTCCTTCCATACTACCTGTGTTTTGAGAATGATGGCGTTCTTTGCTGTGCTGTATGGGTTGGGCTTCTTCTGACCTGAGGACTTCTCCCTCTCTGGTAATCTCTGGCTGACCCCATACTTGATTAATGGCAGTTGCCAGTGCACCATTCTTTCAGATATTTCTCTGAGGCGCAACTTCTTATTTTTATAACTTTTTCTTCTTAGGAATTGAGTGATCTGCACATTGAGGCTCCATTCTAGAGCGCGGGGGGGGGGGCTCTCCAGCAGTTTCTTCTCACTCACTTCCATACATCAAGGTCTCTCCCTCCTGCACAGCAGCTGAAGCACCCCTTTCCTTCCGGAAGACTGCATGCTTCTCTTTCCAAGCATACTTTGATATTCCTCTATTCCACCTTCATAGTTCCTGTCCATCCTGGAGATGCAGTTTTCTTTCCACAATTCTACTAGTGATGGGCATTCTTTCTTTTGCCTCTGCATCCTCTACATTTTTAGGTTGGTGGTTTGCATGGTCTGCAGAGGTTTCACATTCTTGGGGAAACTGGGGAGGTTTCAAGCTATGGTATTTCTCAGACTGGACAATGTGTTTAGCTTTTCCCTTCTGGAAGATGCCTGGAGCCTTGTGTTGCTGTTAGTGGTTGTGTTTCCTAGACCTTTGCAGGAGTTTGTGCTCTAATCTAATTTGTTTCCTTTTCTTCGTAGCCTGCTGCCTAGTTTTGTCTTTTGATGACTACATCTTTGGCTGTAATGCCTGGCAACAATATGAGAGAACTGCATAGAAGAATCCCAGACCTCCTAGTAAATGAGAGTATTTATTGTTGTACCATGTCTTCTTTCAATGGCTGGGAAGAAATCTCATTGGTTTCCTGTTCTGTTCATCCTTCTCCTGAGGATGAGCCAGAATGATGGGATTCATTGCCCTTTTACAGGAGAGAAGAAAAACCCCTCCTGCACATGGTTTGCTATATTAGACATGTAAAATTTATCAGGCTCTGATGGAAGAAAAGAGAAACTGGACTCCATCCTTTCTGCTGAACCAGAATTATGGGGTTCATTGTCCTCAGATGGCTGATAACAGGAGCCTTCTGCCAACTCCTTTGAGGAACCAGAGTTAAGCATTTTGTTGTCCTCTGATGGAAGAGATGAGAAACCATTTGTAAAGCCAGAGTGATGGAGTCCACTGTCCTCTGATGGTAAAGAGCCTTCCTCACCTTGCTTTGCTGAACCTGAGTAAGGAGTTTCACTTTCCTTTGAGAACAGAGAGAAGAGCTCCTCTCTGGTTCTTTTGCTTTTGTGTTGGCGTCTTCTTGATTCTTTTTTTCTCTCCAACTGACTGCATCGAGGACATAGAGCCAGCCCTAGAGGTTGAAGAATGACAGGAATAAGAACACCCAAAGACCTTTCAAGACACCACTGGCTCCCAACTCATGTCAGAGTCTTCTGGGGACTGAGGCTTCTTATGGTTCCGCAGTGGGAATTCAGTTAGCTGCCCTCGTCTGGAAGGTACATTCCCACTGCCACAGAGTCTCCTTCTTGAGTGATATCTTGAAAGAACAGAGTATGTGTTTTTCCACTCTTAGATTTCTGAGCACTCCTTGCACTCAGATATCTTTTCCTCTAGGGTTAATTTGGAGTTTGAGACCAGGGACTGCCATTATACAGGTACCTTCTTGTTCCCAGAAAACACAGAGAAAGAAAAGGAGGCCAAAGTTCTACTCCACAAGGAACCATTGACCTCAGCGTTGACGTGGTCTTCTTGGGGTTCAAATTCAGCACACATTTCTTCTCCAGTGCATGCTTTTGGAATACTTCTCTTCCACCCTTCCAACTTTGCTCTTGGATTCCTTGGGAATGCTGTGCTTTTTTAAGAGAGCAGAAGGTTGGTTCTTCAGTAACCCAACAGGAAGCTGTTCCCTTATTTTGATGACATCACAAAACAGCTCTGAGTGGTATACACAGGGATCCTCTGAATCTGAAGTGGATTCTGTTTCTGTCTGTAGGTGAGCATCTGTGGTTCTATGGTCCAAGTCAGTGTAACACTGATGGTCTTCTTCCTTCTCATTTCATCCATTCTCCTCACTAGGTGAGCCTTTATACTTTTTAGGTTTCATTGGTACTTAATTTCTTTAGGTAGGGAGATGGTTTTCTTGGTGCTCTTGAGAGGGAGGGAGAGAGCCAAGGGATTTGGATGGATGGGTGTGGTTTGTTAAGGAAGATGCACCATGGTCCATGGAAAATCAAGCATTGAAAAAAATCTGTGGTGCCCCCTTCTCTTGTTGATGTCCTAAACATATACTTATTTTGCTTAATGGTTAATCCAGGGCTGCTCCTCTCTGAGGGAAAACTACAACTTGGAGGTCTTTTTGTCTGAGAAAAAAGCTGCAGAAGAGGAGCTATGGGAGAAGTACATAAAATTAAAGGAAAAACTCTCCCTCTTTCCCAATATTGGTGTCCAAACAGATCATCAGTGGACACTGAGTGAGAAGGAGATTCAGGACACATGAGAGGAAACTCTTTTCTTTCCCACAGTACATAGTTAAACTGTGGAACTCACTGCCACAACAGAGACGGTTGGTTACCAATCAGAACAGCTGTAAAAAGAAATATATCAGATCGTGGAGGATAGAGTATGTCAGTGTCTACTAATCACAATGGCTCTGTTGTTGCGTGCTGTCAAGTCACCTCCAACTTATGGCAGCTCTATGAATGAATGGCCTCCAAAATGTCCTGTCCTGTCAACAACACTGCTCAGTTCTTACAAACGCAAGTCTGTGGTTTCCTGCTGTCTTTTCATGATGTGGCCAAAGTAGGACAGCCTCAGCTTCAACATTTTCACCTCCAGAGATAGTTCAGGCTTGATTTGATCTAGGACCCACTTGTTCATCTTTCTGGCGGTCCAGGGTATCTACAAAGCTCTTGTCCAGCACCACATTTTCAACAAATCAATTTTTTCCTGTCAGCTTTCTTTCCTGTCCAGCTTTCATACCCAGAAATGGTGACCAGAAATACAAGAGATGACCTTTGTCTTGTTCTCCAGTGATACATCCTTACCTTTAAGCATCTTTTCTAGTTCCTTCATGACTGTCCTTCTGAGACTCAGCCTTCTGATTTCTTGGCTTCAATCTCCCTTTGGATTTATGATTGAGCCAACATTTTTTCAATTTCTTCATTGTCAATGTTAGTTGTGTAGTTTTTCTGTAATCATGATTACTTCTTAATGTTCACCTGCAGGCCTGCTTTGGCCCCAATATGTCCATCTGTCCATCAGGGCTATGCTTCTGCAAGCATGAAGCCTAGATAGTTTAAACATGACAAGCATGCACACATATGGCACTTTGTATGCCCAATTTGTTGTATTTTTAATATACAATATTTTAATGGTGTTTTGATATTATAATGGAGTTAATTATATTTTAATATCTCCACCAGGGATGTATACCTTGGGGTCATTTGCTTTTTAACATGCATTGCTCAGTTTTGTTCACTTAAAGCTTTATTTATTTAAAATATTTCAAACCCACTTTTCTCCTTTAAATGGTCCCAGGGCGGCTTACAACAATCAAAAGACAGTATTTAAGTTAGTAATAATACAAAAAGGATCAATGAATACAAAACCAAAAAACATAAGCAACACCAACATACATTCAACACAGTAATTGGCACTTTGTGGCAGATTTCCCAAATTGGGATGTAGGTCTGAAGTCCATATCAGGGTGATTAGTCCCAGGGACAGAATGACTGGGGTGTTCCCTCCAAGAGTGCAGCTTCACCTTTATGGAATGAAGTGCAGATCTTGCTTTCAGGGGGCCGTAGGGATGGCAACATGGAAACAATCATGGTTAGGGCTCCCAGCTGCCATGGTTTTGCACAGACAAGATGGCCCAGTGTATCCAGACCTGACTGCTGCATAACTTTCTTTGACACCGTTGGTGTATGAAATTAAAGGCTTTTCTAACTTGTGTAAATCAAAATACTTCAGTTGTAGCTCATAGGACTGCCTATGACCAAGCAGGGCTAAAGCCCAATACTTCCAAGCTACAGAAATGCATAGCTATTGATCTCCCTAAAAACAAAGGGAAAGCCTTCCAATACAGGAATGTGTTTTTGGCTGTTGATACAAGCCGTTAAGGGAAACAGAGCGGCTGATCTCCCTTAGGTGGAAACATAATGAGTTAGTTGCCATAACTGAGAAGACCTTATTAGGAAGACCTTGGGTCTGTGACCATGTTCTCTCTGCTTCTCCAGCCCCCCACCCCCACTATTAGCATAAGCTACACTGGTGTGTCATGTAATACAACTTCAACTTTTCTGATCATTAATGAGACAGTCAGTGCTAATGGGTGATTAGGATGCACTTTATCTTTAAGTCCTCCATACAGAGCACGTTACCATAGTCTCTCGAGACTGAAGGATGCCTAATCTATCTTTAACACCCGATAAGAACACATTTTAATTCCTGATAGCTAAGTACCATTTTTATAGGGAGGCACCAGTATACATGAGAGAGAGAGAGAGAGATCAGGAAACCAGCGGTTTACTAAAAACAAAAACAAAGCTAAGCAGGGCCATTTCTTTTTAATTGGTTGTTAACCCTGCTGGACCTGGACTAAGGAATGTGTGAATCTGGAATAACCTATGTGCTTCCCTCTGGGTGTGTACATCTGCATACACACACTCCTCCTTGTATATAATTATAAATACCCTAATTAAAAAGAATATTTTAGCCTTTCTTCCCACAAAGAAGGAATCCTACAAATAATACCCCAAACTTTTCACTGGTTGGAAAAGATATGAATCATGAACCTTAAGGAACTACCCCTAGGAGTATCATAATCTGTTACATCTGCTGGTTTCTAGGATGAAGTAGCCCATTCTGCCTTGTTCCGTATTCTGACTGGCAACCAGTACAAGAAAAAACAATCAAACCCTGTATTCTTTGGATTATATGGCCTTTCCTTACCCCAGCTATAAATTGCCATTTTTCTTCCTTGACAAAGCCACAGGTCTATTCCCTATGTTGTGGTACCCTCTGTTGCCCATTCACATCTATCAAAGCTGCACCACTGCCTGAGATGCTGATGGTGTCGACCAGAAGATAGGGATTTAATGACAGGGCTCCATGGGAACTTGCTAATACTCCAGGACCACTGACAGCTCCCAAGTTTATAAGACTGTGCAAAACTGCCAGTTAATCTACCTCAGGCTCAAAGGCCTGTTTGGCCACAGAAACTCACTGGCAGGAGGTAATGGCAGACTGCTCCTTGAACATCTCATATACCTTGAATACCCAATGGAGATTTCAAAGGAACTTGATGTCATATTGCAACATTGTATATTCTAGTTTGTAGTGGGAAAAATCAGTCTGGAACAGCAAGAAAGTAGAGGGAGAAAAGCACAAAAAAGTTATCAACACACATTGCACTTTTTTGTGTTCTTTGCCTTCAGCATCTGCTGCAAGATGTGTTCTCCTCAGAAGGGGAAAAATAGGCGGACAATTCTGGTCTTCAGCTCATGAAACCTTGCTGATCTTCTGTGGATCTGTCTTGGTGTATCTTAGACATCTGGCAGCTGTTTCCAGAATTAAACTGACAGGCAGACTTCATACAACCTTGCTTGTATTTTGTTCAAAACAGAATGCCTTGATGGCACATGACAGCAACAACTGTTTTTGTTCAAAACACTGTTTGTGGACTTCACCTCATCCATCATGCATACATTGTGCAATATATTTTCAGATGAAGGCCCAGGGAGCAAAGAATTGCTGAATGGATCTTGAGTTATTTTCTATACAAAATGTCTAGATGACCCAGTATTTATGGAGTGATGTATCGAGACAGGAAGATGGAGGTCCTTCTAAATGTGTGAAGAAGACAAGTTTTCTCACACTGAAATAACTGAAAATGTTCTATACACCTGGCTGTTGTTCAAAATGGCATTTCCATGTTGATCTGTTATTTGCTGGTTTTGATGCCACACAGTTCCAGGATTTAAAACTGTGTGAGAAGAGAGGCTAATACTTACAGTATCTGTTCACATCTGTATGCTCATGTTTTGCAGTGGGTATGAGAATGTAACAGCTAGCAGTTGAAAACTCACCTCTTCAGGCAGGCTATAACTGAGTCCCAGGAAGCTGTTTTGTTTTGTTCTTTTTCTTTCTAAAGTTTGCTTTCAGTTTTAAATATTTTTAGTTACTTAAAGGATTGTTAATTCTTGTTGTAGTTTAATTGTTTTTTAATCTGTAATTTATTGTGTTTTTATTATAAGTTGTTTTAACATTGTGAGCTGCCTTGGGTCCCCTCACTGGGAGAAAAGTGGACTCCAAATGAGAATGAATGAATGAATGAATAATTTGGGAAAAATCTTCTCAAACAACAACTGGTAAGAATTGAATGTGCTGATGATCATAACTTATAAAGCCCTTAGGACCTTGATATCTGATGGAACAGCTCTCTCACAAAACATATTGCTCAACATATCAGTTAAGAAACTTCCTCCTCCTCCTCTTAATGGACCATGCAAGCCTCAAATGGACTTTGCTGTACTTGATGTAGGACATGATATGCATAGGCAAGCATTAAGGAGATGTGAGAGGATGGAAGACAGAACCTCATGCACTTGAGTACATATTTCTGAATGTATAAAGCATCCCCGTGTTGTGGGACAGTTAAACTGGTACTTTGATTTCTGTTATTTTGTATGTTGACATTTTTCACTCGGGCTGTTTAGTTATCTTTTGCATAGCAACAAGCAAATGTTTCTTGCCTGTGACAGCAGTGTTGTGTGCATAGCTTTCCTTATAAGGCAATTGTTCACCCCTGGATCCTAGTAACAACTTCTGATTGATGGATTCCATTCTGAGGGGAGTTTATAAAAGGGTTCTGTGGCTGTTTATGAGGCATACTTGCTTATAAGTGATTGTGCCTATTTACATGTAAATAAATTATCTTACCTCACTCACTGTGGGTTCCCTCACATTCTTTAAACCTGAGATTTCTTTGTTTCCCATTTCACCCATCATCAAGTCAAAGGCAAAAGCAGGATTTTGGCAGCAATTTATTGTCCCCAAAGGCATGAGAAAACAACATAGATTTGTACTGAATTGGGACCGTTTGAGTGCCTGTGATGAATGTTGCTCTGAGGCGGAATTCCACATTGGGAGTTTACATGCATGACAACTTTGCCATACATGAAAATAGTTTGAGATGTCTACAGGGAATTTTCACATAGGTTCTGGGACTAGTCCATTTTTCTTCAATCCATTTTCTTCCACATGGACTGTAATTTTTACCATCACCCTGCAATTAACTGGAAATGAAGGGAGTTTTATTCTGGGCTTTAAAAAATTCATGGTGCATAGGTCTGATAATGTCTGATAGTCACAGTAGCCATATAATGCCTTCTAACAACAATAATGCTCTCTCTATATTTCTACAGCAGTGATAGTCTTGAGAGGAGAGACTTAAGTTTCAGGTGGTTCATAGAATCATAGAATCGTCGTAGGGTTTGAAGGGACCTTGGAGGTCTTCTAGTCCAACCTCCTGCCCAAGGCAGGAGACTCATGCCATCCCGGATCTCATACCATAAAAAATAAAATGGTTAGTTTGATAGTGGCCATTGTCACTCTAAAGAAAAAAACAATCCTAGGGATAGTAGGGTATTGCTGCTGCTGAAACTTCCAGAAAATTTTACTTACAGTGCATACTATATGTTATGAAACATGAAGTGGAGCTATGCAAGAAAGTAAGAGACTCCAGAGGCAACATTTTAATCACACCCAGGAAATTCAGATGGACAAGATACTCAATCCAAGGTCACTCATATTGCCTATTGTGTAGAGATGGCTTTTCAAAATCTTTTGTATCCATCTTATTTTTCATGGTTGTTGTTGTTTAGTCGTTAAGTCGTGTCCGACTCTTCGTGACCCCATGGACCAGAGCACGCCAGGCCCTCCTGTCCTCCACTGCCTCCCGGAGTTGGGTCAAATTCGTGTTGGTAGCTTCAGTGACACTGTCCAACCATCTCGTCCTCTGTCGTCCCCTTCTCCTCTTGCCTTCACATTTTCCCAACATCAGGGTCTTTTCCAGGGAGTCTTCTCTTCTCATGAGATGGCCAAAGTATTGGAGCCTCAGCTTCAGGATCTGTCCTTCCAGTGAGCACTCAGGGTTGATTTCTTTCAAAATGGATAGGTTTGTTCTCTTTGCAGTCCAGGGGACTCTCAAGAGTCTCCTCCAGCACCACAATTCAAAAGCATCAATTCTTCGACGGTCAGCTTTCTTTATGGTCCAGCTCTCACTTCCATACATCGCTACTGGAAAAACCATAGCTTTGACTATGCGGATCTTTGTCGGCAAGGTGATGTCTCTGCTTTTTAAGATGCTGTCTAGGTTTGTCATCGCTTTCCTCCCAAGAAGCAGGCATCTTTTGATTTTGTGGCTGCTGTCACCATCTGCAGTGATCATGGAGCCCAAGAAAGTAAAATCTGTCACTGCCTCCATATCTTCCCCTTCTATTTGCCAGGAGGTGATGGGACCAGTGGCCATGATCTTAGTTTTTTTGATGTTGAGTTTCAGACCATTTTTGGCGCTCTCCTCTTTCACCCTCGTTAAGAGGTTCTTTAATTCCTCCTCACTTTCTGCCATCAGAGTGGTATCATCTGCATATCTGAGGTTGTTGATATTTCTTCCGGCAATCTTAATTCCGGTTTGGGATTCATCCAGTCCAGCCTTTCGCATGATGCATTCTGCATATAAGTTAAATAAGCAGGGGGACAATATACAGCCTTGTCGTACTCCTTTCCCAATTTTGAACCAATCAGTTGTTCCATATCCAGTTCTAACTGTTGCTTCCTGTCCCACATATAGATTTCTCAGGAGGTAGATAAGGTGGTCAGGCACTCCCATTTCTTTAAGAACTTGCCATAGTTTGTTGTGGTCCACACAGTCAAAGGCTTTTGCGTAGTCAATGAAGCAGAAGTAGATGTTTTTCTGGAACTCTCTGGCTTTCTCCATAATCCAGCGCATGTTAGCATGGTAGATAGGCTCTATTATGATCAACTACCAATATGCGAAATTTAAATAAACTGTAAATATTTATGTATTTGTTTTCCCAAAGAATATGCCAACTTCACATTACTGTTGCCATAAAAACAAAATAGTTAAAAATCTCCTAGCACCATAATCCGTACTTGGAAGATTGTTGGTGTTAGTGAAGTATGAATTTATTAAAACCCTTCCTTTATGAATTTTGACCACAGCAGCACAAAATTCTGCCACATGAAGCAGCGTACTTATATTCTCTTCCAAAATCAATAAAAGCAAGCAATAAAATGCCTCTGATCCAGGAAATTTCTTTAAACAAGGTTCAATAAGAGGTTTCCGTAGATCAAGATTTTAAAAGGCAATGAAAAAGAGCATGGGCATGTCTGATGGTTTTTATCACTGGCACTCCATGGGAAGGAGTCAAGGCCCCATTCTCCCCAGCTGCCTGGCAGCCTAGGGCTTCCTGTGAATGAGGCAGTGTAGAGAGGGCCAGCAGAGCCCTGTCGTGGTTGCCTCTTATACATCAGCTACATGGCATTTGTCTGGCTGGGGATGAGACTTAGCAGCCTCTAGCTTGAGCTTGCCAAATATTTTTGCCTCCAGAGATAGTTCAGGCTTGATTTGAGTTTGGAATCAATAATTCCTGATCTAAGGATACATTATGCATACTGGGGAGAAGGTATTTGTAGTGGTAAATCAGGAAACACCATGCAGGTTTTTTTGGACAGACATTATTAGTGAGAGGCTATATCATCCACAATGTGATAACCACACAAATTGTGCAAAGAAGTAAGCATGTGAGCTGTTTCTGGACTCGGTGTCACAGTCTGCCCTGGATATACAAAGACAATCATTGTTTGCGTAGCCACAATTAAGGACGAGCTGTACTAATTCTGGTGAATTTTTCAATATAGTGGCACAGAGAACAGAACCAATCTAAGGCATTCCAGTCTTCATGCTGAGAAGGTCCATGGGGTGCCATTCTCTCCCATCTGTTCACCTTCATGTTTTGCTGGTCACTGCTTGCTCTGTTTCCCTGTAACAGACAGTTTTGCAATGTTGTGCTGGTTTTCCACCTGAGACTGGAGTACCCAGCTGCAGCCAACTGCTCCCTGCCCCACTAACTTTGAATCTTGCTTGTAATAACATCCGTTGGAATCTTTCATTCACTTCTGCTTGTTTCTTTCATCAGTACCTTGAATCTGATATTACATTTTTGTGCAGCACAAATTGAAGATTCCACTGATTTCTCTTTTGAGCCTCAAGACCCTTGAAGTTTTGGCTTCATTATGCATTCTGGATCTCTCCTCTATTAGTATTAGTTGAAACTCACTCTATTTCTAGCCTGTCATGAGCAGGAAGTTATTTATTGTGTTCATTTTCCATGAACACTAGCACCTTGGCTCATTTACCTAAGAAAATAAATTCGCTTCAAAATTCTATAGTCATCATGGATCAGGACTAGAGATGGGCACAAAGCTAACAAACCAGGAAGTTCATTGAAAATCGCTAATTCATTTTTTTCAGATTGGTTCAGGTTCGTTCAAACTGAAGAACCCAAACTTTCCTGAAGTAATGAATTTCTGAGTGACGCAATGAACTTCCTGGTTTGTGCCCCCCATCCTGCCCCCTTCCCCCTCCCCACTGCCCCTGTTGCCTCCCTGCCTTGTTGTTCTTTTGCTGCCACTGCTGCCACTGCCATCTTTGAAGACAGTGGCCTGGCTTCCCTTCCAGGAGCCTGGCTTGCTGCCTCTGCACATGCGCCCACCTCTCAGCTAAGAGGTGTTCCCCCCCTCTTTCCTTTTAAGATAGCCCCTGGAGACTGTCTTAAAAGGAAAAAAGGGGGGAAACTGCCTATGGAGCCTGATCATCTGTCAGCTGAGAGGCGACTTTTGCCCCTTTCCTTTTAAGTCAGCATGTCAGCTGGAGGCGTGTTTTTTTTCCTTTCCTTTTAAGACAGTCCTCAGGGCTGTCTTAAAAGGGGAAAAAATTTTTGGGGAAGCAGATGGCTGTTTCCTGGCCTCTGTGCATATGCCACCTATCAGCTGAGAGGCAGGCACATATGCAAAGAGGGCAGGCCTGGCTCCTGGGCAAGAAGCCAGGCCGCACCTCCAAAGATGGTGGCAGAGGTAGCAGGACAAGGTAGGCAAGCAACAGAAGCAGTGGGAAGGGACTGGGGGCAGTGGGAAGGGTGCGGGGAGACAGGCTGTGGGGGCAAGGGCTCAACTGAGGCAAGCAAGGCCTTTTTTTTAGACAGCCACTGGGCTGTCTTTAAAAAGTGCCAACAAACTGATTTGTGACTTGTCAGGAAAAAGCTGGGAAATTTGTGGTTCATGGTTCATCAGCTTTGACAAACCAAGAATCAAGATGAACCACATTTTGGTGGTTGATGTCCATCTCTTATCAGGACATAACAGGAACAGCAGGTTTTACATAATTTAAAGCAGCAAAAAATCAACTTTTTGCTGCTGGTCTGGTGTGGGGGACTTGCTTACCATCCCAGTTGCATTTAGCCCTCAAAATTCTCCACCTCTTGTTCATGCCCAGCAAGAGAACTTGCACTGTGTTTGCATAACACAGCATTTTGTAAAGGGACTGGTAACCTCCATCTGTTATCTCCATCTCAGTAACCATACTGAATTGTTTACCTGGTTGCCCCACAATTTATTTTCATACAAGAAAAAATTATTTTCATACAAGAAGATTTTGAATCCAAAATAGTTTGACAAAAAAAAATTGCACTGTGTTTGCAGTTGTGGCATGTGTAATGTTTGCTCCTTTTTTTCTGCTGCTGGAGATCTAGGAACAGAAGGTGGTGCATAGCTTGACATAGGCCCCTCTGGTTTCTGAAGAACAAGGGCAGAGAAAGGGTCAAGGCCCCCTTCTCCTCAGCTGCCTGACAGCCTAAGGTGTCCGGTGTATGAGGCAATGGGGAGAGACTACATTAGTCCAGCAGAGCTCTGCTGTGGTTGTTTCTTGCACATCAGCCATGTGGCTTCCTCAGCTACCTTGTCACAAATCTTGCAGTTTGCATTGTCTCACAGCAAATAGCATACAGAGTGCCCATCAGCTCTTTGCAACGTGCCGTACAGTTGTTGCTTGAAACCTGGAACTGAAAGGAAAGGCATCAATTAAGTACCAGTTCCATTTCTGATAAGTGAAACTGAGCCCAGAAGGTATCCCACAGAGCAGAACATAGAGCTCTTTTTCTACACAGAAAACAGTCTAATGACAAGAGATCATATCTAAAAGCAAAAAAGCAAAGCATGCTGCTTATATACCACCCCATAGTGCTTAAAGCACTCTCTGGGCAGTTTACAAGTTAATTATGCAGGCTACGCATTGCCCTCCCAGCAAGCTGGGTGCTCATTTTACTGACCTCAGAAGGATGGAAGGCTGAGTGAACCTTGAGCCAGCTACCTGGGATTGAACCCCAGGTTGTGGGCACAGTTTTGGCTGCAGTAGAGCAATTTAACCACTGCACCATGAGGCTCTCTATAACTGATTTACATATTAGTGGAACTTTGGTGGAATCTGGAAGAAAGGGCCAAGACTGATTACATATAGATAATATTTTATTCAATAATTTGCTTCCAGTGAGTTGTTTGTTTATTTGTTTGTTTTTACTGGGGATTCTGGTGAGTAAATAGGGAAACATCAGTATTCAGTGCAGTGACATTGGGAACCAGAGAAAGCTTGCTACCTCCTCTCTGTTCTGTAGTCCATTGCACCTTTGGTGGTCTTCTCTGGTGTACCTATGATGGAGAAAAAAAAGAAAAGAGAGGTCCAGCATTAAAGAGGGTAAAGGAAAAAATGTTCTTCTTCCTTTATTTCTCAGTGGAGAACTACACTTTATTTTTATACAAGAAAAAATATTTTCATACAAGATGATGTTGAGTCCAAAATAGTTTGACCAAAAGAAATTGCAGTGTGTGTGCAGTTGTGCTTTAAACAATGGCATTCAGAACTGGTTTGTTTAAGTCTGTGGTGATTCCATTCCATAACCTATCAAAATAACCCTATTCGGGTGTTCAAAAAAGAGTTAATAGGAAAGCCTGAAGAGGAAGAGAGTTCTAACCCTGTTCCTTCTTGTCGCTGTCTTCCAAGGAAGAGAGGGAGTATCTGATTTTGAAAGCTTTAGCTATGCATGGAGTTTCTCCACATGACTGAGGATCTGGAAAAATCAGGGTTGAGAAACTTCATGTGCAGATTATCTTCAATTTCTCTTCTTTCACGTGCAGACAGGTGGGATGTGGGGTTAGAATTCATTCTCTCTGCTTGGATCCTTTTGGAAAGCCTAATTTCTGGGGACACCCTGTGTTCCTGAGAAGCTTCTCAGGATGTCCTCAAGATGAGTAATCTTTCCCTGAAACATGCAGCTTCAGAGGAACATGTGTGGGATGTCTGAGAGACCCGTGACAGCTGACATGGTGAACTTGTACATATCCTAAAACTAAGTGCTAGACTAATATTCATTCCCATATGTATTCCACAGTACGTGGTGCAGAATTATCCTACACCTAGAATTTCATTGTGACTGTATAAAGATTCTTTATGCCACATGAAGCACAGTAAATGAAACTGAAATGCTCTTTTACACTTTTTTCAATAACTCATAAATGCTATAAGCCTGAATTATGTGTGAGTGAAGCTGTTTGCTATGAGCAGCAAATGCTCTTTTCCTCCCACCTCCGAGTGGCATAAAAAGAAGCTGTTTTGCCAGTTGTTTATTATTTTGTCCTGTGTTCCCATATATGAATGTGGCTGTTAACCCTGATGATCATGTACAGATTTTTTGCTCACTCTTAATGGTGCACTGTCTTTATCTCATAGCAAGGAAAGTGTATGGAGAAGAGTCTGAGCAATTGTTCTTTTATCAACTGTGATAAAAGAAAGTGACTGTTTCCTAGTGGCAAAGGCATATGCTGTTAATTATGTCTTAATGATGTATTCCAAACAAGTACTCAAAAGTTACAATCTTGAAAAAGTATTTCACTGGTCATCTCACCTGTCCATTTCCATACGCCATTTGCTCCACATCAATAGCAGGGAGGTGAGGAGAGACTCATGTCCACTACCAGACCCTTGATTCCTCATCAGCTGGCTGAATAGCTTGCTACAGAGCCAGAGGACATGAGTTCAGTTCCCCATTGCGCCTCCTGGGAAGAAGTACCAGCCTGTGTAGCCTTGGGAATGGTAAACCACTGGTGACTGCAGTAAACCTAGAAAACCCTGGAAAGGACCAGCATAAGTCAGAATTGATTTGATGGCATGTAATCATTATTACTAGTACTGATGCCTTATCATCAGGGCCTGATTTATACTCACTACTGATGAGCAGGTTTCTAGCTGTTTGCAAGCTGGACACAAGGCAAAGGGCACTATGTGTACTTAAAATAACAACAACAACAAAACAGCCAAGCATTTTTCAGTCCCATCACTTTCAAGGTGATAAGGAAGCATTTGCTTAATTTTCTGTGGATTGTGTTCAAAAGCCAGCTTCCATTTCCTTTCTCCAAGCTCTGTAGTAATTAGTTACAAATATGTTGCTTATATTAATTGATCTTTCCAATCATAAACATATGACTATATTACACTACTATTGGAATTTAAGACAGGATTATCTTCTTCGTTCTCATTTGTATTTTTACTGTAATTTTTTTTTTCACATTTGTAGAGTTATGAGGTGTAGCCTCTTAAAACAATGGATGAGGAACCCCACATGGATCAAGTGTCAGCTTGTGCTTTGCCCCCTCCTGGTATCTTGAGCTCTGTTGTGGGTCTTGAGGCAATGACAAGGTGGACAAGAAGAAAGTGTATTTTCTACCACAAATGTAGCCTTTTAGCATTCAGATTTTTTAAAACAAGTAATCTAAAAGTAACAATTGTTCTTGAACCTACAAAATGGAAACTAGATTATTTCTTTCTAAAAATTGTAACTGTAATGACAACAAACTACTTTTGTGGATTTGGAACTTGGATGGTACTTTTCCATCTTAATATAGTTCTTGAAGGAAGGATGAATTAAAACTTCAAACATACAGTCCTACATAGCACACATGAAATATTTATTCCCTTTAAAACTGATATTAAAATCAGATTTAGTAATAAAATTATCAGTTGCAGAATTTCTGTGTTGGACACATGCCTGCTTACAGTTTAAACAAGATCCCAGAACGTTTTTAGTATTCTTATCTTATCTTAGATCTAAGTGGAAAGTGAACAGTTAAAATGGAGTTATCTGTAGAAGAATTTATGTATGGTTTACAGAATCTTTACTTTTAAAAGTTTAGCCAGTTTCATTTTTTTCATGTTATACAAACAGGAACACATCAGGTGAAATATCTACACATAAAGATTGCACTTATGGCATCAGCCATAGAACAAGGGTGTGAAAAAATACTAGAGGAAATACCAGTGTTCTAAAATTTTCACAGTCCATATGGAAAGTTTCAGACAGACATCTCTGAAAAGGTAAAAGTTGGCTACAAACTAACATACTGCAAAAATGATGGCATCTGCCCATAGTGAAGCAGACAGCTGATTTATGTAGTCGCCTCCTTCAACATATTTTGTTTCCATGGAAATAAATCTCTCTGCTATACTTTTGCCATGTTTCTTCTGCTGGTTTTGTTTTCTGATTACAGATACTTAACCATATGGCCGATAGCTAGTTCATCAATATGGGTGGGTTATGCTTCTACATCAGGGACGTGGTGGCGCTGCGGGTTAAACCGCTGAAGCCTCTGTGCTGCAAGGTCAGAAGACCTGCAGTCGTAAGATCGAATCCACGTGACGGAGTGAGCCCCCGTCGCTTGTCCCAGCTCCTGCCAACCTAGCAGTTCGAAAGCATGCAAAATGCAAAAATGCGAGTAGATAAATAGGTACCACCTCGGTGGGAAGGTAAAACGGTGTTCCGTGTCTAGTCACGCTGGCCACGTGACCACGGAGGATTGTCTGCGGACAAACGCTAGCTCTATGGGTTGGAAACGGAGATGAGCACCGCCACCTAGAGTCGGACACGACTGGACAAATTGTCAAGGGGAACCTTTACCTATGCTTCTACAATGATGTTGGTGAAAAAATTCCCACTGAGTTTCAGCATGGCATCTAGTGTGCATATATTGTGGCAAAGTGCTTCTTAGGCATCACTGTCATGCTAGGGGTAGACAAGTTTGGCTGGTCAGGGGACCAATTTTTGGAGCTGCCAGGTAGGCACATGAAAAAAGAACAAAATTCATAGTGGCCAAAAATGCATATTTAGGTATGGCAGTTTTGATGTTAAGTAATGGAAAGGCTGCAAGGGCACTTCTAGAAGTGCCAATGCACTTTTATTTTTGTTTTGTTTTGTTTTATTTTGTTTTTGCTGGGGATTTTTTGTGGGTATGTGAGAGTTCAGGGGGCAAGGGGCCACCATAAAAGCCTTGGGGTTTACGTGTGGTCTCAGGGCTTCACTTTGTGCACCCCTGCTTTGTGTAGATGAATTTTTACCCAATCTCAAATTAAATGGAAAGCTTCTGCTGGCTGATGGCAATAATATAAATCCTATTAGTAATTATTAGGTTGTTATCTTGTTCGATAGTCTCACACACACAAAGCTCCAGTTGTGGAAGCTGCCCTGGTGGTCTAACCCAGTTATGCAGTCAGGCATACAACCATATGTGAAAAGCATTTTATCAGATTTCTTTGGCAGCTTCTGCAGCTGAAGCGCTATACTGACCTGGGCACATTCATGTTTTGTACAAGTTTCCAGTTGTTTTTAGCACTTTTAGTTTTAATCCTTACAAAACCCCTGCAAGTCACTCAAGGCCTAGAGAGAATGGCTTGGGTAAGGTCCTCTGGGGAATTGAGAATTCCTGGTTCATAGTCCAGTGTCAACTACTGTTGAAAGAAAAGGTAGCTGCCAGAAGCCTCTCATTCCAACAATTTAGACGACATTGACCACAACTGCCACCTTTTAGTGCTGGGGAGACTTGTGGCAGGTCTTGTATTCACTGCAACCCCAAGTTCTCCTTTTCTTCTAGCATCTCTTCTGCCCAAGAAATTTTGTTGCTGGAGACAAAGAACAAGAAGGCCCCTCTTTCAATTTCATTTACAGAAGTATTCAAATATTTCTTCAGTGCTGATAACAGGATAGGTGTCTTCCACATCTGAAGGCAGTGACCTCTCCGAGATGGCGCTGGGTTGCCATTGCGGGGAGGCTTTGCCCGCCCGTCCGGAGGCAAGCGTCATGGGTGACGCAGTCTTCTGATGGGAGGAGGGACCGTGCCTTTAAGAAGGCTGGGTCCCTCTACAACAGCCTCTTTGCTGCCTTCTCTGCAAAGACTCCGTGCAGCTGCTGGGAGAACGAGTGGTTTCATTTTCGCCCACCGGGCTTCTATCCTTCGGCTCAGAGCACTCATCCGCTGTTTTCCTGAGTGTTACCTTATTCCTTTGGTTATCTTGCTGTGTTTAATTCTTTGTTAACGGGGTGTTGTGCGTGTTGTTGTTTTTTGGGGGAGTAGGGTTTTTTCTTGGTGATCCTCCATCCGACCCCCCCTCCCTTCCTTAAATTCAGTTCGGCTGTCAGGGGATGGTTGTGGGAAGTTCATGGGCATTTAACTATTAGTATTTCTGTTGGGTTTTGAAAAGGGGATTCAGTTTATATTTGCAAGTTGATTGGATTTAAATTAATTTTATTCATTTAGTTAATTTGTATTGTTAATTAAGAAGAATTAATTTATTTACAAGAGAGTTCAGTTGTGATTGTGCTTCACCTCCACCCCTTCCCTCCCACCCACCCCCACTCATTGTTCCTTGTAGTTTTGGGGGCTTGTTTTTAAAATAATCTCAATTGATATGGAGCCAGTATTTGATCTGCGGGTAGCGCCACCTGCTGGCTGGGTCGTAGGAACGTCAGTTAAAAAAAATCAGGCAAACAGCAGCCTTGAGGCATCGTGCAGCGCCCCCTGCTGGGTTGCAGGGTAGCTGTTAGTTAAATACACACACACACACACACACACACACACACGCACGCACGCACACAGTAAATAAATAAAAACAAATAAATTAAAATAAAATAAAAATAAATTTAAAGTAAAATTGATAAATAATTAAATTAATTTATGGGTTTCAATTTTAAAAAAGAGGAGCAATTGGAACCAGCTATAAGTAATTATTAATACTGCTTATAAAAGAAATACATTAGTGGATTATTTAATAAGACCAGTTTTAGATCTGTGTATTGCTAGTGAACAACTGCTTCTACTCTTAACCTAATGAGCTACCATGGCTCCAAAAAAAGAGAGGTCAGGGTGGCAAAAGAGGTAAGCAGCCCGTGAAGCGTAGGACCCCTGACAGGGTGACTCCTACACTTTCTTCATCCGAGGAAGAAGAGTGGCCTGATTATAATGCTCTCCTAGCTAAGTTGAGTGAGCTGGAAAGGAAGAGGGCATTAGCCAGGGAGTGCTGCTACGCCTAGGAGGTCGGGCAGGGAGTCTAAAGCACATAGAATGGCTGAGTTAAGACAAGTGGTTGACGTAATAATGTCACGTATTGCTATTTTGGAAAAAGAATGTTCTGCAGCTTTAGGAGTCAGGGCGGCCTCTTCAGTACAAGGTGACCCGGCACCTGCACCCATCGTGAGTGAAGAGGCAGGCACACATGTGACGGATACCATGGACTGGTCGAGAGAGCAGCCGGTGGAGGAGGTCCCTCATGCAAGACCAAGTGGGCATTCCGGTAGGCAGCTGGGCTTGGAGTTGGCTGGTCCTGGCCCCAGCCAGTGCGCATATGAGTTGTCTGCAGCCAGCTCGACAACTACTGCACTTATACCTCCAGCTGAGTCCACACCAACACAATTTACACCACACATGGAGGGAATATGGCCTGGGGGGATGGTTACTCCACCAGGAAGTTTCCCACCAGTCCTTAGTGTGCTACCTAACAGTTTTGGGCTTAGCCCTTTTACTTCGTGGGGCATCCTCTGGCTTCGAAGCGTGGGATGGTTCTGTACCCCAGTGGATATCACCCGGTTAGAAGCCTGGTTTTGCTGAGGTTTCTCAGCAACTCACCTACCCTGTAATCCCAAAACCAGGGTACAACTCTGTTGCAGAAGTGCATTGCCTTGTGGTGACCAGCCTTTACATTTAGAGGACCACCTTCTACCAGCCAATAAAAAAAAAAAAAATTGGCAAGGTAAATACATAGACGTACTCGAGCTTCTAAATAGAAAGATTGAGGAGGAGAAAGGCAGCAAGGATGAGGATAGAGATAAGGAACAATTTAAGAGGAAGAGGGCTGATGGGTTTTGGGCCAACTGGCCGCCGGGTTTTTTAATTTACGCTAGCACTATAGTAAAAGCGTACCCAGACCGTGCCTTCACCCTTTCTGCAATACATTGATCTTATATACCGCTCGTCCCATGGCGGGCGAGCCCTTCGATAGTGGGCACTTAGTTCAGAGAGCAGCTAATCTAAATTCCATCCGTGTTTCAGGGCGCCAAGGTTTCAACCTTGCCTGGTTTGCTGGGATTTCAACGCGAAAGGTCTCTGCAACCTTAAGCCGTGCAGATTCCAACATGTGTGTTCCTTATGCGGAGGCACTCACGTTCCATATCCTGCTTACGAGGATGCCCTGGAGCAGGTGGAGGCAAAGATCGAGGCGGGCCAAAGAGGCCTGCAGCAGGTCCAGCCACCTCTACAAAGGGGCCCCAGTCCAATTAAAGTGGCGGTACTGGCAGCCTGGTTGTGGCTTTACCCGGATCGTGAATCTGTTATTTATTTACTAAATCGGCTTTACAATGGGATTTGGAATCCCTGTTCAGGGTAATAGATATGTGACTTCGGCAAACAATGTAAAGTCGGTTGTGAGTATGGCAGAGGTAGTGAAATGGAAGATTCAGAAGGAGGTAGCCAGAAGGAAGGTGGACGGTACTTTCGGGGAGCCTCCATTTCCAAATTTACGTATTTTCCCCTTGGGAAAGCCTGGATCAGGGCAATGTGATTTCCTCATGAGAACCTTTCAAATTCTCACAAGGGAGCTGGGTGTTCCCTTGGCTGATGAGAAGACTGAGGGCCCTTCTTCGGTTCTGACCTTTTGGGATTGAATTGGTTACAGTTCAGCTATCCAGCAGGTTGCTGGCTTGTAAACTAGTGGGTTTGTGGATCCGAATCAGAAGCTTATTACAACGCAGCAGGGTCACTCTGAAAGACCTGCAAGAGGTGGTTGGCCGCATCATTTTTGCGTGTAGGGTCATCGCCCCAGGTCGGGCTTTTCTGTGAAGGCTTTGCGGAGCCATGAGTGGTTTAAAGAGGCCACATCACAGTAGAGAGGTGTCAGCGGACACAAAAAATGACCTGAGTGGGCTTTGCGGAGCCATGAGTGGTGTAAAGAGGCCACATCACAGGAGAAAGGTGTCAGCGGACACAAAATGATGACCTGAGAAGGCTTTGCGGAGCCATGAGTGGCTTAAAGAGGCTACATCACAGTAGAGAGGTGTCAGCGGACATGAAGGATGACCTGCACACATGGTTTCGTTTCTGGGATGGATTCAAGGGGATTTCATTTTGGAGAGATGAACTCCGCTTGCGAGTGGACTTCCAAGTCACTCTGACGCTGCTGGATTGTTAGGATATGGCATTTACTTTAGGGGCTGTTAGTGTGCCAGTTTGTTGCCCGAGACACGGAGTGACTCCGAAGTCATCCGTGATCTCACACTTCTGTAATTCTTCCCGATTCTTGTGGCCCTTTGGCTTGGACCGATGTTTGGGCCAACTCCTCAGTCACTTTTTGGTGAAAAGATGGTGGTAGTTCATGTACTGCATACCCTCGCATCTAACTCACAGAGGGTTATGAGACTCGTGAGAGCCTTTACACTACGTGGCCTGGAGTACAATATGTGTTCCAGGCTTATCATGTACCTGGTGTTGAGAATGAGCTGGCTGATGCCCTGTCCCGTTAACAGATCAACCAGTTCAGGGCATTGGCCCCGGAGGCTCAACTTCGTCCAGAGATATTGCCCCAAGAGGTATGGAGCCTTGGAGGATTGGAGCCAACAAGGCCATAAGCTTAGCGATTGCTCCAAGTACCAGGCGCAGCTATGCAGCGGCATGCGAAGAATTTTTTGCAATACACAAATGAAGGCATGGGCAGACCATGGCCTATAACAGTAGACCACTTGCAGCAATTTGTGGTTCACACACATTTTAAAGGTTTGGTTCCCCGCACCATTCAGGGGAAGATGTCTGCCCTGACCTTTTATACTAAGGCTCATGGTTACCCCGATCTGGTCGGCAACTTCAGGGTTAAAAAGCTGATTGAGGGTTGGTCTAAGGACAAAGACGCGTGCACACCCATGCCCCCCAGGATACTTGTTCAGTTGGGCCAAGCTTGGAAAGCTGTCTGCCCCAACCAATTCGAAGCGAGATTATTTAAGGCAGCTACACTATGCGCATTTTTTTCGGCTTTTCAGATTGGCGAGTTGGTGAGAGCATCAAAATTAGTTAATTCACGTTCGGCGTTGCAGATGAAGGACCTGCTGGTCTCCGAAGACGGGGTCCTGTTGCATCTCCGCTGATCAAAAACTGAACAGTTTGGAAAGGGTCAAATTATAAAGCTAGGGCCCTGTTCTGTAAAAGAGCTCTGCCCAGTCAAAGCCCTCACTGAGTTTGTTCAGTTGACAGGGGAATCCGGTGGGGATTTGTTTCGACACAGCTATGGTTCTCCCCTTACTAGGTATCAATTTTGGGCAATCACTTCCCAAGGCCTCCGTGAGGCAGGCATTGTGGGGTGGAAATTCGGAACTCATTCATTTTCGTATAGGCGCAGCGTCTACGGCTGCCACCTTGGGTTATGGCGAGGAGCAAATTAAGAAATTGGGAGGTGGTCGTCACACAGGTTTAAAACTTATGTGCGTTCCCTCCCAGTATAGATGTGACTCTGTTTTTCTCTTTCAGGACCCATGGCAACTTCTTCCCGGCTGCGAGTGGTGGTGTATGGCCATAGCTATATTCACTGGGCCATGAAGCATGCCTTGAGAACAGATTGGGGACGTAATTTAGGTGTGGGGGCCCTGGCCACTCTTGAATGGAAAGGAAAGAGGGGCATGTTATGGCCAGAACTATTGGGGCTGGCCCTATCAAATTTTGAGCATGCACCCCCCAATCTAATGGTACTTCGTTGTGTGGGAATGACTTGACAAATAGAAAAGGCAAGTCGTTGATGTTGCAAATTATCCACGACCTGCAGACATTGAAGGACAGGTTTCCTTCAATGAAGTTAATCTGGTTTAACATTATTCCAAGGCTTGTCTGGAGAGCCGACTGTGAACGTAGTCGGATAGATCGCTCCAGGCGTGGAGTAAATCGTGAGATCCTCCATGCAATGAGGTCAGGACTGGGTCCATTGATTCAACATCCGGACATAACAATTCATCGACGTGAATTATTCAGGAGCGATGGCGTTCATATGTCTGAGTTGGGGACGGACATTTTTCTGAAAGACCTGCAAGTTTTTGGTTTAGGTGGCGGGCGTGGGGCATATAAATAGCCCCATGCCGTGGCGGGTAGTGTGATAAAAAAGCTTGGGTGAGTTCAGGATTTGCACGTGGTGCCAAAAATTTGGCCATCTCTCTGTCAGGTTGTGACAATCGGCTATCAGATGAGAGGTGGTTTTACATGGTATGATCTCCCAGCCAGCTGCCCGCTTAGGGTCACGAGGCTCGGCGGGAGGAGTTGATTGGGGTATACCAGTTCACAGAGCACCTGAAGGCGTGCTGTACAGCGGACAGCACGATTCAGAAATAGGAGCTCGCCCTGCTATAGGAAATGTCCGGAGATCTAGGATTATCCGGACATTGAAGAATATCGCACTACGGTAGGCCCCCTTGCATTTGGGGGGATATGACTTTAAATAGTTAATAAAATTGTGGCCCAAGTTTTAAACCCAACACCTATGTCTTGTCTCGTTATTTCTGGGCTGGGTGGGCAATGTGGTAGCTTTAGGCACAGAAAAAAACTCACAGCACAGAGCTCTGTCCTCCAATTCATTGTGCCATCTCCCAGCATCTGCTGTCTGGTTCTGTCACCACATTTGGCCTCACGTTAGGCTTGTCCCTATCTTCTAAACACCCTCTCCCAGGAAATGAAAAAGAAACAATACCAGTCCTGGAGCTGATGTTGAGAAAAAGAAGAACGTCAATGCATCGTCAAACTTTCAAGATCAGAAAGCCCCTCTCCTCAGAAGAAAGCAACAAGAACAAACAGGGTTAGACAATATTCCAGCAAAGTTTGGTCAATTTGGCATGGAATCACCAAAAACTGGAACAAACTAATTTGGAATGGCATTGTTTGAAGCACAACTGCACACAGAGTACAATATCTTTTGAACAAACTATTTTAGATTCAAAATCTTCTTGTATGAAAATATTTTTCCTTGTATTAAAATAAAGTGTAGTGGTGGGGCACCCACATATACAATTTGATATGGTTACTGAGATGGAGATAACAGATGGAGGTTGCTAGTCCCTTTACACAATGCTGTGTTATGCAAACACAGTGCAAGTTCTCTTGCTGGGCATGAAGAATTTTGAGGGCTAAATGCAATTGGGATTGTAAGCAAGTCCCCCACACCAGATCAGCATCAAATAATAGATTTACTATATCTACTTTAAATTACTTAAATACTACCATTCCCGTTAGTGTCTGGAACTACGATGACAATAGTCCTCTAAACAGGGTCAGGGAATGCCCTACCTTGGGGGGCCAGGAGTCTGACCTTGCCGCTGGGTGGCTCGAAGCCATGGAGTGCCATACACCCGTGTGGTTTCCAGGGGGCTGCCCTTTTGGATGGTCTCTCAGATGGACCTGGGAAGTTGATGGCTTGCATTCGTGGGGTGTGTGTGGAATTCGGATCTTCTGATGGAACTGGATCCATCCCAATGCTAGACCAGGGAAGCTGCTGCTGTAATCAATATAGTTGTGGCCTTTTTTCCTCCTGTTATGTATGTGGTGTTTATTGGGTCCGGGCCTGCTTAGCACGAGGCCTACAAAGGCTATCATTTATCCACAAAACAGTGAATTGTAATATATTACCCTTGCACCAGGTGCATATGACTCTGCCAAGATTAAAATGCAGATTGATTTTATGCATTTTTAAATTTATTTATCCTGGTGAAAAAGCCTTAGAATTGTTTTCTAATGGATAGCTCCACAAAGGATTTTTTCTTTAAGATAGCAGAATAAATTAAGGCAAATATTCATGGATGACAACAACAGTACTTTAGAATGTTTCAAGAATGTCACATATATTATCTCTGTAATCCTTGCAGCAATTCTGTAAGGTGAATCAGTACTATAATCTTCATAACACTAGAGATGCAGAGCTGAGACTAGAAAAGGATCCAGTTTCCTGACTTTGTGACATGTAAAACAATGTAAGATATTCTTACCTCTGATCATAAACTATCAAGATTTTTGGTAATAATTCATCAAAAGGCAAATTAGGGAATAGGGATTCAACCTGTGCAGATGTTTGCATTTTAAATATGCTCCTGGATTAGCCCTGACCTAGATTCCCAGATTTTAGAGTGAACAGGAGTGCATTTGCACAGTTAAAGCTAGTGTACCATCTCTGCAGGTAAGGCCCTTGTTATGGCTCCACAACCTTCTGAAGCCTATTGGGGGGAGGGGGGAGGACTCAAGAGAGAGCTTTCTTGGTCATCAAGACCAGATTCTGGAACTCCTTGCCAAAAGAGGTGAGATTTGCCTCCTCCCTGCACTCTATCTAGCAGCAGGTGAATACCTTTTTATATAGGCAGACATATAACTATTAAGAGCCTCCTGTTTCCTCTGTATATGTGCTAGCTGTCATTTTTAAGCTAAATTGATACTACTATTTTAAATGATTTAAAATAATTTTAATTGTCATTTTAGCCATATGAGTTTAATTCTATTTTAATGTTTGCCATTTTAGTGTATTTTAGGGTCCAAACCCTGGAAGAAAGGCAGTATATAAATGAAATATAATAATAATCATGTACTATCAAGTAAATTCTGACTTATGGCAACCCTTTTCAGGGTCTTCTAGGTAGAGAGTACTCAGAAGTGGTTTACCCTTCCCTTCTTCTGGGGGCGCCCTGGGACTGTACAGCTTGCTTAAGGCCACACAGCCTGGCTCTTTTCCCAGGAGGCATAACAGGAAATTGAACTCCCAACCTCTGGCTTTGAAGCCAGATACCTAAACGATTAGGCTCTATATGGACACAAACACACATGTAATAAAGTTTCTTTGTTTTTTAAAAATAAATTTTGTTTCATTACTGTCACAGTGTCGTCAATGTTACCTTACCCCCAGTATTTTAATCAGCTGTCCTGTAAGTTCATCTATATGTTACATAGAATTCTAAATACTTACCTAATGATAATAATGATTGTATATGTCTAGTTTTTCTTTAGCTGTCCACTTAAGCAAACAATACATGAAGGCAAACCTGTTTGCTAATTAGAAAAAAATCCAAAGCACAATAGTAGTGAAATAATTTTATTGTCTATTATGTGTTGTTTAGTGGTGATCCTAGTACAGTTTCTGAGGTATGTGAGATATTTAAGGTGCAGTTTCACCAGTGCCACCCCAAGTGAGTTTCCATGGCTGATCACAAATTTGAATCCAGGTCTCCTGAGTAACAGTCTGATAATCCATCCAGCAAATTCCATTTGGCTCTCAATACCGTGTTTCTCCCAAAATAAGACAGGGTCTTATATTAATGTTTGCTCCAAAAAACACATTAGGGCTTATTTTCAGGGGATGGTTTATATTATTTTTTTTCATGTACAACAATCTATATTTATTCAAATACAGTCATGTCATCTTCTTCTGGTTGCGGCACAAGGGTGGAGGGCGGGGTTTCACTTAACTGGGACTTATTTTTGGGGTGGGGCTTATATTACGAGCATCCTGAAAACTCATACTAGGGTTTATTTTCAGGTTAGGTCTTATTTTCAGGGAAACAGGGTACTTTTATTAGGAACAAAGATTGCACCATATTGAGACAACTTTTAAGATGTCAGACATCATATGGATCTAAATGTCAGGAACCGGAAAGCAAAATCATCATTGTGCGATGGCTTCAGAAACTTGTTTTGCTCTGTTAGTAGGGCTTTACTGCACAGCATTACAGTTCAGAGCACCTGCAGCTAAACCTCCCATGCCTTTTCTTAAAGACATGAGATTCTGAGTAAATCTTTCATGAAAGCTTTAGTTTCCTTTATCTTCCCTTATCCAGCGTAGTTTTGGTCAAGCACAAAGCCAATGCACAGTAGCCATTTGCCATCCTTCTTTCTATGTGATTGTTTTCTGATCTTCTGTCTTGCAAAAAAGGGAGAACAAGCCAGTGTGTTATAATAGTCATTGGTTAGAGCAATGTAACATTTGCTAGCTTACTTCTGAATAGGTCTGCACAAGATTCTAGCATACATTTCTCACATCTCTTCTTCATCAGCCATCTGTCTGCCAAGAAGAGTGATGTGGTTGACAGGCTTCTTCCTATTTCTCTGCCACTGTCAGAATGCTGAGACAAGAAAGGCTAGGTGTGTTTGATTTGTGTGGTGATATCAAATTTTAAAGGTACATAGCAACACACGTATACGCTGGACCTAACTGTTTATAATCTGGTAAGCCTAGCCCCTCATAATGAACTACTGTATTTGAAAATGCTACCCAATTCTAATAAAAAGGAAAAAAGCTAGAGCATTTGATTAATTTTCAAGTGATAGCCAACAGAAGTACTAGCACAATTCTCTCTTGAGAATGACGGGGGTTGTCCCAAAGGTGCAAACCTCTAGTAATATTACCCTAAAATTTCCTTGGTCAGCATGAGTTGTTTGAATTTTTCCTATGGTCCAGATGATGCAAGGCCTGAACTAACATGATCCATGTCTTTTCCATACCTTTCCAAGTTTATTTGCTCTTCATGAGAAAAGTGGGTGTTTTTGTTTCAGGACCTGTTGGGTGGTGGATATGGAGATTTCATTTCCACGTCAGAGGTTCCCAGCTAGAACCATTTAATTTCGTCTTAATTAGGTCTTGAAATTAGATGATGACGACGACGACGATAGCTTCAGAGGTGAAGCTACACTAAGGGATCAATCCTTGAGGCATCTTTTTCCTGGAGAAGCATTTTTTAAAAAATGTGGCTGTGCAGTACAGTGCAGATAAAAACCCAGTAAGCTCCAGCCTCATTCATAAAGAATTCCAGTCTTTTGAAATGGAACTTTTGGCTGTCTGCTCAAGTAAACACCACATGACTTTATCAGTAGTTCCTCCCATAGAGGTTAATGGGGTATAAAAATCTTAATTTTGAAGCTGTTGTTCAGAGCTCACAAAACCAACGAAAGGAGTCCTCTTCAACAAGTGGAGGTAGGGAGTACAGCAATTAATTACACCAGAGTTTGACAGAAATATGTGTCTTTCTGAAAACTGGAGAAAAGGGGATCACTGTGTTGATTATTGGTTTTTTGAACTCTTTGTTTTGCAAAATGGAGGCATGACTTGTGATATGAATCAGAACCACCACGGTGGGCAAAGGGTTAAAGTTTTCCTTTCTCTTATTTTAGGCTTCTCATGTGGGTTGGGTCTCCCATACTTCCTCATGAGTAAGGAAGTAAAGGAAGTAAAATTGCTTGGATCTGCTCTGACTTGTATGCAGTAGTTGATGGAGGTCCTGTGGATCTAACTATGGTCGCTGCTTGCCCAGTGTTAATGGATAAGTTTCAGTTTTTGCAATCTGATGATATGGACAGGACACTTGGAGAGGGGAGAACGACCACATGTCTGCTGGACCCTTGTCTTTCCTGGCTTATAAAAGCTACCAGAGAGGGACTGACCAAGTGGGTAGGAGGAGTAATGAATGCCTCTTTGCAGCAGGGTAGGATTCCAGCATGATTAAAGAGGCAGTAGTAAGACCATTGTTGAAAATAAATCCTCCTTAGATCCCATGGTATTGGATAATGACCGGCCAGTCTCTAACGTTCCATTCTTCAGCAAGGTGCTAGAGTATAGATTGTGGCTTCTCAACTCCAGGGGTTCCTGGATGAGATGGATTATCTGGATCCACTTTAGTCTGGCTTCAGGCCTGTTTAGTGGGTTGATATTGCTTTGGTTGCCTTGGTGGACAACCTTTGTCAGGAACTAGACAAGAGAAGTGCATCCCTGTTGGTTCTGCTGGATCTCTCAGCAGCTTTCAATACCATTGACCATGGCATCCTTCTGGCCCATATCTCTTGGATATTTAGGACTTGATAGCACTGTTTTATGGTGATTCTCGTCCTTCCTGGAGGGAAGAACTCAGAGGGTGGTGCTGGGGGACTCCTGTTCGACACTCTGGCCTTTGGCCTGTGGTGTCCCTCAGGGTTCTGTTTTGTCCCCTATGCTATCTAACATCTACATGAAATCGCTGGGAGAGGTTGTTGAGAGTTTGGGGGTTCGGTATCACCAGTATGCAGATGACACCCAACTCTATCTCTCCTCTCCATCTAAATCTATTTCAGTTCTACATCAGTGTCTGGTGTCAGTAATGGACTGGATGAGGGAAAATAAACTGAAACTTAATTCAGTGGTTTGTTTGTTTTTTGGTGTTTTTTTCCCATTTCCGATGGGTCCTGCATGCTTCCCTTGCTTTTTCCTTTGTTTTCTTTGCATTTCCGACCTGCCCCCTTTGTTCTCTGTGCATTTCCGATCTGCTCCGTTTGTTTTCTGTGCATTTCCAATGGGTCTTGCACACTTAATTGCTTTTCTTTTCTTTTTTCCCCCTTTGGCCGGAAGGGATTAATCGCGTTTCCAATGAGTCTTGCAGTGATATATTTTTTTTGGTGATTTTTTTCTTCGGCCGGAACGGATTAATTGCATTTCAATGCATTCCTATGGGAAATGGTGCTTCGACTTACGACCATTTCGAGTTACGTCCCTCTTCTGGAACGGATTATGGTCGTAAGTCGAGGCACCACTGTAATGTGTTGTATGTGGGGCTTTTGGAAAGTGTTCGGAAACTCCAATGGGTCCAAAATGTCATTGACAGATTGTTAACTGTGGCTGGTTACAGGAAACATTGAACTTCCCTGTTACAGCTTCTCCACTGGCTGCCAACCCACTTCAGGGCACAATTCAGAGTGCTGGTTCTAACCTATAAAGCCCTAAACAGCTGGGGTCAAAGCTATCTGAAAGACCATATCTCTCTTTATGATTCTATCTGAGTATTACACTCACCAGGAGAGACCTTTCTCTTGGTCCCATCACAGGTGTGTTTGGTAGGAACACAGGGGAGGGCTTTCTCTGTTGCTGTTCCCAGACTCTGGAATTCCCTTCCGTGAGAGGTCAGGCTGGCCACATCTTTGCTGTCCTTCTGCAAGCAGACAAAAAAAAAGCCTTCAGGCAGGCTTTTTTAAAATGACTGGCTGACCAAGGATATATATTTTTAAGGGATTATTTTATTCTGTTGTTTTACTTAACTTTTAATATTGCTCTTGTTTATGAATTTTAAGATGATATCTGTTTCATACTTTTAATTTTAAATATTGTAATAATTTATTATTTATCTTTTAACTTTGTTTCTTTTAATACTGAAAGCCACCTTGGATCCTTTAAGAAAAAGGCAGCATATAAATATTTCAAATATTTATTTGTTTATTAATTATTAGTTTATTATTTCCTTATTTATCAGGAAAAGACCAGCATCTACAGACTTTGTATTAAATGTAATATTTAGCTTGACCCCTACGTTATACCCTACTTACAGCAATTGCCAATCTACCTCAAACTAAATGACCATGAAATCATGTCTCACAA
The DNA here is from genome assembly GCA_037013535.1 of Intellagama lesueurii. Taxonomy (NCBI): domain Eukaryota; kingdom Metazoa; phylum Chordata; class Lepidosauria; order Squamata; family Agamidae; genus Intellagama; species Intellagama lesueurii. The sequence goes on from JBAJHW010000005.1 coordinate 124,844,904, forward strand.
TCATATGTGGCTGTAAGAAGGAAAGGTATGGTGTATGTGGAAGGAATAATTGTGTTCCAGCCAGTGGTGTCAGGATCGGAATCTGTAATGAATTTATGTGTGTTCCATGTGTAGCTGTTGCCCTATTTTCCAAGATTTTAAGAAAATGCCATTTACATCAGTCTAATCCTCTGAACCAGAACCCCCATCAATTTTTAAAAGAATCACTTACAGAACAAAGAATAGAGATTGACTGTGAGGCAGTATTTCCTCCCCCCAAATCCCTTTCACAACAACCGCAGACAATGTTCATGGAAAATGAACACCAGAGAAAAGAGAGAAAAGAAGACTGAAGGTATATTAACTGGTCTCATTTGCATTAAGGAATAGCTCTCTAATTCCATCATATACTTTTAAAAATAATCCCTTCCCTTCATTTCTCTTCTTTCCCCTTTCTCCTTGGTAATGCAAATTCACTTTCTAACCAGAGCTAAGACGCTAAAAAGATTTAGGTCACGATTAAATGGACCAAGCATTGTGCCTATCAGCAGATGAGAGCTTATGAAAAGAAAGGGCTTCGGTTTCTCAACAAATGGGGAAGAATATCTGATTCTACTGACTCAATGCACTTGTTGCAGAGAAATTGGCAACAGGAATCACAGGGCTGAGCGGCTTCAATCTCAGTGAGATGTAGCAGACTGTGAGCTTTTGAATTCATGTTGGGAGAGTCTTGGGCAATTGTGATCTTTCATCAGATATTAAAACGTGATTAGCAAGATGAGCAACAAATTTGAGGGCAAAGTGATGTTTGAAGGCACTTATATTGCAATAGAGGCTGTTCCATTAGGAAAAATGGGGAGCTGTCTCTTCCTATCAACCTGTTGGATGGAAGCAGGAAGTCAGGTATGATAGTGTGAAAATGTGTGCTCAGATGCTAAGGTCAAGGTCGCACATCAGAAAAAAACTTTTTGAATTCGGTTTAGCATGTTTGAAATTGATTTTAATAATTCTAACTAAACACACAGGAAAGCACATGTAGTCTGTTTGCCTGGGAACTGTGGTTTTTTGGTTGTAATGTGAGGGATTTTACTCTGCCACAAGAAGGTCGTTTATTTTAAATCACTTTTGAAATCAATTTATTTTGAATTGTATCAGCATATGTGAATGTGTCTGTTAGTGTAAATTGTGTCTGTGGGGTTTGTCAAGCATTTATATTCATTTTGTTATATTGATCTAGTGCTATCCCACTTCAAAAGAAATTTAAAAAGCACAAATATTAAAATTAACACTGCTGGTAGTAGCGGTGAGTGGTTGTGAGAGGCAAATTGTTCAGAATCAACTGGCAGGATGAGTTTGGGCAGCAACTTTGAAAAGCACTTCAAGTTGAGATCTGCACCATAGCATCTATCATGTTATCTTGATTCACAAGTTCTTCGGCAGTACTTTACTCAACTGCAGTGTGAAGAAGAAACAAATTTTTGTTGGCATGTTTTTAACTTCCAGTTGGAATGAAAAGCAGGGTGTTCAGGGTCCATTCATCAGAAATCTGATGAGCAAAGAAATCTGACATTTTTCTAGACCTGTACGTATTCTAAAGACAGTCAACACTGAGACCAACAGGAGGATAGACAGCAAGGATAGGATCAGATTTGAATGTCTGGAAAGAAAGAATGAGCTCAGAAATGTTTCTGTGAAATAAGATGTGTCAGCTGTAGGCCCAAGGGAGGATGGTGTTGTCAAGAATGACAAATTACAGAATGTAGATAGGATTTTGGAAGCAAAGGGAAGACAATTTCTTTGTGGGGCCAAGTTTCACTTGAGAGGAAAGCTATCCACAGAGTGCTCTGCCCAAGAGGTGCTGAGATTAACAGACATCATACTAGAAGGTTATTACCATTTCACCTGATGCCTAAGCCATTCTTCCATTGAATCTATTTTATCAGTCATACTTGGCGTCTTTGATTTTCCGAGAAGTAGAATCTTACATTGTTCTTATTATTATTCACTATTCATCTGCTTGAATTAAGAAAATGGACTACTTTATCCATCCAACTAAAACCATGTATTGCTATATTAGCTGCTTATTGTCTGTACCCCCTAATGGTTCTGTTGGTCTAGCTGAAGAGAAACTTTCTCAGAAATTATCTATTGAACCCTCTAGAGAAACTTAGCTGATGTTAGTAAACATTCCCACATCATTCTGTGAAACATTTTTTTTTTTTGTTATATTTATCTGAGTGGGGAAATCCACTGTTTATTTCAATTTCCTCTCTTTTTCTTTTCTTTTCTTTCCTTTCCTTCCTTCCTTCCTTCCTTTTTTTTTTTTTTTTTTTATGAGATGCAATATCACCTTGGGGATTTACTGAGCTACACTCCCCACCTTGAATCAAGGACCTTGAAGGAGGCTGCAGGATTCCTTGCCCTGCTATCCATCTTTCAGAAGAAAGCAAGAAAATCCCATGGAGTTCAATTCGGTTTACCCTTAGGTAAGGGGTACCGCATAGCAACCTAAATATCTAAATGTCTGAATCCAATTTAATCTCCCCCCCATGCCAGTCATATTTTAAATATTTTCTTCCCTGAAAATTACTGTGAAGTTTCTATTTTAGACCCACCTCTGAGTCTACCTTGAAACCTTGCCGTAGGTGAAATTTCATGGTAGTCTGAACATTGCTGGGGCAGCAGAGGCAAATAGTCATATACTGAGAGTTTAGGAAAAATACATCTTTCAACTGTATCTCTTAGAATCCCAGCACAGCCAATGGCTAAACTACAACTCCAAAGGGCACTGTAATCCAAAAAAGTAACTTTCTCATACAATTCAGTCACCACACTACTTCTCTGCCCCCCTGTAAAGGTTAACAGTTTCCCTTTATTTTAGTCTTGCCCATTTTTTCCTCGCTGAGATGACAGCTTATTCTAGCGAACCTTGGAAAAGAACAGGACCTGGGTGAAGAGTCACTGTTCCCAGTGTAGCGCTCCCAAAGGTACCTTGGGGCTTTGGTGCAGATCAAAGTGTCTCGAGCTATGGAGGTCTCATTGAATGACAGAGCTAAGATAAATTGAGTCAAATATACAATTCATGTGATGACTGCAGATGTCACCATGGAGCCTTGCATTCCACAATGACTCCTGAAAATCTTTTCATCTCCTAAGAACAGTCACCCTCTGTGAAGAGGGAATCAATTTCCATATCATGATACATTATGAAAAAGCAATCTGAGGAATGGAATGTATAAATGCAGCCTAGAAAAATAACCTTATAAGTAATTAAGCCTTGCTTAGAGAAAAGCAATGGGGCTTTCATAGTATGCAGTTTTCACCAAAGGATCAGATTTTAAATTCTTCAGGTATTTTTTTTTTAAATTAGCATTAGAAAATCAACAGAGGCTGATGCAAAAGTTGTGCATAGAATTAAAATATTCTGACCCCAGGAAAGGGTTCTGAGTACCAAAACTAAATAGAGCTGACATTTCTTCCACATTAAAATCCAATTTTTGTTACTCTGAGTTTTCTTCACTTTGGCAGTGCAGTTTACATCAGGGAAAGAGTTATTAACTAACAACAATAATAACTATTGTTGTTAGTTACAACTAATAACCTCAATAATATTGTAGAAAAATCAGGAGTCAGAAATCTTTGCTGATCTAATACAAGTCACCCAGAGATCTACCAATAATTTAAAAAAAAAGATAGGGGGTGTTGAAGTAATGTTGACTGAATTTTGAGAAGTTACTTCAGCCCCGAAGCTAATTCCGGATTGTGGAAAGCAGAAGGGAAGGTGCTTAATAGCACCTTGATGCCTTGCGCAAGGCAAATCCAGTTCAGATGAGGGGTTTTAATGTCTAATTGACATCTGTTCTAAAAAAAAAAAATGACTCCAGCCAGTTGGAACTGTTTGCTCCATTCTCCTCTCTAGCCACTGAGGCATTTGTGCTGCTTGCCAAGGAGAGATCAACTGCCTGCTTCCCTTCAAAGGGAAGGACTTGAGAGTATCCCAGACAGCATTATTATGCTAATGCACAGCTACACAACTTTGGCGACTCAGAATCCAGGGGATGAAATGACTGGAAATATGTTCAGCCAACTTGTCATGAATATCAGTGGAGGAGAAAGCTTTTGATTTATCAGTCAGGACAGCCCTCACTTTTTAGCTACAGGTACATCAGCAGCTATTAAAGACCAAAGGCACAAGACAATTGGTTGTAAACTGCCCAAGCTACCAGCAGTTAGGAGAAGTGCTTGGCACCTCTAGAAATTCTTAGGTAGTTATACACTCTAGTGCAACAGGTGTGATGTGTGATTAACTCAAAATGCATGAGCATCACAAAAATGTACATTAGAGCATTTTTCCAAAGTGCATGTTCTCCTTTTTTAGCAGAGGGTAGCATTTGGAAGGATAAAGACAGGAAGAAGAAATCTGGTTTAAAGCAAAATCATTTTACATATTTGCAAATCTACTCTATCATGCAAGTGAAAAAGGATGCGGGGGTGAGGTGAGTATATTTCCTCACCTCATTCAGAAGCAAACACTTTTTGAGATGGTTTTGTTGTATTAGCACAGAAAACAAAGCGGGAGGGAGGGAGGGAGAGAGAATGCTTACTGACTGAAGTCAAAGGCTAATCTAGTCCAGTAGCCCATTTGCACAGTGACTAAGCAGATATTTACGGGTAGCCCCAAACAGGCAGGACCTAAGCACAACCACATCCTCCCTCTCATCTTCCCTGGCAGGTTTCTTTTTTCATCCTTACAGGAGGGGTGAAGAAACATAATGTTCTTCCCCTTGTCCATGAAAATGGGGGGGGGGGGGAATCCTGGACTCAGTAAGATTCTCTCAATGTACAAAGTTACATATTTTTGCATTGTATTGCTTGAGTTTTGTGCAAAATTATACAATACACAATTTCATGAATTGTTCAAAACTGTGATGAGGAATGCTTTGTTTAAGAATTTGAATCACTGGATGGGTTGTTTGTATCCTTAACAACCAGACAGTCTTTCTGTGCTTGCTATCTCTGTGTGTGCTTTTACTTTTCAAAGAGAAAGGATACTAGAGATACATTGCACAAATTATAGAGACCTTGAGGTGGTAAAATAGCTCTTTGTCTCACTCTAGCTGGAGGGATGGAATTTTATGGGGCTCTATATTTCTTCAGGGATGTGGTGGCACTGCGGGTTAAACCGCAGAAGCCTCTGTGCTGCAAGGTCAGAAGACCTGCAGTCGTAAGATCGAATCCACACGACGGAGTGAGCTCCCGTCGCTTGTCCCAGCTCCTGCCAACCTAGCAGTTCGAAAGCATGCAAATGCAAGTAGATAAATAGGTACCACCTCGGTGGGAAGGTAACGGCATTCCGTGTCTAGTCGCGCTGGCCACGTGACCACAGAAGATGGTCTTCGGACAAACGCTGGCTCTACGGCTTGGAAACGGGGATGAGCAGCGCGCCCTAGAGTCGGACATGACTGGACAAATTGTCAAGGGGAACCTTTACCTTTACCTTACCTATATTTCTTCAGTGAGATGTCTTCTTGTATCAGTGAAATAAAAGGGTGAGCCATGTGGCCATTATAAAATACAAATGCAAGAATAAGTGATACCTTTAGAGGCCAGTAATTTTAAAAAAATCATACATAGTGTAGACCTTTGGTCTAGATGGGCGGGGTAGAAGTCTAATAAATAAATAAATAAATAAATATTAATAGCCTATAAAGGTATCACCTATTCTTGCATTTGCATTTTGTAATGGCCACACGGCTCACCACTTTTATTTCAATGGAACTATGAGGATATTCAGAAAGAGTCTTCCACCCTCTCATACCAACAAGAAGGCACATGGACTCTCAACACCAGCAGAGCAAGACTGCAACCACTAGGTAATATTCTTTTTACTTAAATCTGACCCAACTGACCATACCTAGTGGGTTTGCTAAATTACAGTGGTGCCTTGACTTACGACCATAATCCGTTCCAGAAGATGGACGTAACTCGAAATGGTCATAAATCGAAGCACCATTTCCCATAGGAATGCATTGAAATGCAATTAATCCGTTCCAGCCGAAGAAAAAACATAACCCCCCCAGCCCAAAACCACGCTGCAAAAACACCCAGAACAGTTTTTAAAAAGCAGAAAACAGCACCTTACCTTACCAGGCAGTCCCAAACCTCCCTGCAAACACACACACACTCACTCAGAAGCAGAAGCCAGGCAGTCCCAAGCCTCCTCCGATCGCACACTCTCTAACTGCTGGGTCGAAAGAGCTACAAAGAAGCAGCCTCGTCGCCACCTACAGTTAGAAATGTGAATTTCCCTCCTTTTTTCCCTGCCTTTTTCTGTTCGTAAGTGGAAACTCCGGTCGCAAGTAGAAGCAAAATTTTGCGGCTGGAGCTGGTCGTAACTCGAAATGGTCGTAAGTAGGGACGTTCGTAAGTCGAGGCACCACTGTATACCCCAATTCCCAGATGAAGGACATGAGTTTTCTGCCCCACCCCTGCTTTCTTGGCCAAGGAGAAACATGTCTGTTTCAAACAAGAGCCAAATGGGAAAGAGATGTGTGTGTGCATGCATAGCCTGTGCCCCTTTGATCTGAGAACAGGAGTGTGAAATCCAACCCACAGCTGCCTCAGTGATAACTTTAAAACAACTTCCTGCCTCATCTAAAACAGAAGTGCCTGGTGAAATTCACCTTGCCAAGAAGTTTACATCCAAGAATAACCTCCTGACAAATCCCATCTTGCCACAAACATTTGGACTTTTGGTACTTGCTTTGAAGAAGAGGGATTTACCCACAAAAGCTCACATAGTGTATGATTTTTTATTTTTTATTAGTGATCTATAAAAGTATCACTTATTCTTGTTCTTGTATCAGGACAGTCTAAACTGATGAGAAGAAGGAATTTAGCCAGTATTCCTTTCATCACTATTCAGAGCTATACTGCCTCCAATAATGAAGGTAATACAGAACCTTCATTCCTAGTAGCCATTGATAGCCTGACCCTCAATGAATAATTGCCTTTGAAAACAACCTAAGCTGATGCAATATGTATTAGCTCAAACTGTGTTCAGTGGAGCCTATTCAAGGGGCTGCTTCTACTGTTAGATACATGAGGGAATACTCAGGAGCCACATACCAACCTTCTGTTGGAAATGCCATAAGTTACTTCCCCAATGTGTGGAGCAAGTTCTGACTCTACCCTATAGCCAATTAGCTTCACTGATTAAAGTCTAGAAGTGGATTCCTATTGTTTCTTTGTTTTTGGTGCATAACAATTTTAATGTACTCTACTGATTTCCCCGAGAAAGAACTTAGATTGATAAGCCTGTAATTTCCTTGTTCCTCACTGGCTTTCTTTAAAAAGCATACACCCAGCCCCGGCTAGCACTATTTCCCATGATCTGAGTGATAAGCTACTGATTGGAGTCAAAAGATCAGCAGTGTCACATCTGAGTTCTTTAGGATTTCACAGATGAACACCACACACCCAAGGTCATTTGTAGTTACTGTTGCATTCCCCAAGACTCCCAGTTTCATCTGCAGAACTACTGAAGTATTTAACTTCCTTCGCTGTAAAAGGCTTTGACCAAGAATCAATATTTTGAGCATGAAAGATCAACTGTATGTAAAGCCTACAATTTATTCTCCTCCTAATGCAGCAGGTCTGCAAGAACAATGATGAAAAGCTTAGGAGCACTAAGAGGGAGCTGGGTGAGAGAGAGTTACTTGCTACGTTAGCTAGCCAGGAAAGTTATAGTCCTGTTTTCATTACCCTAAGAGTGGAGATTTTGCAAGGGGGTAAATGACTATTCATAGCAAATCTTCCAGATTTAATGAGCACCTGCAATCCAGTGCAGGTCAATGTTTTTGATGAAACATTTACAACTCCCTTTTTGTAATTAGCATCATTAGACCTTTAAAATTGCTGCCCTATTGGAAGCAAAACACTCTCGAGTTCACTTCGTAGGTGGCTGAAAGGCCCATTGCTCTCAATGAATTTCCAGCTGTTCCATCATCATTTATTAAATTCACAGCTTTTGTGAAGAAAATCCTTTGCAGAAGCCATAGGATTTCCATGCTTAATTAGATCAGGGCTCCACACATTTTATTATCCTGTCTTTCTTACACTGACCACAGTAGATCATTTCTGGGGAAATGTGCAGATGGATTTCACAAGCCACATCTGTGAAACCATAGGTCCCAGACCATATGTTGAAAACCATCCCTATTTTGCATTGTGACTTAACAGTTGCTTGGTAATTCTTACAGTGTGGTGCATGTGACTATTGTTTTGACAGGTTTGCCTTAGGCTGTAGAGGGGAGGTAGCTCTGAGAAACTGTAGCTGTCATTGTTATATGCACATACCTTTTAAAACCCCCAATACCTTCAGAAGCCAGGCAAATATATGGTGCACTTCTATGCATGTCTATTCAGAGTGATGTCTCATTGAATTAAACGAGGCTTGCTCCCAGGTAAGAGTTTGTAAGATTGCTGCCATAGTGCCTGTAGCATTCACCCTGCTCATGAATATTTATGTTGAGATTTGCATGCACCAATAGGAGTTGGTGGGGTGGCGTTAAGTGGGGGGAAGAAGAAAAGGGGTGAGTGTGAGTGGAGATGAGGAGGGAGAAGGTTGTTTTAGTTGATAGTTAACAACATTGACTGGACTGTTATCACCTGTAACAATAAACAATTTCTACTTGGTTCTTAAATGAAACGTTGCCCGGACCTCTGTCATTAATAGTGAACAATGCTGATGTAATCAACTGGTGGCAGCTGAATGACACGTAGCGTGCACCTTTGCTTGTTGAAACAACCAAGGGCCACCAAGTTCTGGCAGTGCTTGGAAATTTATTTTAAAGATGAATAATCCAGAACATTATCTTACTCTTGTGCAATTATGGATGGTTTCAACTTGTCGTAATGGTAACTTTCCAAGCTGTTCTAGAAACATTATGCCAAAACAAGAGAGAGGATGTGCAATGAGAGCACTCATATTTATTTGATGTATATCTAACATTTCTTCCAGAAACTGAGATCCAAGGTAGTTTACAGTATAATTTCTTTAAAAATACAGTTCAAAATTAGATTATATATACTAAAAGATAATTAAGTCCCTTTCAGTATTGAAATTGGAATCTGGTTAAAAACATTTTCAAATCCAACTACAGTTTAGCCATAGAAAAGTTCAACACCTCCTCAAGAGCTTCCATACTTAGCAATCAGTTAGCTGCCAAAGGTCTGCCTCAACAAAAGGTTTTCATGTGCTGCTGGAAAAGTATCATGGAATAATGGGAGTTCTATAATAATAATGGGAGTTTCATAATGAGGGAGCAGCCATCAAAAAGGTCATATCCAGTATCTTTGCCAAGCATGCCTCTGAAAGTGGTGGGACTGAGAGAAGGATCTCTCCTACAGATCTTACACCCTGGGCAGGCTTCTGTGGGAGAATATGGTCTTTCAGATAATCATACAGGGGTTTTGAAGGGCATAATCAGCACTTTGAATTGTACCTGAAACTAGATCAGTACCCAGTGAAGCTGCTGAAACAGAGGTGTTATTCAGGTCAACAGGTTGACTGCAGCACTTTGAACCAGCTGAAGTTTCTGAATAGTCTTCAAAGGCGGTCCCATATAGATGTTATTGCAGAAATCCAGGCCAGATATAACTAAGGCATGTGCCACTGTAACCAGATTAGATATCTCCAGGAACAGGCACAGATGGTACAATAGCTTTAACTGTGAATTTGTACTCCTGGCCAATGTCAAAATATGACAGCCAAAACCAGGAACACTTAGACTGTAAAATCTGAGTTTTCAGAGGAAGTGTAACCCCCATCCAGCACAGAATGTCTCCTGATTCCCCAATCTGTATTTTGGCTGGTCATGAGCACCTCTGTCTTGTCTGGATTAAATTTAAATTTGTTTGCCCCCATCCAGCCCATTACTGATGCCAGGCATTAGTTTAGAGCCAGAACAGTTTCCCTGGATTTGGTTGAAAAGGAAGAATAGAGGTGGATGCCATCAGCATACTGATGGTACTGGGCCCTGACTCTTTGGAGAACCTGTCACAGTGGTTTCATGTAAATGCTGAATAGCATGGAGAACAAGACAGAACCCTGAGGACCCCATAGGCCAGTTGCTAATGCATCAAATTCCCCAGCACCACCTTGTGACCTTGGTGCTCTTTGAAGGACCAAAGCCACTGCAAAATGTTGCCCCCAAATCCAGTTTCAGAGGGGCAGCCCAGAAGGATACCATAAGTGATTATATCAAAAGCAGCTAAGATGTCCATCAGTATCCTTATCCAGTTCCTAGCATAGTTCATGCACCAAGGCAACCAAAGCTGCCTGTTTCCCATAACCAGTTTGAAAGCCAGACTTAGACAGAGCAAGTAATTCATCTAATTCAAGAACCACTGGAGCTGAGAGGCCACCATATGCTCCAGTACCTTCCTTGAAATATTGGATAAACAGAGGCCAATGTTACATCTACAGGAATTATATCAACTATAGCATCCCAGTCAGAATGAATCTGAGTAATTTTGTCTGCAAACTGTCTTGCAAATTGTTCACAGCAGGTTGGTAAGTGGTCTATGTTCTCATCCTGTGAGCCAGGGCATGACAAAACTTTGACCACTTAAGACAGCTCTGCTGAACAACTCTGAGCAGATGCAATGCTGGCAGAGAAAAATGCTTTCTTCACAGTTAGTACTGCTATAGCATAGACCTTCTTATGAGCTCTAGAGCATGTTTGGTTGGACTAAGTCCAGGTTTTCTGCCACCATTGCTATAGTTGCCTTCCTCCTTGTTTCACCACTGCCAAATCCCCAGCTACACCAGGTGGGCAGCTTGGCTCTACTCTACGAGAGGAGACAGGCACTATTGTGCCCACTGCCTGGGCCACTCCTCCATACCAGAGATCAGTCCAGGCTTCAACAGAATCCCCTGTTGAGGAATAGAAAATTCCCTAAGAGCTCTAAGGAAGCCTTTGGGACCCAGAGTTTGTTGGAGCAGAATGTCTTAATCAGAGGTATTGAGTTCAAGTGAGTACAAACCCCACCAGATAGTGATCTGTCCATGATAACAGAACTACATAGAGTTCCTCCACACCCATATCACCATTATCCTGTCAAGCACACATATATAGTTCTGTATGTGTGTGCGCGCACACACACACACACACACACACACACACACACACACACACACACACACACACACGCACACGTGCGCAAACACACAAACCAAACAGATCCAGAGTGTGTCCACTTGGGTGCGAAACGTGGTCATCATGGAAGGCATGAAGGCCTGAGCCACTGCTGACAAAGTGGATTCAGCCCAAATGTTGAGGTCTCTTAGCACTACAAGCCAAGGTGAACCCAGCCTTAACCCTGAGACCAACTCAGGATACTTAGGCAGGGAGACTGTTGAGCAATGGAATAGGCAGTTCATCAACAGAATCTCGATTTTTTTTCTCAAACACTCACTTCCAGAGTGACACACTTAGAACTAGTTAGACTGGAGGTTAGGAGAATGGAATCACAGTAGAGTACTGAAGATTTCGCATTGCTAAGGAAAACCACAGCAAAAACACTGTAGGTGCCATATGGTAATCGCTTTCCCAACAACAGTTCTTTATTGCAGGGCCCTGAATGACATAGTAATGATGCAGTGTCTTTAAAAATGATTCCTAAAGTTGTTTGGTGCAATCCTGAAATATTGCTGAAAACCACATAGAACTAAAGATCACACCTTACTGATGAAAACCACAGCAGGGGGGATGACTATTGTAGCTTCCCATTATTTTGTTGGTGGTTCTTCACCTAGGCTGAGAGTGCCATTTATTTGTTACATTTATATCCTGCCCTTCTTCCAGTGAGCTCAAGATTGCCATTGTGCTAAAAGCCTCAAAAGAGCACAAAAATCAAGGAAATAAAACAACAGGAAAATAAAGCAGAGGAAAATTCACTATGATGGCAGTACAAAAAGCGTGGGCCACTAGAAACCAGAATCAACGAGACAAAAGAGCAGTAAGTGATGACATCAGTATACATGTCAGTACACATCAGCATCATGGAACATAGTGGTACATAGATAGACATGAAAGAAGTGGAATAATTAAATAATTAAATATGAAAAGTACAGGGACTAAAAAAAACCCCTCACAGCTATAGAAGAGTAGAAGCGTTGAAATTTTACTGTAAGAAACCAGGACAAGAGGAATGCTATTTGAATGCAACAAATTCAACCATGACATCAGCACCAAAACTGTTCACTGGAGTGAAGCAAACAACGAGAGACCTATGTTAAGACCTATATATATAGCTTGATACACACTTTTTCTGAGTAATTTCCTTAACATAACATATATATATATATCTCAGGATTGTGTACAAAATGTAACATGAATATAACACATTCATGCTAATTTTTAATAAAGTTGTCAACATTTGAGACAAATTAAATCAAAGATTGGAGAAATGAGAAACAAAATTTTATAGATATGGCCATCCGTAGTTTAGAATAAGGATACACAAACATAGAAAAAAATTATTGTCTACACAGAAAATTCTCTTTTATTTCTCAGCTACTGATCAGTGTGAATAATACTATGGAGCAGGTTTTGGGGCTGTACCACTTCTGACTTCAGAGCATGAATCATTACTGATACTTCCCTATGTTAAAGCACCCCTGCACACGGTGATGGAATGGAAGGCACATGTTTAATTAATTCTCATTCCACCCCGCTCTCAATTTTGTGATTGCTTAACTTCTAGTCTGTGGTGACTAGGTGGTGGGAAGAGCATATGTTGGAGACTAATGAGGGTTGCCATTAAGTCCCATCCCCCCAAATCTTGGTGTATTATTGTTGTTTTATTCAGGAGTGTATTTCAACAGAGCACTTCCTTCTGTGTCATTTTTGTTAGACAGCCAGTGTTGACATACTGAGCAGATGGCATCACTGTGCCATGAACCCAATCGGGTTTGGCTATGTCATGATTTCAAAGAATGAGGAGGGGTGATGCTTCCTGCACCATATTCCTCTCCCAATGAGTGGGATTTGGGGGAGTGAATATACTGTAGCTACCACCTCAATGGATATTGACAGAGTGGAAAACTAGGCTAAGCCAGAAGCCATGCCAGGCTATTCAGACTTGAAATGAAAAAAAATCTTGAGGGTGAATGACATAGTTTGCATTTTAGTCCCGGTGATGACATGCCATTCCTGATGCAACTCCCTATTATTTGGAATTACTTATATGATTAATAATAATAATAAAAATGTACCTAGAAGGTGGTTGCTTGTGCAGAACCAGCTGTATATAGGGGGAACAATGTTCCAAGAGAGGTTAAAGAAAACTAATAATATTCTCATAATCATAGAAGGCTTGTAAAATAGCTATTAGCATTACCATACTATACTGCCTGATTCTGGACATGCAACATGGGGCCCATTTACATCATTAGCCACTCTGGCCTTCAGGCTTTCTTAAGGAAGGAAGGAAGGAAGGAAGGAAGGAAGGAAGGAAGGAAGGAAGGAAGGAAGGAAGGAAGGAAGGAAGGACGGACGGACGGACGGACGGACGGACGGACGGACGGACTACTAATGCCAGTATACAGCTGTAAGTGGCTCACCACCGATGCCATGGATGGGTCGTCTGCCCTTGTTCTGCAACCCAGGAAAACTTGTGACTCCTGGGCCCCTGGCAGGGGGGGGGGGCAGGTGTCTGTGGAAGAGCCAGCTGATGGGAGGCACCTGAAGAGGATGGAGGAGGAAGCAGTGGTGGAAATAAAGGAGGAGGAACAGGTGTAATTGGGAGCTTCAGAAGAAACAGAAGAAGTCATGGAAACTGTGAGGGAGGAAGAGACTTGGGGAGAGACAATGGAGGGTTGGGTTCTTTCAGGGAAGTGAGAGGAGATGGGAGGAGAATTCCTGGAAAGAAGTCCATGAACCTGCCTGGTTGGCAGAAGAAGGACCCCCCATGTGCAAGTTCCACCTGAAGGACTACCATCACTGACATGGCTTTGGTGTCTGTGCTAACTAACAGGAGCAGCAGCACCCACTTCAACACACTTGCAGTGCTGGTGAAGCAAGTGTCAGTGTGAGAAGCACAGGAGGCTTCAGGAGGAGAAGAGGAGCCTACCCAGGTGCCCCTCAGCCAGTTGTCCTGTCATTGTAAAGTCTGTGGCCATAGTCTGGAAGTTTGTGGAGGGGATTAAAGCTGCAGCTCTTGTATCTACCACTCACTTTGTTCAAACGAAAACTGTTACTGGTTATCCTTACAATCTGGAGCCCATGGAGTTATTACCAGTGGTGGGGCAAATGGCACTCACAATGGTATTTTAAAAATCTTTTTGAGTGCACAAAATGGCTATGCTGACTGGAGAATTCTATAAGGTATAGTCCAAAAAAAAAGCAACTTTTTGAGGCTCTAGATTAAACATAGATGCAGCACACACCAGCTGTAGAGCCTGTACTTTATATGTGTGCAGGAGGTGAACTTTATAGCTCTTATGGGACATTCAGAGCCTGCCTGTCCATTAGGCTGAGTGAGACAGCCACCTCAGGCAGAAGAGTAACAGCTCCCAGAGGGTGTCTACCTCTGCTGCCCGGCATCCCACCCTTCTCCCTTACTCTGGTGCCACTGGTTTGCCCCTTCCTTTCATTACCTCGATCCACTGTGCCTCCATCCCTTATGCTCTACCAACAGACTTCCCATATTTTCCCCCTCTGTACCACATTTCTCCCCCTGTTGTTTCACCTTGCACAACTGTCTGCCAAACCTTTATAAAACAATTTCAGTGACACCAAGTGGCCTGCACTACTCTAAACTGGAGCAGGTAAGGAGACAGTGGAGTGGTGGTAGTGCATCCACCCCTGTCAAGAAGTGAGAAGTAGAGAGAGATGAATGAGAAGGGAAGTTGTGGGGCCAGAGAGGAGGCACGGAGGAGTGGATGGTGAAATGGGAATAATGGGATTGGAGCAGTGACTGTTTTCTTCCTACCTCAGATGGTAGGAGAACCCAGGATGCCTTGTGTACTTCACCCACTTCAAAATATTTTGGCAGCTCCTCCATGGCTGAAGTGCTTGCACACTTTCTTTGTACTCAGTTTATCCAAAACTTTATGGAACTCCAATTCCTGGAAAAGTCAGACCTATGGGATAATGGCATCTCTTGCAGTTGTTAAAGGTACTGGAGCTTGTGACACACAAGGGTGATCAAAAGGTGATAATGAAAAATCTTCATTGGAGCATCAGACATCTTCACCCCATATCCTTTATTCCTTCTGTGTTGTGTCTTACATTTTAGATGGCAACCCTAAATACTGTCTTATTACTTATCTTATAAGGTATCTCTTGTTGTTGCTGCTGCTGCTGCTGAAGCACAGGGTATGAATAAAGGCTAAAATATTGTGCAGGTTGAGAAATTGTGGTGTTTTTTTTTAGGGCATATCACAGAGGCTTCTCATTGTGGATCGATCTCAATAGTAGACACACAATTATGAATCTGGCCCCCTTAGCTGGGGGTTGGTTCAAAACTGTCTCTAAAAACCATTTATTGTAATGGTTGCTGTTATAGTGTCTGAATAAACTACATGTGTGTATGTGGGGAGCACTTTTTTTGGTCTTTATACCCTCTTTTGACTTTTTCTGGGAGATAGAAAATAGTCTTTATTTCTTTATTTCAGGGCCCTTTAGAATGTCACAGTTTGGAAATATGGAAATCAGCCCATAGAACTGGTTGCCCATAATCAAGCAAGCACTAATCTATTCACTGTTCCATCACTCCTGTTTTATTTAGAGACCTTTCATTCGATAGGTCTTTCAGATTTTTTTTGCATAATGCATTACAAAATGCATTACATAATGCATTTCACATAATGCATTTGTGAGTGATTACAAGCTGCCAAAGATATGGAACAATAAATGAGATTGGTTGACACACTAATTAGCTGATGGCTTGATTGCTCTCACCCTTGTGACTTTCTCCTGCTTGCAAGGAAACAGAACTCCACCCCTAAGAACCTTCTGTTGTTTACTGGCTGGAAGTTGGCTAAAGCCGTTAAAACACACACTTTTAAATTATTCAGCAGCCATGAAACATTTTCACACCCATTCTCCTAGCTTGGCTGTGCCTGGGGAGTTCTGTGCTAGAGGTGAAACTTGGAAAATGTGTTTTTCTAACTCAGGGGTCTCTAAGGGTGAGTTACTGCGCTGGAAAGCTGAAAGATAACGAGGTGACATAGTGGACCAGCGAAAGAAACATCTAAGACCATAACATTTATATGAAGTTGGGCCAGTCTAACAACCTCATACTGCCTGCCAGTCACATTGGCTAATGTTACCTAATCCCTGTTCCCTTGTGCCTCTGAAAAGGATGCTGAATGCTGATGTTAATGGGGTGCAATACATTGAAAAAAGGAGAGTTGTAAAGCTTGAGTTTCCTTGAACCTTGAGAAAAGTTTAAAAAACAAACAGCTCCTTTTTCATCCCAAAGCTTAGATGTAACATGTTACAAGCTACATAAAGTAACACGTTGGTACAGTCACTTCATTGGTGTGATGAATAATGATCTCTAATTACTTTTCAAAGCTGTTTTAAAAGGACAGTTTTAGGCATTTTGATAGACATTTTCTACATTTTATGTCATTTTCTTCACAGTCTTAAGATGCTTTTTTAAGTAACAAAAATGATGAGGAACTAAAGAACAATTCAATGAATTAATTACTTTTTTAAAACATTGTAAAAACTAACATTAATAAATCAGTCCATAAACATGCTGAAAATAACTTTCCAAGCTCTAGTTCAAGCAGAACTCTAGAACCACCAACTGGCACAATCTTGTGACATTATATAATGATATTTTGGAAAAAATGTGGCCTAGAACTAATCAATTCAAGGACTTCCAACAGTGAAATCCTGTGTTTAACAGCTGAGAACAGAGCCGACTGTATTATTAGTGTGAGGCATCTGTCTTAGGTAGTAGATGCTGGGATGCATGGGTGGGCAGGAATGAAGAGTGCAGATGGAATTATGCAATCTGTAGTCCACATGTTGCCCATTTTTAACCTTGTCCTTTCACATTTTTTCCAGAATCCCAAAATTTAATTAAACTTTCACATTTATACATGGGTGTCTGACTCAAACAGGTAACAGATTTACATTCTGCACATGGTTTATGCCCAGGGGATAGAGCCACGGTCTTGTACCACTCTGGTTGTGTTTCTGTGGTTGAGAGGATCCATGGTCTGTTTCCGTCATCATCCGACCCTAATGCACTGCCTTGCTTTCCTAAGTCTCATCACCATCATTGCTCCAAACCCCACTCTTGCCAAACATCTGCCCCCTCTCATTTTCCTCCCAACTTTGTCATCCATGTCCTCTTTTGGCCAGGGAACACCACTATGCATTTCAACATTTTTCTATTCAGTCATTTAGTACCTGTGTTGGCTAAATGTCTGAGAAAGGAGTGTAGGCTAGCCCTGCACCTTCCACCGCTGCTTTCTTCATGCAAAACAACAGATCTGAAGGGGGTTGACTCATCAATTCATGCTCACTATGTGGGCCAGAACATAGGAGACTGAAGGTTTTTGCTTCCATGGAGAGTCTTCACAAATCCATGTTCCCTCACCCAGCCTTTAGAGCTGTTGTTTCATATGATCACAGTAACAATGAAAAGAGCCAGAGTAGCTGTCCCTTTCCTTGCTGTCCCTTTCCTTCTTTGTGCATTTAGCCTGCTTAGATGTTGATTCACTGAAAAGAGCTCTTGTCAGCAGACAGGGCCAGCTCAAGTCACCTTGTTTCTGGAACCAAAGGACAAAATGGAGCCCCTTTCCCATTCTGTAGATGCTGGCAGGTCTGGCTGCTGACAGGATGATGTTCCCCATAACACTGGATGCATCTGGTTAGTTGAGGTGGCTCAGAACAGGCCATGTGGCATGAGCTGTTCTCCCTCCAACAGAGGGAACATGTGAAAGCTTGAGATAAATAGCTGAATGGCTATTTCTTCCATCTTGTAGGATTTGCCCTGCAGGGCCTTTGACTTAGTCTGCTTAAAGCTAGAACTGGTGCTGTCTGCAGCTTCTCGCAAACTGTTTCCACTTCAAATTGAACAGGAGAGAAGCTTATATTATATGGCAACAATCATGAAAGGAGCAGCTTCCCTCTTTAGAGTCTTATCTCCCTCCAGTAGCCTTTGGTCCCAGCAGGTGGGGCTACCACCACCCCATTGAGGCAGGAGGTGCCCCCCATTTTGGACCATGGACAGCCCCTGTTCTCTCCTATGGCTCTAATGTGAGTGAGAGTATGAGGACCACGCTGGGAACCAAAATATCCTGATGAGTTCTCAACTACCAGGGCTCAAGCTATAAGGACACTTTGCTGTTTCTCACAATGTTTATATCAGGTTAAAATCCCATTTTCTTTGTTAGCCCTTGAAAGTAATGGTTCTTCCTGTAATCTCAGAAAAGCTTGTTGGCAAGAGGCCAGTTGACACCGAGCTGCCTGTTTTCTCTGCAAAGTAGTAAAATCAACTGGATTCTTCTTTTTGTTTCTATAAAACATGTTTCAAAACGGCATCTGAGATTTCAATTCCCCCTTCAGCTCTCCAGAGGCTTTGAAATCTAAACCAAGGCAGACAAAAAGGCCGTGTCATTTAAAATGCCCTAACCTGTGGGTTGTATTCACACCATGTTTACTTTTTGCCCATGAAAAAGTGAGCAATCCAATTTGATGTATGTTAGATAAGGATGGAAGGGGGTGGGAAGGAGAAGGAGTCTGAAAAGAATGGTTTTGATCAAAGAAAGCTTCTTGAAGCTGAGATACAGTTTATTCAGAGGTTAATCATCTTAGAAGACTTCAATAGTTTAGATTGCTTGCATTAAAGCTGTCAAAAATGTTTTCAGATTCAGAAGCTGAAACTTCAGAGAAACAGCACTTATTTTTGTAATCATAATTGGTGCCCTAGTTTCAGACTGGCTCCTGCTTCCTTTATCTGCTTTATAGTGACTTAGAAAAGAAAAGCAGCAGAATGCTGGGTACATCTTAACTGGGAGTACTTAGCACCGCTACGCTCTCACACTTAACCCTGGGCATGCTAAGAAATTTCAAAAGTTCTCTGAGCACTGAAATTTCAAGTGGCATGGAGGTGGCACTGAGAAATATCATACCTGTCTTAAATTCTTATCTCACGTTTGTATTCTTCTCTTGCTTTTCAAAGAGTAATAAAATTTTTCTGTATTATGATGTCATAACATGATGGGGCAGGAAATCATTTGGTTTACATTTTCATGTGGACCTACTGAGTTTGCACTTCTTGAAGCAATACATAAATCAAAATGCAGTGATCCTTCGCTATTTGCACCTGTCTGAATTTTGCAAGGTAGTTATTCAACGAAAATATTTGAATGCACATGCATATATTAGGCAAAAGAGTATCTAAAAGGTATATAGTGCTGAATTGTTGCAAAAATGCATAATATTAGGTGAAAACTGAGAGGAATGCACACAGTGGGAGAAATTTCTGCTTATTTTTACCCCTCCCAAACTGATGGACAAACAAGATTGGATGAACTTAAGACTGGAGAGATAAGAAACTACTGCTCTGTTCATTTATTTATTTGATTTATATGTTCAGGCATTCAGAATTTGTTTGTTTGCTTGTTTGTTTTTTTAATTTCTATACTGCCCATCTAGTGGCATACCACTACTCTGGGAGGTGTCCAACATACGACATAAACATAAAAAAACCCACTACCCACCCGACCCACAATAGTATAAAAGCAAGCCCACAAAGAACCCAAGATGGTGATAACAAACCGAAAAGCAGTTATAAAGGCAAGGTGTTCTGAAATGCATCTCTGAAAAGCAATGTTTTATATGCTTTCTAAATATTGGGAGGGAAGGGGCCTGGAACACCTCCATTAGCAATGCATTCCACAAGGAGGTGGCCACCACTGAGAAGGCATGGTTGCTAGTCATAGACTTCCTGACCTCCCCCAGGATGAGCACCCACAGCATAAAAGCTTGGGAGGTGCAAGTGGTTACGGTAGTAGATCTCAGGGACAGGAGCTCCAATAAGTAATGAGGCCCCAAACCATTTGGGGCTTTATATGTCACCATTAGCACTTTGAATTTGGCACAGAAGCATACAGGCAACCAGTGCAAATGGACCAGGACCAGAGAGATGTGATCATATCTCAAAATCACCCAGATCAACCTGTCTGCCGCATTTTGCACCTGTTGGAACTTCCGCACCACCTTCAAGGTGTAGCCCCATATAGAGAGCATTGCAGTAGTCAATCTCTGAGATTATCAACACATGAATTAGTGTTATCAGAAAAAGTTAATTGGAAAGTGTGAGCAAGAAGAAAGTACTATTCCCATCCTTGGCCTGTTGTCTCCACAGGGAAAGAGACTGAGGAAGAAACCTCCTGCTACTCATGGAGTCTTTTCAGGACTGAGGATCCTGAAAATTAGGCGTTCTGCCATGTAGGGAGGGTTCGTGTATAACAGACTGTTTCTCTTCAGGCTGTCCTTCACATGGAGATAGCAACAGGCATAGGGTGAGGCTAGAGCTCTCCTCCAGCTCACACTTTCAGATGAACACAGTTTTGAATGCCTGAATAAGGCTCACAAGAAACTTAAACTGACAAGTGTATGTATCTCCAGCCACAATGCCATTCCCTCAACACATCATTGGTGGGAGGAGAAGAAATGTAAAACATCATGGCATCAGAAGACTCAACAAATGTTACAGGGTTTTATAGTAGGGAGGAATAACTCAACAGTCACGGGTTTATAATATGTAGTTCTCGAGTGGGGGCAGAGCTCCCAAAAGTCTGAAATTTTTGAGATTTTTGAGACTGCACTTTATCTTACTATGAACACTGATTAATTTTTTAACATACCACTAAAAACCTTTTCAGAAATTCAAAGCAATGTTATGAGCATTCTAATGGGCATGATGAAATGTTGTGTGTGAGTAGCAAATGAGAGATTTTAACTGGCTTTCATGCTTTAACATGTAAAAAGAAGACCAGATAAGACATGTCAAGGCCCTAAGCTGCACCGTGGACCTAAGCTGTACCTCAGATAAGAGGTCATATAGCATTAAAAATGAAATGTGCACCATTCAAGTAGTTAAAAAAAGAGATCAGAGTCCCCTTGTAAGCTGGGGAATAGAGTGTTTGTCTATTTATTATTGTTAAAAGTATTGAGAGCCAGTGTGGTACAGGGGCTAGACTGTCAAACTAGTACTCAGGGGATCTGGATTCAAATCCACACTCAGGAATGGAAACTCACTGGATGGGTGCAGCAATGGTAAATCACTCATTGAACATCTCATATACCTTTTAAAACCCTGTTAGGGTTGACATTGGTAGAAAATGACTTAACAGTAACCCAAAGCTTAGTTAGCCTGTATATGTATCTGGCACTGACATACTGTTGGGAGTAGCTGGAAAAGGAACCGACTCTGGTATTCAACAATGTTCACAGAAGATTCTTGCATGCATCACAGTTCTGTTGTGAAGGTCAGGCTGGTAAATCTGGAGAGAGCCCCACCTTACCTCTGCTATTACAAGCTATTTCATAAGCAACTTGAAAACAGTGGATCTAAAAGTCAAAGGACCCATCTCATATGGTCCAAAAGTATAAGCTTAAAATGACTTATTCTCAAATGACATAATTAAATTTTCCTGCTCTTTGTGGTTCTTACTTCGCAGAAATGTGTGGTCAAGAAGATGCAGAGACAAAATGGAAAGTTTTAAGTGTTTTTATAAGCATTTAAAATGTGTGTTTAATTGCTATAACCACCAACTAAATTTGGTTCAGAAGTATGTGCTTCCAGTTAGATTAGATCCATAAAAGCAAATTCTGGGAAGCATGCATCATTAAATTACCCAGTCAAGGGGAAGGGGGTGGAATAGAAATTCAAAACCAAAATCAATAATTAGTAATCTTCCAGCCACATATGATTAGAACACTGAATTACATATTTCTCAGAGCTACTTAGTTTTAGCATCAATTTGAAATTTGCTAAGCCTGCAGTGCCCATTTTGATGAATATAGGATTTGCTGCATACTGGTGAAGGAATCATATGAAGATATTGTCTTTTGCCTGAGACAAGAGAAAACTATCTAAGAATAATTCCACAAATGGGTCATCATATGTTAAATTATTTAGAGCATACCTTATCCCTAAAACACACAGCAGGACATAATGGGCTAGATGAAACTTATATTCTTAGACAGGGGAGACTCTCTGAAGAAAAACTTACATAAGCCCCATGATTCAATCAGGCTACTCTAGCTAGGATGAATAATTGGATTCAGCCCAATACTTACATTCTTCATCCATCCTTGTGAAGTCCAGGAAAGGCTTCACTAATCATAACTGTATTAGGATCAGAACCTGCTCTGAGTGACCAAACACATTTTTCACTGGCCTGGGTTATCTTGCGAACGTATTTAAACCACCATACTCTTTCCTTGCTCCCTAGTTGCTGTGGACTACAGAAGATCCAGATGAGTCAAGAGGACAGCATTAGTCGAGACACTTTTAATGGCAAGAGCCTTGCTTCAGTCTTGCAGAATATATGAAAGTATATATCCTACTAATTAGTACTTCAGTATTATCAAACCTAGACAGCATCTTAAAAAGCAGAGACATCACCTTGCTGACAAAGGTCCGCATAGTCAAAGCTATGGTTTTTCCAGTAGCGATGTATGGAAGTGAGAGCTGGACCATAAAGAAGGCTGACCGCCGAAGAATTGATGTTTTTGAATTGTGGTGCTGGAGGAGGCTCTTGAGAGTCCCCTGGACTGCAAGGAGAACAAACCTATCCATTCTGAAGGAAATCAACCCTGAGTGCTCACTGGAAGGACAGATCCTGAAGCTGAGGCTCCAATACTTTGGCCATCTCATGAGAAGAGAAATCTCCCTGGAAAAGACCCTGATGTTGGGAAAGTGTGAAGGGGACAATAGAGGACGAGATGGTTGGACAGTGTCATTGAAGCTACCAACATGAATTTGACCCAACTCCAGGAGGCAGTGGAAGACAGGAGGGCCTGGCGTGCTCTGGTCCATGGGGTCATGAAGAGCTGAACACGACTTAACGACTAAACAACAAAATTATCATAGTAACTGAGGCATTTGTGCCCAAGCTTTTTACTTCTTTACCCCCTCCTAATCCCTTTGTAGCATCATCCAGTGGGGAAAACAACATATGGAGCATGTGGTATGTATGTATGTATGTATGTATGTATGTATGTATGTATGTATGTATGTATGTATGTATGTATGTATGTATGTATGTATGTATCACCTTTCTACTAAAAGGGCCCATCCAGATAAAAATAATGTTTCAAGTATGTTCATTTTTTTAGAAAAAGGATTTGTGTAATTTAAAAAAGAGAAAGTACTCCAAAAAAAAAGTAGCCTTATTCTTCTTGCTATGAAGGTATCTATTATCATTTTTACAAAGTGGAACAGAAGGGCAGGAAATTGAAGTAAATTTATGGCCACGGCCCTAAAGCAATCAGAAATATTTCTTGGGTTTTATATTTCTAAGCTTAAAACCTTGCTGTGAATTTTTCTTTTAAAAACTTCTTCTGTGTTCAGCCCACAAACTCTTTGGAGTGACTCACTGAATAGATTTTTTTTCCGAAGGGTTAGAAAATAGCATTAGAAATTGCTTTTATGTGTTATTTTCAAGTTATACTTGCTCACTGTGAGGAAAAATGTCAGAAAATAATGAAGCAACATTAAATATATTGAGGTTAGAAAGTAGAAAATGAGATTCCGATCAAAGACCTCTGAAAGAGGAAACTTACAAACAAATTGAAACGTGAGCAGCTTATCTTGGAAATCCTTGATACAGCTTATGGAGCATATGTGATGCATTTTGATGTTTATTTATTTGTTTAATTTATGTTCCACTTTTCTACTAAAAGAACTCATTCAGACAAACTATGTGGCTTGGATTTATGTCTGTTCAAACTACCGTCCTTTCCCCACACAGATCCAGATTAACTGTCTCCAAGTTTCCGGACCTGTGGTTAGTTTTCATTCAGGGCAATTGAAATGAATGTTTTCTTTTCTTTTTGGCAACCTTTTGTTATTACAGCTATTATGTGCTGATGCTGCAGCCTCTCAGTCCTAGCTCACAGGAGGCACAGTGGGGATTCAAACTCCCAACTTCTGGTTCCGCAGCTAAATACTGAAACCAGTGAGCTATCTAGCCAGTTGGTAGACAATATAAAGTGGTAATTATGTGGTGAACATTATGATTTGCTATGTCCCTCCCTCTGGGCAGGAAGTTTTGATTCTAGAATGTGTTTCACAAGGCAAAACACCAGCCCCTTATAGGGGAAGGGATGATTTATGAATCATACTTTGTGGTATGCACAATCTGTTTTTTAACATTCTGGAGCAAATGGCAGCTCTCTCTTCTTTGTGAATGGATGTGCTTTCCTGAGAGACTGAGTTAGAAGTACTTGGAAGATGTAGTTCCTGCCTTGTTAATGAATCCAAAGTGCTATGTTGTAATTGCGTATGGCTTTTAAAAAATTGCCTTAAGTTATTCAGCAAAGACAACACTGATGTCCATGTGTTCAAAAGCCAGACATTTCTGACTGGCAGTTCACTTTAAATCCAAAGTGGAAAGCATCCATTGGGACCTTGACTCATTGTTGATACCAGCAGATCTGAAGGAGATGTCCAAAGCATCATCCAGCTAGGTTAAATTGGATCAGTTTCAATTGGTATGACTTGAGGCTGTGGACAAGGCACTTGCACCCTGTAAAGCCACCACATCCTCTTCAGATCTTTGCACACTGTGGCTCTTAAAATCAGGAAAACCAGGGAATGGGGCTATTCACATCACTGATGCCTCTCTACAGGAGAGCTATTTACCTTCTTGTTTAAAGGAGAGCATTATAAAGCCCATTCCAAAAAAAAAAAAAAAAAAACAAATTTAGCAAAGGATGATTTTAATAACTGTAGGCATGTGGCTAATATTCCATTCTTGGGGATGTTGACTGAGAGGGTGGTGGCCAACCAGCTGTAGGCACTCTTGGAAGAAACAAATACTGTAGTCCAGATCCATTTCAATCAGAGTTCAGGCTGCCCCGTGGAACTGAAATGGCATTGGTCACTCTGCAAGATTATCTCCTGAGGGAGACAGACGGGAGGAATGTAACCCTGTTGGTCCTTCTGGATCTTTCTGCAGCTTTTGATACCATCAACCACTGTATCCTTCTGAGACAGGACTTGGGGGCTCCATTCTTCAGTCACCCCATCCTAGAAAGGTCCCTCCGAGCCAAAACCTCTTAGAGGCGGCACACAAAAGTTGCAATAATTCCAACAGAGTTGAGATAAGATGGAGATCCTATCATGGGGAGGAGAGTCGGACTGATTAGAGGGATAGTTACCTGGTCTCAATGAGGTTATATTCCCTCTGAGGGATCAGGTTCATAGCCTGGCTTTACTCTCTGTGGAGACAAAAAAATCTGCTGTGACCAAGAATGCTTTTCATCATCTTCAGTTGTTGATTGCCTAGCTGTGCCCCTATCTGGAGAAAAAATGTCTAACAATAGTGGTTTATGCATTGTAATCTCTAAAATAGACTACTGTAATACTCTCTACATAGAGCTGCCCTTGAAAACAGTACAGAAGCTTCAACAGGTCCAAAATGAGGTTGGCAGACTGAGCACAGGTACCAGCAAACATGAACACACATCCCTAGTCTTGGCACGCCTTCTTGGCTCCCTGATAGTTTTTGTGCCCACTTCAAGGTGTTTGTCATGACCTGTAAAGCCCTTCTTGGCTTAGGAACTCAGTACTTGTCAGAACATCTCTCTTTAAAAAGAGCTATCTGTCCCACCCACTCCTTGCAGTCCATGATGTTAAAAATGGTGACACCTAAGGCGGCCAAAAGAGTTAGCACTAGGAACTGTGCTTTCTCAGTTGTAGCCTTTTCCCTCTGGAACAATTTTCCAACAGAGGTTCACCAGGCACCATTCCTCTCTGTTTTTTGGAAATTAGTAAAAACCCTGTTATTTAAAGCTGCCTTTTATTAGGATTTTTAACCATTGACCGGAGATTCCAAATTTGTTTTAAATTTGTTTCTTTCTAAATGCAGGTTTTTAAGCTACTGACACAGTATTATTTCATGATATTTGTAATATATTGTGTATTGCATTGTTGATTGTTATGTTATTTGATGTATTGTGAACCACCCAGAGACTTTTCACATTTATGAGGTGGTATACAAGTTTAAATAAATAAATAAATAAATAAATCAGTGTGTATGTGTGTGTGTGTGTGTGAGAGAGAGAGAGAGAGAGAGGAAAAAACCCTTGGTTTAAAGTCAAAAGCAAAGAATTCAGATCATAAATCCACTAGCCTCAATTATAACTCTAAACATAATATACTCTTCCTGTTCCTTAACTTCCATCCCAAATAAACACTACAGTATAATTCCACCAGCCAACTGACTCCCTCTGTTGTGCATCACTAGTAGTTCAGAAATTCTGAAATGAAATACAGACTTTGACAGTGTCAACATTTACATGCAGTGGAAATGTAGCACATACGGTATGTCTAGTTCTACCTTTAGGAAATCAAAAAATGATTTGAAATATAGTTTTACTCACAGGTTTTTTGCTTTAAAACCAAAGATATTTCACCACTTTTTTGAGAATATAAAATATGAACAATGAAACAATGAATAAAAATAGCACATAACAAAGCCAAGCCAAAATCAGCAGCGAGAATAAGAGCTCCACAGCACATAACATTAAAGTAAAACTATTAATAAAATAGAAGTGTGCTGAGAAATAAAAGTGTTAATAATCCTTCAAATGTTTGAGAGCATAAAAAAGGTCAATAGCTGGTGACAAAAACCTAAGATGGGTGGGGAGACTCTTCCACCAAGGGGTACCATCACTCAAAGGTCTTGTAGTCTCACTATTTCAGGGTGGAGCGATGGCAGCGAGAGCAGAGGGAATCCTCATGGCTCTGGGAACCCCTGTGTAAACTCCGGGTCAGCAGACCCCCCAGCAGTGGAAGGGGGGACAAGTTCTACAGGAGAGTGGGGCTTGCAGCGAAGGAGAGCTGGAGACGCCAAATTCAGACAGCAATCTGTCTTTGTGAGAATTTCCTTTCTCAAAGCATCTGGCCTGGGAGATGCCATGTCCTGGTGAATTAGCTGCCTAACTTTGCCAAGGTGGGAAGTTTGAAGAAGATTTTTTCTTGACTACATGAACTGTGAGTAACTGGCCCTTTATTTCTCATGAGCAAGTATAGCTCAAACTGCAGTTGCTGACTTAAGAGCAGAAAGAAATAAACAAAGCGGTGGAGGAGCAATAAAGAGAACAAAAGACAAACAAAAAAAAAAGAACAAAAAGCCAGCTAAATTGGGGAAATTAAGAGACAAATCAGTTGTTACCTAATCTCTCTTCGAAATGTACCGGAGAACTTTATTTTCTAAATGGTTTTGTTACTGTATCCCTGAAACACCAGCTATTTTTAAACTGTGTCACACTTAGAAGAAACGAAACTTAAGAGTCATGGACGAAATCACTTTCTCATCCCCCTGTCCTCCCTCGATGGCACATATAGACTCATAATATTAGATGTTTAAGAAGATTTGAGTTCTTAAAGAGAGTGTTTAACAGAGGCACTTCAGGAGAATCTGGATGTTTATATACAAAAAAGGGGAACCCCCACCCAAGCGGCCCTGCTGTGATCTGCAAACGGTGGATTATAAATTAAAACTGACCCGGGCTGAATTTAGATTTACAATTGGATGTGCTAAGTGGGAGTTTGGGCCTGGACCAACCCATTTAACACGATGACTGACTGGCCGATGGTTTTAGTGTTTTATGGCTCTTGACTGAATTTGGAGTACAGGAAGAAAAAAAACTGGATTTGGTGGATGTGGCATGACTTGGAGAGAAGATGGAAGTAGAGGCAGGCCCGCTGGATTTATAAGAAGCTGCATCAAAGTACCTGAACTTTTTAAAAAAGCTGAATTATTAAGCTATTGTTGTGTATTTGGTATATTTGTGATATAAATATAATTAGACTTCTTTGTAAATTGAGAATCTTAGGGACAAATTTAAGCTAAAAGAGTAAATAGAGGTTTTATTTCTCAGTGGAAATTGTTACCTTACAATAAATCTATACCCAAGAAACAGAAACGACAGCCTTAAGCCAATGTACAAGTCCATCAAAATTAATAATGCAAGATTCTTTTAAGAACTATATACAGGAGATCCAAATGAACATTATTAATCAACTTACACATCAGATCAAAGCCCAAACTCTAGAAATTAAGGCGCTAACTTTAGGACTCAAAGAGGACATGGAACGAAATATTCAGAAGAAAAACCAATTCAACAAAGCAGTGGGAGCAGCAGAAAAAGAGAATTTAGAATCAAGATTGAAGAAAGATAAAATAATGGGCCTTTATGAGAGGAAGGTTCAGGTGGAGGAGCTGTCGATTTATACTAGTGAGAAGATAAAACAAAAAAATGCATATTTATTTGTTAGAAGAGAATTCAGAGGATGAAAGGGTGAAAGCAGTGATGATGAAAGGGGTACAAAATTTTGGCTATAATATAGACATAGATGATTGGATTTGAATGTGGAATGATAATTATAGATGGATTAAATAAGTAAACTTGAGAGAAAATGTTTTAAAGATGTTCTATAGATGGCATTTTAAAACTGGCAAAAAGGGTGTTAGAGATTAGAAATTCATGTTAAAAATACTGTCAGCAACTTTGGGCTCTCTTTTGTATAGATGGTGGATACGTGACAGAGTAAAATGATTTTGGGGATAGATAAAAAAAGATATTATATAAGAAATTACACAAGTATATATAACCTTTAAACTAGAAATGCTCTTGCTGAATACAATACCAGAAATTGCTGATTTAAAAGATATATAAATATAGTAAACATATGTTGTTGCAAATATTTATAGCTATAAGGTTGATCTGGGCTCAAAATGGGATAGCTTGTTAGAGGCATTATCTGAGAATTCGAGAAGATATGTTAAAGAAACTGAAAAATGTTTTATGATTGAGCCCAGAAACAAATATGAGTAGAGAATATAACATATGTTATAGATTTTAGTATTGTAACACAGTTATGGAGTCAAGATTATACTAGATATTGTACTACTGTAAACACTTCCCTGTGTGTATGTTTTGTATGGTGTATTTTTCCTTCCTCCCCCCCCCCCCGTACTTGTATTCCTTTGATTGTTGTTTGTTTGTTTGTTATATAATAAAATTATAATTTAAAAAAAAGGTCTTGTAGTATCTTGTGTTTCTCATTTGGGAGAAGCACCTGTAGGAAAGTCTTCTTTGGCGATCTTACAATCCAAGCAGATACAAGTGAGAGAAGGTACTCAGGTCCCAGGCCTTTAGGATTAAGGACCTTAATGATTGAAACCAGCACTTTGAATTGATCCACAGAATGGACTCGATGCCAGCGCAGATGGTAACATACTGACATAATATGATTGTATCACCCAATCCCAGTCCTATCTTGGAAGCTTCCAGTCTGTTTTCAAAGGCAGCCGTGTGTGTGATACATTGTAACAATCCAAACTGAAGGTACTCAAGCAATGAGTAACTGCTGGAAAGTTGTTCTGCACAGGTAGGGACATAGCCAATATAGCAGCCTATACTTGTAAGAAGCACTTTTAGCCACAGAAGCCACCTGTACCTCTAATGATAGGCAAGGAGCTAAGAATACACTAGAAATCCAGTGATGTTCTTTTAAGGGTAATGTAAGCCCTGCCAAAACAGTCCGAGTGCCATTTAATCAGAAAGGCAAACTGTTCACGAAAAGCATCATCTTCATATCTGAACTGAGTCCTTATCTACTGGCACTCATACAGTGCCCAAACTTACAATGTCCAGGAACAGATTCAGAACCTCAACTGCTTCATGTGTATTAAATTAAAGGAGAGGTACTATTGAATGTCACCTGCAGCTTGGTGACATTTAAACCCACATGTTTGGATAACATCTCCTGGTAGTTTCACATAGATGTCAAAAACTGGGGGGGGGGGGGGGGGAGGAGGGTGAAACTGCCATGGGTTAGGGCAATAAACCCCGAGCACTACCTTCTGGAACTGAACATCCAATTAGGAGTGGAACCATTGTAATGCAACACACTCACATCCCAGCTTAGACATCTATCTAGGAGTGTATTGTGGCTAGCTGTTATGAAAGCCACTCAGAAGTTCAAGGGAACAAAAAGGATTGCACTCTCCCTGTTTCTCTCCCAGCACAGGGTAGGGATAGAAATCTCACAGCCTCTAGTTCTTGGGTAGAAATTGAGAAGGGAAAAATCCCTCTCCCCTCACCCTTAAGATTTCTCTGCATAAGATCGTTTCTCTCTGCATGAGATTTCTTGTATGTTTTGTGGTAGTTTTTCCCTTGAAGAAACAACAAGCTGATCAGCAATATCATATTCTGTTGAAATTTAGTAACCTTCATATGCTGCCTTTAAGAGGTTTTGGCTGGGATGGACCAACTGTTCCCTCTCTGCCTCAGATTTTGAGGCAGAGAGGGAACTACTCTCTGCCTCTCTGCATCAATACTCAAGAGATCTTTTCCTGTCTTTTAAAGTCAGAATTCAGGTCAGCTACGTAGTGAGTCAGTCATGAAGCTAGTTAGTCAATTAAGCTCTGTTCATGTAACTTGTCAATATTTTTCTACCCTATGCTGTTTGTTTTGGTATATTCAGAACTGTGAGTAAATGAACTGTGGATTTTTTAAATTCTTTCTCTTATCAATGTCTCTGAGTGAGTTAATGAGACAGTAAATGCCAGTTGAGAATTAATCAAAAAGTGATAGTCTACGGAGGGGAGACTTGAAGTTAATTCTGCTTTCTAGGTCCTTGAATGTTTTCTTCTGCGGAAAGATTTTTAGCCACAATAACTGCCACACTCTGCCAAGATATTTCCTGTGCAAAATACCATTTTTTTTTCTGCACAAGGTTCTCTGGATAGGTCATTGAGCTTTTCAGAATTTGGCAGTTTCTTCTGCAAAAGAACAGTCAAAGAGCCTGGGTTGGCAGACAAGAGTGGGTACTCCTTTTCACGGGAAGCCAAGAAATCTCACTGTTATAGGAATAAGTCTTGGCAAGAAGTCTCAGCATGGTGAGACTTGGAAAACTGCTGAGGAAAAGAAATTTTTAGAATAGTCTTCACATCCCTAGCACAGGGTACCTCATGAATTGCTTCTCCTCAAAATCCAGACCTGCATCTCAGTTGAAATGAATTTACAAAGAGCAGAGCCTGGAACTGATTAATAATCACTGTCCAAGAATGGGACATAACAGTTTGCTTTGTCTTAATCTTCTGGGTCCAGGTTAGATTTCTTCAGAAGGGGGCAAATAATTGTTTCTTTTAAAGGCTCTGGTTCAGCCTCCTCTGTAACAGAAAAGTTTATAATCTCCTGGACCCATCCTTGTGGATGTATTAAGCCAATAGGGCCAAAGATCATGCATACATGTGGCTTTATGCACTGTTTAGACAAATTCCATATTATCCCATAGTCTATACATTTTGGTAAGAGACTTTACATTGACAGCTACACATACATGATTCTCATATTAAGCCTTAATGCCTTACTAAAGATATAGTATCAGTTTTAGAGATGGGCATGGCTCAAGTTGTGCCTCTTTGTACCTGCACAGCATCACAGGTGCCCACGGATCCTCCCCCCACCCCTCAGGCTGACTGGGCCACTCATCTTCCATCGTGGGTCACCAGGGTCCTTCTTCTCCGGCGGTACTCCAATCCAGGCAGGAGCTTTGGCTCCCCATCCCTGCCTGCTCCAGCAGCTGACCACTCAGCAGATGCATAGGGAGAATCACTGTCCTGCTTCCTCATTGGAGCAGTCAGCTGCTGGAGGAGGCAGGGATGGGCAACCGAAGCTCCTGCCCGGATTGGAGCTCCACCGGAGAAGAAGGACCCTGGTGGTATGCAGTGAAAGGTGAGTGGCCCAGCCTGGGGGTGGGTAGGGGGAGGATTTGCACAGCACCTGTGGTGCTGCGCAGGTAACTTTGTACAAAGAGGCACAACTTGAGTCATATTCATCTTTAATCAATTTCCCAGAGGCTGATCCACATAGGCAAAGGAGCCTTATTTAACCAAGCTTAAATCTTATACTCATTTACCTGTATCTGGGACTAAGCACAATTTTCCTTTACTGGAACTTACATAAGTTGGGACTTACACACGAACAGACAAGCATGGGATTGTGTTCTCACATAGTGTAAAATGAAAAATGGATCCGTGCATGGGAGGGAGAGGGGGAGAAAGGTGAGCATTATTTATCAGGTAGAACAAAATAAAAAACAGTATATGGAAATCATCTTATTTGCTTTTGCAAAAATTCTCCTGAGAATCAAATTAATTACAATTTGTTTAGGGTTTTAGGCCTGTGTGTATAAAAGATGATTGTTTCTTCTGACATAATAAAACAATTTCCAGAACAGGTATTCTCATTTTATGGAACTGTGTAGGTGTCATGCTTAGCTAGTCATGAAACGTCAAATTCAAAATATTAATATATGCCTGTTACAGCATACCAAAGATGTTCACTTTATAAATGCATGCACTTTAAGGCCTGCAGAAAGCCATTCAGTGAACTGATTTTGGAACATCTCTTCTGTCTTCTTTTTAGTAATGAAAGCTGTCATTCATTGCTTTTCTCCAAATGTACCTTGAGTTGAAGTGGAGGTGGAAAATACGTGCTCAAAATGCCAAGAGAGTAGAACCCCTCAGAGACATTTATGGAAATATAAAGACAAAGGATCACTTGATTGTGAGCAGTGCAGAGGTAATGTTCTGATCTTAGTTACTGGCTTCCTATCTCGAGCATACCAGACACCTGTAAAAACTGTTTGCCATCATTTATAGGGCTATCAAATGATTAGAAGTAAATAGGGACAGGTCTGTTCCTCTGTCTTTAATGACAGCATGAACTACAGAAATTTGAGAGGACCAGGTTTTCACAGCATGAAATTGGTGCAGGCCAAATTGCTGTTAAAGGAATAATGAAGGAACTTGGGGCAAAAGCTGGCAGTTTGGAATAGATGATCACTTTATTGGGTTTCTGACATAAACTTTTCAATACTTTTACAAATCTGTTGTAACATTTGACAAAGGAATTTGTAATCTGAAAAAAAAAATTGAATATGGGATAAAATGAAATTGACAGATTTGCCCATCCAGGCAGAAGGCTTTGAGTTTTCAGCCATGCTTGCGGCGGTGAATGGTAGTTGCCACCCCCACCCCGTTTTTTTACAACCTCCTTGTCATTAACAAATACATGGCAGGCAAGTATAATATGGTACTTGTTGAAGCACTGAAGGTTGAGAATCAAGAATACCAAAATCTGCATCCCCAACCCCAATAAGTTAGATAGAAGGAAGGTGAGATTTTAAGAATTCCAACAAGGGAAAAGACAAAACCGGCAGATTTGTCCATCACTACTGGGAACCAAAAAAATTCATTTTGCAGCATCAGTGAAGCCAAAGGATCCTTCCACAGCAGCCACCTTCCAGAAGAAGTTCAGATGTCTCATAACAACCTGAACAAGATCTCAGACAATGAGAAGGCAACACATCTTCTTTCAATGCCTCGGGAACTCTTACATTTTCTGGCAAATACTCACTGTCTCCTACAACAGCTCAGAGTTTCTCTTCTGCTCTTTGGCTCTATTACAAGGGAGGTCATTTTGGTTACTGGGCTTTATTTTTTCTGTTGAGGCAAAGCAAAGCAAAGCAACTGATTTCCTTCGCAGTCTATGAAAGTTCACTGAAGTGTATTGATCTCATGTGGTTTCCCCATTTCCCTGCAAACAAGCACAGTCATTTAAATAATGCATAATCACCCTCTGCTTCACCTTTTGCCTTAAACCACAGGCTACTGTGCTTTATGCCTCTCACCCCATTCTCTCTCCTTTTAAAAACATGTTATTTATTTAGAAAATAACATATAACTATATGAACAGTATGTAATCCTAACTTTAAGGCACCTAGAATAAATGTAACAATTCTACCCATCAATTGACACACATGCTCTGTTTTGCCGATCTTCAAGAGTTTCTGTCTTATGTGCTGATTATTTTGCTTTTGCCTTCCATTCTTCTCATGCAATTCGTCATTTTTGACAGAATGGCGCAGTATTGCAGTCATAAACTTCCAAACCTAAACAGAAGGAATTCACCATTTTTTTAGAATAACAAATTTCAGCCATCAGACTCATCTTTATGGAATCTAGTTCTCAGAACTGGAACAACACTTTGTCAAAAGCAAAACTACCTGCAAACATTAAACTCAGAAGAGTGAATCCATTTGGATACATGCATGAAAGCTTGGCAGTTGGTTTTATATCACTGCTGAAATAGGTGCTTGTTAGGATCCCAAGCACTTGGTTAGAAGTGTTTGAGGCCCTAACAAAAGATGTATGTATCACAGTGTGTAATTCAAGGTGAATAGCAGCTAATGGAAGCTACAGCTGGAGATGAAGGGTGTTGTAGAGGAACATACTTAGAAAGCATCAGGTTGAGGCTCCCTTTAGATAAAATAAGTTATGAATGAGAGCCTGAGTTCACCTAAAGCTTTCTGGGGCACCCTATCAAATTGAGATTTGCTGGTTGGCCTTTGGAAAATCCTAAGCAGCAACCTCTACTATTTTATCTTCTATTGCTATACCCTGTAATGACCTAAGATTCATACCTACTGCGTGAACTTAACTCTGTGCTATGAGACCACAAAACCAAATAGGAAATCCACATGTGCCTTCCATAGTAGTAATTTTAGAAGAGTTAGCTGTGTTAGTCTGTGCTAGCATATCAGGCAAAAAAGAAAAGAAAAGAAAAGAAAAGAAAAAGAAAAAAAAAAGGGGGGGAAATAAATAATAATTCATTATTTTTATTTTGTTTTTGCCTCATACACATCTGCCTTGTTATTGTGAGCCATTTTAAAAACCATAATTATTTTGCAACACAGAACTTTATTCAGATATATATATACTATGCTGTTCACTGGGATGTTGTCCCAGATATGTATGTTAGGCCTGCAGATCCCAGACAACCAACCAACCAACCAACCAACCATACAACATTGCAGCTGCATGTGTGCATCCCTGTCTTTTGAGTGTGTCAGTGAAGCTGAAGGCAATATGATTAGGAGGCTAGCCTCCATTATGAGTCTAGACTCTTGGCAGGGTCATATAAGATGGAATGGTTGATTTTAGTTTCAGTTTATTATTTAGCAACGGCTAATATATAGTAAACCCACTTAATAATCTGTTCTGCCAACAGAAATAAAATTTTATTTAAGAAAATATTATCTCCCATATTGCGGCTTCTTAAGTCAAGATATAATAGGCATTCTGAGGAAGCTCTACCTTCGAACAGCAGGGCAATATCTGTTCATATCAGATGTGATCACAATATTGTTCCTTGACCTTCCATCAGCTGCAGGGTGTTTAATCAGAAGTATCTTAAGGCTGTATGGGCAGATGAAAGGCCAAGATCATATGTACTATGGTATTTGCAAATACAGTGTATAAATATGGAGGCCGGACAATGAAGACAGACAACGAGGTGTCAGTTTGTCTGAAACGTGGTGCTGGAGGAGAACTTTACTGTTACCATGATCTGCCAGAAAGACAGATAATTAGTTTTTAGATCAAATCAATTCTGAACTCTCACTAGAAGATAAAATGACTAAGAAAAAACTGTTGTACTTTGGACATATAATGAGAAAACAAGACTCATTGGAAAGGGCAATAATGCTAGGAGAAGTTGAAGGGGATATGAAAAGAATGATTGCAGAGCAAACCTGAGGAACATGTGGCTCCAGTAAGAGGACGTCTCCACAGGAACTTAAGGACTTAATATGTTTGTCTGTGTGGCTGTGGTATTTGGGCCTTGGCAAGATGGGGGCTACTTCACAGGAAGTACAGTTACGTAGGTAATTTTTATTAGATTCAGAATCTAATGTGAATTTGTGCACAAGCTTATAATGAAAAAGCAAAACACATGACTTTGATTTGAGTAGCTGATGGCAGATGACAGGTTGAGGCACAAAGCCAATAGCTACTACAGCTAGTAGCACAAATGAGTGGAGCCACATTGTTCTGTTAGGAAATGTTGACTTTATTCTCCAAACTACTCCTCATTCCATCCTACTATATTGTAGCCTCTGATCATTAGAGATTGGGGGAAAGCACCATATGTTTGTTCCATCAGAGGTGAGTGGGCATGTATGGCAAGGGCCTAGAGCTGTTCAAGACCATCTCTGGACCACACTAAGCTGCTGTGTCACATCCTTGTTCCATCTTGGACAGGCTTCTGTCCCAGGCTTTACCCCTTGGATTTGGCAGTATCTATCCTTGAAAAAAAAAAAAGTAGAAAGGTAGGCAGACAGTTGGACAATGCAAGTAGATAGCACATAACCATAAAATAAAATTCAAAGAAGGAAGATCGTGTTCTACAGTATATTCACCATTATTCAAAACATAACTTTTTATAGATTTGAAAGTGACATAAGAAGCCCATGGTACATACAATCATGTTTTCTCGTAGCCAATGGAGCCAGCATTGTCCAACTTAAAATCCCATGAGGGCCTGTGAGAACCGAGGCGAGAAGGTGGAAGCTCTCGCCGGAGTGTCGTCCTCCCTCAAAAAGGAACAAAAGGCACAAACAGACCCGCCTGCATCACCCGTCGAGACTAGACAGAAGGGAGTGGATACCCTGGATTTAGGGCGGGAACTGTCAAGGATGACGGTGGCCACTCAGACGGGGAATGATTTGGCGGGAAGAGAGGGAAGAGGGAGGTCCGTTGTAGAGGCGGGAATGGGTGATATAAAAAGGGAGGTAGACATAATACCGGGTGGTTGGGAAATGATATGGGTAGAGGACCCTTGGACCGGTAAATGGGAGAAGGTATGAGTCCCCCGCGAAGAAGCAGATTACCGGCGGAGAAGGGGTCTACCACAGCGCCCTTCCTATTGGGGAGAGTCAGAGGCCAGAGAGTGGCGCAGACGACTCAGGGAACAAAAGGAGGTAGTAGATAGAGAGGAGAGAGAGCGGCGACTATGGCGTCTAGAAGAAGCCCAGAAGAAGGGCTACTTAATGGACCGTGGACCCCTCTACGAGGAGAGGGAGACCATTATGAGACAGGGGTACGAGACGAGGAGACCACCCCACTATTGAATCCCGAGCTTGACCCTTACGAGTGGGAGAGCACTAATCCATTCTTAAGAGGACCTTGGGACGAGTTGACTTGTAACCCGTTTGACAAAGACGTTTGGATGCCCTCGCCAGACCCGTTGGTGGCAAGAGAAATCACAGAAACTGAATGTGGACAAAAAGATTTATTGTTGCATTTTCCAATAAAGAATAGTTTTGATTTTCCAACACGAGTCTCTCCAGAGTCTCTATTGAAACCAGAGGAGGTGAAGTTTGAACCCTCACAGGGCCACTCTCACCCTAGCTTTCTTTCTTTTCCGTGTGTACCCCTTCTTTCTTTTGCCCTGCATTCTCTTTTCTCCCTCTCATTCTTGGTTCTCATCCAACTTATCTGCAGGGTACAACTTACAGATCCCCCAGCCACTGTGGCACCCACTTAATGAACATTTGGAGCTCCTCGCCACCATTCATGAGACTGTGGCGTAATTCAAAACATGTACAATTCTGAACTCTACTTACTGAAATCTTTAAAATGATGTCCTGAACAACTCTATAGGCAACAAAAAATAATTGGGGTGACCGTGAGGGCCCCAAAATGATTTTCATGGGTACCATGTAGCCTATACTTTAAATCTTAGCTCCTGAAAAATATTATCCAAATGTGGTGAAAATCACAGGACACAGTAACAAATAGACAAACACACCAAAATTTACTTTTATTTATCTAGATTGCACTTGTGAAACAGATTTTGCATGCCTGAAGAACTGCAAAAATGCCAAGAGCAATACAGGAGGATAGAGAAAAATAGAAGGGATGTTTCAAATAGCAAAAAATGAGATCAAATCAAATCAACCCTCATCAAGTGTTGGAAAAACACCCAACTGTAGGAGCCCAAATCCCTTCTTGATCTATAGTGTCTTTTACAGTTGGAGAACCCATCTAGATACTTTTAAGATTACGTATCCATTCAGCTTGAGCTGGCAAAAAATAGTGGAAGCTGTTATCTAAGAAATCTGGAGGGTCCAAGTTCCACATCTCTGTTTTACAAATCCCTACCTAGTCTTTTTTTTTTTTTCCCCAAAAGGAGATTTCATAGCCACCTTTTGCTGAACTGCTTTCCTCCTGGGTACAATGCACACCGAGCACAATCTTGCTGAGGGGAAAAAGACCTGCCACTTATTGTTTCTTTAACCCTACCCTACAGCTTTCAATTAAAGAAAGGGATTCATCACTCATTATAACTATTGTTGAGTCATACCAGCAGCCATTCTGGCCCAATATATCTTTTTTATTTAGTATTTGTGATGTGTATAAGACTCATTTTTTCTCCTTTAGGTCAGGATGCTGCAGCAACCTAGATTAATGTTTCTGTCATTTTGTATATTGATTATTGTAATACTCTATTTACTGGGTTTCCCAACTGCATCCCTCACAAGCTCAAGTTAGTGAAAAATCTACTTTATATGTCTTGGTCAAATTAGAAAAGTTTAATAACATCACTGTGCTATTAATGAAACTTTATGCCCCCTCACTACTCAGCCATGGAGCACACCGTGGTGCTCATTATCATCAGTTTAATGCATGGCCTTTCTGAACATGCACTAGCTTATTATGGTGCGCACTGACCTTTTTCCATTGTGTTGCATTTCAGTTTCCTCCCCAGTTACCTCTTAATCATTCGCTGACAACCCTGCCTGCCAAACTGCATAGTAACTCACTTCTCAAGTTGTATACAGTTTGCACTTTGGGCGATTGTTCTGCTCTTCTCTTAAAGACTGTCATGTAAAGTCTCTGGCATTTTAAACATTTAAATAGCTTCACACACAGATAAATAGAATTGGATTCCCAGGATAACACAACCATAAAGCTGCTTTACACATGACAATATAAGCAAATATTTATCATTGCCACAAACACTGTCATCACCACCACTATCATCTTAAAATTGTGCTAAGCACTGCAGAGAGGACCAAAAGGGATGGATCTCTAATAATGTCAAAAACAAGAAAATGGAGTTGAGTATACGTAGTTGGTAGCACAGTTGTAGAGGTTTCAGAGAAGATAAGAATCAGCATTTTCCTCTACCACTGTAAAGCAATGACATCTATAGGGTCTCTTCCAGCTCTGCATTTCTTATATTATTACTGTTATTATCAGACTGGTGGAGGGTCAGCTCGTAGTTCACTGTAGCCCAAAGCCCCACTTCCTGTGGGCTGCAGAGAGAGAGAGAGAGAGAGAGAGAGAGAGAGAGAGGAGGGGATAGGATTCTTTGCTGTTTCTTGTTGTTGTTTAGTTGTTAAGTTGTGTCCGACTCTTCGTGACCCCATGGACCAAAGCACACCAGGCCCTCCTGTCTTCCACTGCCTCCTGGAGTTTGGTCCAATTCATGTTGGTCGCTTCGATGACACTGTCCAACCATCTCGTCCTCCTTCGTCCCCTTCTCCTCTTGCCTTCACTTTGCTGTTATCTCTTATTGATTATCAGTGTGGGATGAGAGGACTTTGCTACTTTTTTCTCTCTCCTGAATGGGCAAGAGGGAAGAGAAATTGAGCCAGATTCTTGCCTGAAGCTGTAGGGAAGCAATTTTGGTCCAACAGCATCAGAGGGTTTTCACATCATCTGTCCTGCAGGGGGCTGCAATGGAAAACTGCTCCCCTTTTAAAAAAATGGCTTCACACTATTGCTGCAGAAGTTGGAAAGAGGAAATGAGGAGTCTGGTGTTTCATTCTGCCTATTCAAAACGCTCTTCCATCCTAGTTCTGAACTAAACTGTTGTGCATGTTTCTTAGGTGCATCAAAAATCACATGTATATTTCAAATGGATTTTCTCACCAAATATAAATCTTTAAATGCATTTTATTTAAACGCATCCACTTCTAAACATATTTTTAATGCATATTTTAAAATGCATTTTGATACCTTTGGTACAAGTACATGTGGTACGAGTACAGCTTGAGAATCTGGAGAAGTGCAAATTCCAATTGACGTTTTTTTAAAAAATTGTATAGCGCTGAAACTATAGTCTCCAGAAAAACCGGTCCAAATCTGCAGTGAGCCCTGTTGTAGGACACAATGTCAAGTCCACCAGTGATTCAGAATGGCACCCAATCCAATTTTTTTCCAGTCCAGTTTTTACAGTTAAAGGGCAATTTCAGGTGGTACAGGGCTGGCCCTTTTTCCCCCACCAGTTGTTTGCCTGCCCCTTCCCCACCTCTTCTGTTCTCCACCCCTTGCTCCTCCCTTGACCACCATCATGCCTTCTCTTTTTTTCTCCTTTGTACCTCTGTTTGCACATATTGATGTGTGATTCCTTTTTTAGAACCTGTAATTAAAATCACACATCCAAAAATGCACACAGACACCTTTTAAAAATAAAAAAGGGTGGGTGAGAGCAGGGCATGGCTTTACTATCATGTGGCATTGCACACCCACCCACCCCAGACTGAAACAACAAAAAAAGTGTTGCAACTTGGGTATGTGTTGCAGCAAACCCGCAGCAAATACACGTTTCCATTTTAGTGCAAAGAGCTGGACCATAAAGAAGGCTGACCGCTGAAGAATTGATGCTTTTGAATTGTGGTGCTGGAGGAGACTCTTGAGAGTCCCCTGGACTGCAAAGAGAACAAACCTATCCATTTTGAAGGAAATCAACCCTGAGTGCTCACTGGAAGGACAGATCCTGAAGCTGAGGCTCCAATACTTTGGCCATCTCATGAGAAGAGAAGACTCCCTGGAAAAGACCCTGATGTTGGGAAAGTGTGAAGGCAAGAGGAGAAGGGGACGACAGAGGATGAGATGGTTGGACAGTGTCACCGAAGCTACGAACATGAATTTGACCCAACTCCGGGAGGCAGTGGAAGACAGGAGGGCCTGGCGTGCTCCGGTCCATGGGGTCACGAAGAGTGGGACACGACTTAACGACTAAACAACAACAAAATTTGAGGGGAACTAAAGCAAACAAACAAACAAACAGTGTGATAAAACCTGCATAATTTGTACAGAGGGTTAATGTGTATCTGACATCCTGTAAGGATTATGCTTGAAGCAATTTTAAAGGATAGGTTGGGGGATTTTGCTCAATCCCCTGAAAAAAATTAAATCAAGCTGAAGGAGATATATCTAGCTGGATCGCCCTGTTTATGGAAGTGTCTTCAACCAGTGGAAGCTTTTGTGAATAGAGAAGGGGAGGTCCTGTGTGTATATCCCCCCATTCTTTCAATCTTCCCACCCACCCCCATCTTCTCCACAGTACTGGATGTCCTATTACAACAAAGA
This sequence comes from Intellagama lesueurii, assembly GCA_037013535.1. Taxonomy (NCBI): domain Eukaryota; kingdom Metazoa; phylum Chordata; class Lepidosauria; order Squamata; family Agamidae; genus Intellagama; species Intellagama lesueurii. The sequence continues at coordinate 124,886,395 of JBAJHW010000005.1, forward strand.
AGGAAGTAGTGACTGGATCTATAGGGCAAAGGGCAAATTTGTAAAAATTACTCCTTTGAAGCATGGGCGTCCTCATGCCAAGGGGAGGAACAAGGGCAGGTGCTTCAGCCTTGCCCCAATAGAATCCTAAACTTGGTGCTTCTTTAAATATGCACAGGTAAAAACTAGAGTCAAGGCAACAATCCATTGGTATGATTAATAGACTTTGCTTCCCACTGCTAATATTTATGTGGATGTCGTTGCTTTGAAAGAACTATCCATGAGCAGAGACATCAAATTATTCTAGTGTTCACGTATGACACCAAAATGGTGAGAACCAAACAGGAAGCATCTCATTAAAGAGGTTTGCCATCTTGGTCAGATTACATGGTAGTATTATCAGTTTGGAGAAATTATAGCTTGATCTTCCATTTTGGCCCTAAGAGTCCATTTAGGCTAAGAAGGATTAGAACAGGCCTCAGCAGCCTCCACTGATCTCATTGGCACACTGTTTGTATTCTGATTCAGAACAACATGATGTTCCACCTGAATGCTATATCTCTAAGGTTCAGTTGCTATTATCCACTGCAGAGTGAAGGAAGGCATTTCTTTGTCCACTTTTTCCATCTTTTTCCTGCAGAAGTCCTCTCCCATTAGCTGATTTCCTTTCAACCCATCTTCTAGACCAGAGTTTCTACCACAAGCTGATTAACAGGAATGGTGGACAGAAGGACAAATAACAACTTGCAAATGAAGATAGCATGTTCATTTCAAACAAGGCCTCTGGAGTGCACGTATTGTAAATAGTATGAAAATCTGCAACCAAGAGGCAAAGCAGTTTTCTATAAATTATTATGGTAACATGTTAGTGAGCTAGAAACTTTATACATTGTACTTATGTACAGCTGAAAGTTAAAATATGGGAGAAATAAAAATATTTTAAAGATTTGTTTGAGATGGCTTGGTACAGGAGAGATTTCACCTTATAATGCAATGATTCCTTTATTAGTGCTGATTTTCATTTAAACATAGTCTGCAAATGAGTTGGCATCTGGGCAATCTGTGCCTGTCTGTTGCTTTTCAGTGGTGAAGGATTTTGCTGACTGAAATTTCCATCTCATTGAGCTGAGAGTCTCTGGAGAGGGAGAGAGAATCTGTGAGGCTTGGAATGTGTCAGACAGAACTATATGTGCCATTTGTTTGCCTTGTGGAAAGCCAAAACTAAACAAACCCTGTGATTTCATATCTTTGTTGTCACCTCCCAACGTACTGCTGCAGTTGCACTCCTGCTCTTTTCATTATGGAATGTGTTTACTCATAAGTAAAGCATTAGGATTGAGGCTTGTGGCTGCACAGGGACTGCCTTCAGGCAACACTGTCAGTTGCATTTATTTTGAAAGTTCATGAAAATATAAGATGTAAACCATGTGTTATCAAATGTTGAATCTGTCTTTTCCCAAGGTGGGTCTGGGAGAAAGCAGAAATGAGCCAGGACAAAGAAAATATTGAAGACAGGTAACGATTTTAGCTAGGTTTTTTTTTTTTAAGAAGTAACTTCCCCTCCCCCCCCCCCCCCAGATTTCTTCATAAATTTGATGGGAATAATTTGTTAGTTAAAAACAAACGAAGAATCAAATCTGGGAGAAAGCAAAACAAACAGATTTGCCCATCGAGGCAGAGGGGTTTGAGTGCTTAAATTTTAAAATTATATTTTGAATCCCTGTGAGTTTAACCATCTCAAAAGATTTAACCATAAGTTGTCACTTTTTTCCCCAATCAGACTCCTCATCTTTATTCACTTATTAAGATATTTCTATACCGCTTTTCATTCCAAAATTTCCAAAGCCATGTACAATACTGTAATATTAACAATCAATTAAATATAATACAATCATGAAGTAAAACAATTGTGACAAAACAGTAATATTTTGTTAAAATCTGTGAAATAGTTAAAGGTGACTGATTAGACTTGTGATCAGGAAAATGCCTGGGTAAAAAAAATCAAAAAATCAACTGGCAGCACAAACACCTTGCATTGGGAGCTGGCCTGATTTCATTGAACTTAGCTTGATAGCTGGGCTGTTCAGCCCAGAAGTTATATGTGCATGATAGGAAACCCCACTGAGATTAGTTGCATTCTGCATATGAAGTTCAAAGATAACAGTTATGCTCTGGCTGCCTCCAAAACAAAATTTTCCAATGTGTTTTATGGGGTGTTACCTCTGAATATGGAATGGAAGTTTCAGCTGGTGCAAAATGCAGTTATTCAGGTGCTGTGTGGATAATCTGAACACACAATTTCCATCCTGCACCAGCTGTACTGTCTACCTGTTTTCAAAATGCTGATTCTACTCTTTGAAGTCTTTAATGGTTCTAAACCAACTGAGCTGGTTATTTGATGGACTGCTTTCAGTCCTACCTTTATGCTAAAATCTACTTTGGGGTTCCTTCTTGAGTACTCTCCCTTAAGATTAATAAACTGGTATAAATTAGAGACAGGGTCTTCTCAGTGCTGGCTGAAAAACACCAGAGAAATCTTCCAATCTGCTTTAGTTTACACATGTTGGCTACTCTGCCAACAACATCCCTCTGTCCCGTAGATTCCCTCTCAACTTCTATTCTCCAAGCAATTATTCCCAGCCAAACGGCATAAAAAATTCCCACCACCAAGATATAAAACATACTATTCAAGATATTTTACAAAGGTGTTAGATGCTTTGATACTTCAGTGTGGCAGCTTCATTTCTAATAAGACACCAGGGCAGAGCTAGGCCCAGTCTAAGACACAAAGTCTTACAACCAACTAGACCTTTTCTCCAAGTGAACCGCATGTAGGTGTCTATAAGGTTTCAGTCTGTCAGATGAGACTCCATGAATGAAGAATTCTGTGATTTTGTAGTATAAGAAATCTGAAAATCCCATGCCTCGTACCAAACCTCTGAGATTAAGGCTAGGCCAAGGGGTAGATGACTCTTTCCCTGTCTTCTTTGAATTTTTTTGAGATTTTCCTAGAGTCAAATGTAATTTCATAAAATCTCATAACAGCTGGCAAAATATAGTGAGAATTCAGTGAGACTTGGGAGGCCGCATAAACATAGCCTGGCCACTGGCTACTGGTAGATACTCCTCTCTTCTGCTGAGTGACTAAGTATCCTTTCTGTTTTCACTGGTGTGTGGGAGGGGGCTACATTTAAATCAAAACACAAAGTGGTTAGAGGCTGCAGTAGCATGGTGGTGAACTGGGGAAGGGCAGCTTTCCTCCCAGACCGCTACCCAGAAGGCTGGGAAAATTCCTGGCACCCACTGGATGACCACCAGCAAGTGGCAGATGATAGGAATAATGAGACATAACCCTGTCTCTGGGCAGATGCTTTCCTACATGAAATGGCTTCCTTAATTAGGTTAGGTTTATTTGTGTACCATAAACAAAATACATCTACTGTACTAGCACCACTGAAAATACATCAGTCCCTTTCCTTGATGTCCTCCTTACCACTGAAAACAACAATATTGTCAATGACCTTTATAACAAGCTTACTGATTACTACATGTATCTTGACTGGAAATCCTGCCACCCCAAACATAAAAAGAAGAATATTTTATCCGGCTTGGATCTTAGAGTCAGATGCATTTGTAACACTGAAGAAAATAAAATGTTTAAAAACCTGAACTCAAGAAAGACACGCTTCACAGAGGATTGCCTCTGATTATGTTGATTCTAACATCAACAGAGCTACTCCTGTTCAAGGGGAAACATTTTCCATCAGAATTATGAATCTAACAGGGAGCAACTCTGCTGGATCACACAACAGGGAACAACACATTTGTTTTGTGATAGATTTCCATTCAGCATCTCCAAATTACTGCAAGGCAATTAGAGAAAGCTATCCACTGTTAACAAACTTAGATCATCTTGTAAAAGCCATCAGCAAACCTTCTGTGACAGGTTTCCATCAGCCATCAAATCTATAGAGAGTGCTTGCAAGAGTTGCCCGCAAACCACAAGTCAACAGTCCTGGGCCATACCCTTGTGATTCCAGGAGCTGTATAACCTGTGTGTTTCTCAAGGAGACAGTCACTTTTACTAGCGCTGTGACTGGCAAGACCTATATATTAAACAAAACATTACTTATAGGTCTTACAATGTTATTTATCTCAGTGCAGGAAACTGGAATGCTACCTACAGTGTGTAGACAAAACAACAAAAATTGTAAGTCTACCATCTTGACTAAGAAGTTGGAACAACCAAGGTTTGGACACTAACTCTGAACATCATAGACTATCTGACTTATCTTTGGTTGGAACAGAGATACCATCACATCCAACCACATTAGAAAATGGGGAAATTCTGGACTTACAGACTGCTCATCTTAACATACCATAGCCTGAACCAAGAAGATAACACATGATATCATTCATCTGCTTTGGAAAACTCTGTCTTCCAGGTTCTATAACTGAAACTTTTTGGTTAAAATACTTCTGTTAGTCACTCTTGTGAGTAGACACACATACAGTCATGGCCAAAAATATTGGCACCCTTGCAATTTTGTCAGAAAATGCAACCCTTCTCTCAGAAAATTGTTGCAGTTGCAAATGTTTTGGTACTCACATGTTCATTTCTTTGGTTTGCGTTGGAACAACACAAAAAAACAGAGAAGAAAAGTCAAATCTGATACAATCCCATACAGAAACCCAAAAATGCACTGGCCAAAATTTTTGGCACCCGTAACTTAATATTTGGTTGCACCCCCTTTGGAAAAAATAACTGAAATCAATCGCTTCCTGTAACCATGAATGAGTTTCTTACACCTCTCTCCTGGAATTTTGGACCACTCTTCTTTTGCAAACTGCTCCACGGCCTTCAGATTTGAAGGATGCCTTCTCCCAACTGCTGTTTTGAGATCTCTCCACAGGTGTTCTATGGGATTCAGATCTGGACTCATTGCTGGCCATTTCAGAACTCTCCAGTGCTTTATTCGTAACCATTTCTGAGTGCTTTTTGAAGTGTGTTTCGGCTCATTGTCCTGCTGGAAGACCCATGACCTCTGGTGGAGACACAGCTTTCTGACACTGGCCACTACATTGCGCCCCAAAATTCTTTGGTAATCATCAGATTTCATGATACCGTTCACACAGTCAAGGCATTCAGTGCCAGAAGCAGCAAAGAAACCCCAAAACATCTTTGAACCTCCACCATGTTTGAGTGTAGGTACTCTGTTCTTTTCTTTCAATGCTTCATTTCTTTTTCTGTAAACAGTGCCATGATGTCCTCTACCAAAAAGCTCTACTTTTGTCTCATCTGTCCACAGTACATTCTCCCAGAAGGATTGTGGTTTTGTCACATAAGCTTTGGCATACTCCAGTCTTGTTTTTTTATGCCTTGGTGTCAGCAGTGGTGTCCTCCTGGGTCTCCTACCATAGCGTCCCTTTTCATTCAGATGACGACGGATAGTGTGAGCTGACAGTGTTGTACCCTGTGTCTGCAAATCAGCTTGAATTTGTTGGGAAGTTAATCTGGGTTCTGTATCCACCATTCGAACAACCCTTTGTTGTAATTTTTCAGTAATTTTGCTCTTCTGTCCACGTCCAGGGAGGTTAGCAACAGTGCTATGGGCTGTAAACCTCTTGATGATATTGCGCACAGTGGACACAGGAACATTAAGATCTCTGGAGATGGACTTGTAGCCTTCAGATTGTCTATGTTTTTCCACATTTTTTCTCTCAAATCCACAGACAACTCTTTACACTTCATTCTTTTCTCCATGCTCAGTGTCACACACAACACAAAGGCTAAGTCAACTTTTCTCCATCTTAACTGGTTGCAAGTGTGATTACTATATTGCCCACACCTCTTACTTGCGACAGGTGTGTCTAAATACAAATTAAAGGAGCATCACATGCTTGAAAAGCAATTATTTCTTACAATTTAGACAGGGTGCCAATAATTTTGACCAGTGCATTTTTGGGTTTCTGTATGGAATTGTATCAGATTTGACTTTTCTTCTTTGTTTTTTGTGTTGTTCCAACGCAAACCAAAGAAATGAACATGTGAGTACCAAAACATTTGCAACTGCAACAATTTTCTGAGAGAAGCGTTGCATTTTCTGACAGAATTGCAAGGGTGCCAATATTTTTGGCCATGAAACACAGTGAGATCACTGAGACTTCAATAGTAATGGATGAAATGCTCCTGTCCCTAAAAATGTTATTGTGGTTACTATTAGATCATTCTCTCTAGTTAATCATCAAGATCTTTGCATCTTTCTCTGGTTCCTGTTGAACTTCCATCTTTCTCTTAAATGTTTTCACCCTTCTTCAATTTGCCAACATTTCTGGACTGCCTATCTGTTAAAAAAAACCCTCTGCATATCTATATGTGGAATGCAGTACCTAATCTCATTGTTTTGAACACATTTGCCTCAATATAACTGGTTTATGACTCACACTAAAATATCTTGCCCTTTGATGGGTGTGATTTTTTTCTTTAAAATATACTGTAACAAAGTAATGCTCGATTCTCCATAATATTAGTCATTTAATAAACCATAGATGCAGCGATTGGAAAAGTTAAAACCAGAAAGTGGAACACAAGCTCCTGCAAATTCATGGGCTAAATCTCATATCTTTTTTATGATGGTTCTATGTCATACATTCTGCCCATTTTGTTTTATGAGACAGAGGCCCTGTGTTCACAATGGCCTTTGAATGAGAAAGGCACAGACGATTGATTGATATATATTTTCATGTAAAAGTGAACATTTTACAGGATCAGGGAAGGTTCAATAAGAAACAATGCATAACAAAAAATGATTCTACTTCTGCACCCAAGAAAGGCACTGAGGCCTGAGCTTACAGTGTTAGCCAGGTATTCTGCTATTTATCCTCAACTTCAGATCTTCTCAGGGCCAGTCCTAACATTACACAGTGTGGTGGCCACCTCAGGTGGCACATTTTGGCAAATTGTTATGGAGTTTATAGTGACTGCATTTTCACTGCCTGAAATAGTGAGACATATTTGTGATGTTACCACAATAATTTGTATGTCCTTGGGCATGATGTGCCTTGACTTTGGAAAGGGCAATAAAATGTCTTGAGCCAACCCTGAGTTATTAGTATATATGGAAGAGGAAGGAATATCAGCACCAAGGTTTGTACAATGTCTTTCTGAATCCCAGCTCAAGGACTTGTGTCTGACCTGGATTCTTGGGACCTCCGCACCATATGTGTGAATTAGTGTCAGGGCATTTAGAGCATGAACAAAAGACCTCAAAGTCTGAGACAGGGATTTATCCTATCAGCTAACATGGGCTGAGATTATTGGTACCAAGGCCTGCCCTCCCCATCCCATTGGTTGCCTCAGTATAGGATGCAGCCATTTTAAAATTCTCACTGTACATTTGAGTGATGCTGTACAGTCAGATAAGCCCATTGCTGTGAGGGATGGGTGGGATGGAAATAACATAGGAGGAGACACATATGAAGATGCTATACTTGGAGGGGGGGATCAGCCTTAGAGCCCACCCTAAGCAGGAACCAGACTGCCTGTCTAATGAAGACGGCAGAATATCTCACCTTCTGCACATCAGGATCCAGACCAAGTCCAAGCCAGAATCTTCATATGGAAGGTGCCCAATCCGCCCAGTCTTATAAAATGTACTTTGGTTCATCCTTGCTCATTAAATGAAAACACTAAATCATTTTTATTACATTTCTTTTGTTTGGAGATGTTTTATGCATGTTTGAGGCTATTTTTTTGTGAATTTCTATTAATGTGTTGTGCTGAAAAATGGCAATAATTATTGCCTTCTTGCATGAATTGATAATAGAAGCAGCAGTGGATAGTTTGTTTTGTCTTTGTGTTCAGTCAGCCTGTTCTGTTGTGCTTGCTCCCTTTGCTTAGTTTCACAAAAGGAAACATTAGTTTTGAATAGAGACATTTTGGGCAAATTGTTGAAACCGCAGCCAGGAGGAGGAAGGAGGAGGAGAAGGAGGAAGAGGAAGAGGAGGAGGAAGAGAAAGATCTCTTGCAGGATTGGAGATTTTCCACTGGCAAGAGATGCTCTGCCTCAACCAAACTCTGAAAGAGAGATGGAAGTCTGAAGGAAATACAAGGCATGTATTTTCCCACTGTGCTCTTTGGGCTGAAACCCTGTTGTGCAACTTATACCACATAAGGCTGATGACATCATCCTGGCAGTAGTGATTTTGAGATATTAAAGACTTCCCACTCCCATTCTGTAGCCCCCAACAGTGCTCCCAGGATGAAAAGTCCTCAAGACATTCAGGATGGAAATTGGGAATTTGTAATTTCCAAAATTAAAAATTAAAAAAAATTAAATTGTTTTAAAAAATCACAGTGACTGATGACGTCAGCAACCAAACACAGCATAAGTTAAAGCAACTGGATTCCAGCCATTATGTGAGTAGTTTTTTTAAAAAAAAATAAAACTTTGTTATCAATCAATATGTTCTTTAACACCTGTCAGTGCTGTAAATACAGCACAGATTCCTCATTTTCCCACCATGCCATTACTCACTGCTGCCTGCTATGATTGCTGAAGTCAGATTATTCCATCCTATGCACACATTAATATAAGTTTGTTTGTGATGCGCAGTGTTTTAGGTGTGCATGTTAATTACAAATTATCTTCTCACTTAAGAACCCTGGGAGATCAAAAGAGATGCATTTGCTGCCCTGTGACTTTGTTTGAGGTTGAAATTTTGTTCATCTGCACAGAATGTGATCAGACGATAAAAGACAATGGGTCCTGTCAAGATAATGGATTAACAAAAGGCAAGAGAAACTGAAAAGGCTCTGTAATTTGAATTTATGATGCTTAATATGGAATACAGCATCTTCTGACCTGAAGTCCCTCCTACCAGCTGATGTGAATAAAAAGCACTTAGAACAAGCTCATAACCTTTCTAACTTATTTTATTTTATATTCACTACAACTTAGTTCTGATCCAAATGGATCATTAGTATCCCCATCCTACTTTTCATTTTCAAATCAGACCTCTTTTACTAACTGAAAGTCCAGATTTTCTCATCCTTTTCAAAGAGAGCCTGTCCAGATAATGGGATACAAAGGCAGTGAGACTGAAAAAGAAAATAATTTGTTGCCTTTGCTAATCGGCCGTGGCTCTCAACAGTATTCCCACAGGATCCACAGATTTAAAATGTTAAATGGAAGTGCAGCTAAAGTGGCACAATATTGATTGTAATCCCTTCGCCTCACACTGCATGTCGAATTAGGTAAATGTAGTGTTAACATTTAGCTGAAAAGACCATTCACTGTGTACATCAAATCAGACCAGTGGCATGGTTTCATACAAATATGAAATTGTATTTGCATGTTTCCAGAAACAGGCAAATGTTCCAATTAAAATTACAGAACGAAAAATCCTCCCTTTCTCCTTTCAAAATATCAGCCATACATAGAGTTGGCTATTTAAAAGATGCCTGGCCCCAAGGCAGAGGTGACCAGGAAAATTGCCTGTGTGTTTTTCCAGCTCACATCTCCCACAATGCCTTGGTGCCAAGGAGCTCTCACAACCAGGTGTCATGGAATTAGTCAGCTCTGGACTTCTGCCCATAGCAGCAGCCCTCTGGAGGAGCAGGTGGCAGTTGGCCACTCCCAGTGGTCTACCACTAGTGATGAATGCATCAACAACATCTATGGTAGGGCTGGCCCTATCTCTACTAAAGGTAACAACAAGCTGCTTAACTGGGATCTGTGGATGACACAATCTGGCAGTCAACTTTCTTAACTTTAACATTTGTGTTTCCCTACCAATCTGTCTCTTTACTATTCTAGTCACATACAGACCTGAATGTACATAAGCTCCAAAAAGAGGTGAATATCTCTTCACATTTTTATTGTTTTTGAACTTTCCTCCTTATTATTGCAAGTGACGTATCCATATCTAGTTCTGAACGAATGAAGAGAATGACATTTTACAACAGAGCACCCCCACCTACCCACCCACACAATGTGTCTTACATGAAATACTAGTTGATGAGACTTTAACATCCCAACTGGAAAAGTCTGGCCAAGGTTTCCAATCAGCTGTGCTGTTGAGAATCATGCTTCTTTGGGGGTAGCTCTTACCAACAACAAAATGCATGTTTCTGAGCTTAAAAACTCATTCTTATCGTCTTCTTCTTCATAAGAGCATTGTTTTTCATTCAAAGACAGTTGTTTCACCCACACTGAAGTTAATGAACAGTATTTTAGGAGAAATTGATTTTTCTTCCACTGCAGCAGTTTTTAATAAAATCAATGTTACTTTTCCTGTTAGCATATTTGCATACCTCAGCAGAAGAAGAGGCCAGGCTAAGCCATCCAACTGGTATTATGGCTGATGCCACAGGTAATCTTCACAACAGTGGGACAATATTGCCACTTGACAATTAGTGACACCATATCCAGGTTTCAGAGAATTATAATTGGGAGAAGCTTGCAACAGGTGCCACCCAAGCTCAGTGCAGGAAGCCCAAACCTAGGGCATACATGACAAATGACCGCCTAGCCTCTGCTCGAAGCTCTTTTGCACAAGCCCCGCCCCTCATTTCAGTAAATGGCAGCCCTTACCCTTTGCATTGCTTTTACAGTTAAGGTACTCCTCCCACAGCTTGGATATAATTTGTCAAATTATTTACATTGAATTGTTAGTCCCAACAATATGAAACACACTGAATGAATGAGTCAACAACACATAAGTCCGATTCATTCAGTGAGTCTATTCTAGCTGAGGACTAACACGTGAATTTAGGTTTGGGAACAATAACATCAGCATTTGATGTGATCAGATTACTTGTGACATTAACACATTTCTTGAGGAAGTCATTTGGAGGATTTTTTAAAAAGTCGTACTACTTTTCCAATAATGTGCGGTCACTTTAAACTTCTAAAAATCCAATGTTATTGTGTTACTTGGTAAAAGTAATGTTTCTAAACTCTGGGTTTTCCTAATGTTAGACTCAAAACTACCCTCATGCAACTCACCTTCTAGGTCTGCTCTGTAGAGCATCAAATCTACTAAAAAGCCAGATAAGAGATGAGGGCTACCCCAACCATGTTATAGAAAACAACTTTGTCAAGGCCATCCATTCTGCATGCGCTGACCTCTTTAAAAAGTGCAAGAAGGAACCTGTAAATTAAGTTAGCTGTGTTTTGACTTTTGACCACATTACCAATAAATTACAAGGTAGCATCAAAGAACATTATTTTGAGTAACATACCGTTTCCCTGAAAATAAGACAGGGTCTTATAATTTTTGCTCCAAAAAACGCATTAGGGCTTATTTTCAGGGTATGTTTTATTTTTTTCATGTACAACAATCGACATTTATTCAAATACAGTCATGTCATCTTCTGATTGCTGCACAATGGTGGAGGGCGGGGTTTCACTCAACTGGGGCTTATTTTTGGGGTACGGCTTATATTATGAGCATCCTGAAAAATCATACTCGGGCTTATTTTCAGGTTAGGTCTTATTTTCGGGGAAACAGGGTAGATGGTTGCAAGAGAGACCTCTGATTTCTCTTAAAAGAGCACAAAACATTGGGGATATCTTAATGAGTTTAGGGAAAGACAACAGAGACCACCTGATATTTTGGCAGGAACAACACCCTTGTGGACACCGTGTCTCTGCAGGTACACTGACTGAGTCTGTGGATCACTGTAGTGACAAGAAGTGTTATATGAAAAGATTTACCACTCACAGCATCAGCTGGATAATACAGTACATGCCATTAGATGCCCCTGCAACAAGCTGTGTATAGGAAAAACATATAGTTCCTTAAAATACTATAGAGGAGCATCTTGGCCAGGGAGATTTCTTGAGATGTGACTGGTTTTTTGGGGGGTTTTGCCTGGAAAAAAAAAGAGGCATGGAGGGAACAAAAATGGCCTTCTGGGGCTGCATGTGGCCCATGGGCAGCACTGTACTGACATCATCCCTAGCATCAAGGAAGGATGGGGAACCTATGCGATGAATATAGCATTTGTTCTGTGCTGTAAAGTCAGAACCAAATTATAGAAATCCTAATATGGTTTTCAAGGTGAGTGATATATTTAAGGAGTGATTTTACCAGTTCCACACCCAAACCTGGTGACTTTCTATTGGCCAAACAGGGAACTGAACCCAGGTGTCCTGAGACCTATGCTATCACTCTATCTACTACTCCACACCGGGTATAGCGTTAGCTGTCTCTTTAACCAGTATTTCCAGTTCTTCTGTCCTTCATACCTCTGCTCAGTATCCATATTCTGTGCAAAGGCCTTTGGTTAATCCAGCGAATCCTCATTCTAACTCTGACCAAGTGCAAGTAAGCATAATTACATTCTGTAACACTTATCCCAATCTGTTTCTCAGTGTACATTCCTGCTCTTGATTTACATTTTAAACTAGGGGTGGCTCATGGACTTGGGTACGGGTGTATCTCACTTCAGAGAGATCTGCTTGTGGGCTTTCTATGGTATAAACATTAGATCATCTAGGGCAGGGCATCATCTTTTCCTTGATTTTGTTTGCACAATTCCATAAAGAAAGAAATATATTGCTAGTGCTGCATCCATCATAAATTATAGCCATGGTAAAATGGGAGCACTTTAAGTAACTCAAATTGTTATCATGAATGCTGTTTTGTAACTTCCACCTATTATGAATAGCTGTGACAAGAGATTTCTCCTAGGCGTGCCTTGGGATTGGCATAATAACTGCAAGTGCTTTCTGAGAAAACATCTCCATTTTTTAAAAGTACTCTCCCAACTTTTGATTTGGCACACAAACACATTACTCCTGCTACTGCATGCATGCCTGCACCTTAGAAACCTCTCCGGTGGGGGTGGGTTGAACATCTCTAATTCATGCCAGCATCAATCATGGAAGAGAGGTATTTGGATGGCCCTCTTAAAACAAACTTGTTTCAAGCTCCTCTGGGAATAAAGGTGCATTTTATTTCTAGATTGGGAGACACCAACCACACATCATATCTGCAAGCGGTGATGAAAAGTACCACCATATTTCTGTAAACTGCATTTGTAGGCAACAGAAGTGGAACATGTTCATGATTTCTTATGAAGTGAGGGAAAATTCCATGGATTTCCAGGAATCGGAGGCTGACTGGGACAAGCAGCTTACACATCCGCTTTTTAAAACGTAGTGAGGCTGGTGAAAGCAGCAGCAACCCTTCTCTCAACATATCACTTAGCAAGATGTCTGTTTACCCTCGGGAATGTCTCAGGATTGTGTGTGTGTGTGTGTATTTAAAATTTCCAAATAGAGCTTCAACTGAGCCCTAGAAGATCTTCACATTAAAAGGCTGGTGGTTGACATCACATATTCCAACACTTTTAAAGAGCATGATTCAAAAGCAATTGGCTTTAAAATTAGGGATGTTCAGGTATTTTGCTTAGTATGCATTTTTAAACAAAGCCACCTGGTTCACACTTGCTAGACTAACACATGTACTGGAACAATTATTCTTTCATGCTTTTCTGAATTTTGCGATATCGTTTCTGGCTCAAAAAAAAAAAAAAGGAGGATGAAAATGTTTACCTTAGATGAAAACATGCACTATACTGTGTGCAATATACATCTATGTGTACAATCTACACTTATTAATACATTGATACAGATTTTTTTTTTAAAAAAAAACAGAGATTGATGGAGAAATGAGATGAAAAGACTTCTGAAAGACCACTGAGAAGGATCAGAAAAAGAAAAAGCCTTATTCATGGCATACATGGCATTTGGCAGTTTCATTGGCCATAGGGACTGTACAGAATTTTTGCTCATGCACAGGCTAGGATTCCATAGTAGGCAAGAACTTCTCAAGAAAATGTGGTGGAGTCATACATATGAGAACTGGTATCTATCTGGATAGAAGTGGTCCAAACTCAAAAAAGGAAAGCAATAAAATAATTTTCATGCTATCTTATCCATGAAGTGCCTTTTGTAGAAAGAGCTATATATAATTTTTTTTCAAAGGTGTGCTAATCTTTAGAATGTAGGTGACACCCCATAAATTAAAAGCAGTGCATTGTACCATGTTGACCTTTTCAATATTCACTAGCTTGCATGATTGTGGTTTCCATATTTCCTTGATTAAAGACATGACTAGTACTGAGAAAGTTAAAAAGATTAAAAAATTAAAAATGGCCCAGTATTTTTCACCTACAACTGACAGAGGTTAGAAGGTGAATGAAAATGAGAAAAGAATAGTCTGAACATTATCAGAATCTATTTACTGCTCCGAATACAACCTGCATAATTTGTAACCAACCACCATGACATGGAAAAGTTTTCAGACTACACCTTTCAGAATTCTGCAGCCAGTAATCATGCTGGCTGAGAATTCGGAGAGTTATGACCAAAACATCCTCCCCTAACTTTGCCAAGACATGTGGCATGTCAGATATTTCATGAATCTGTTTCTGCAATACCAGGAGCCCCCATGGTATTCCTCACATATGACAAATGGGTGACTTCAGCTGAGGTATATGTCATAAATCATATAGGAAAGAGTGAGCCAGGCTTTCCCTAGTAAAAAAATTAGGAAGTCACCACAAAGCAAGAAATCATATATTTCATGTATATTTTTACCCTGTGGCAAGCTGTTTCTGCCTTAGGCACCAAAATGGTGAGGTCATGTGTCAGTTGGCCCCATCAAGGCTTGAACTCCTAGACCCAATGAAAGTAATCTGATATCCTCCAGATGTTTTGGACAACAGTTCTCACAATCAGTGAATGCCACCCATCTGTCTGGAGCTGATGGGGGATATAATCTAAAACAGCTAGAGGGCACCAGATTGCCTACCGTGTCTTAACCACTATGCAACCCAAGTTCTGTGAAAGCTGAGTGAAATCACTGTCTACCATTGTTTGCCTATATCAATTAGTACTTTTACTAAAGCACTAGGGATGGGTTGCTAAGTTACGTGGATGAAGTGGGAGCACAGCAGAACTCCTTCCCTTTATCCAGCTGATGTGAAAAAGCTTGCACAGAACACACTGAAAAGCTGTGACTCAAATTTTTTTTATGTTGGAATAGGGGAGAAGCCACAGTGTGGGTTCTTCCTGTCGGGTCCATCTTTACATCTTCTCACTTAAGCTCCATGGGGCAGGAAAAAGCAGCGCACTAGTAGCCCTCAAACCCTCCAGGCCAAGAATAGTAGCACTTCTGAAACCATGCCTTTGCTACTGAATGTCCATCATAATTAATCTCTCTCCACAGCTTTCAAAAGTAGCATTAAGTGATGTGACAATGTCTGGAGCTCTTCTCTATAGCAGTACAATACAAGGAAAACATACTCATATGAAATCCTGGCACAACTAGAGATGTAATGAGTACTCAGCAGTTCTTTCCTTCCCAGAAAATTTTGATATTTCCCCATGATGGGGAATCCCTCTGGGATCCTCACAGAGACCAGGAGACTTTCTAGAGAAGCAATGGGGAGAAACCCAGAACACTGGGGAGGGGGGTGTCTCCTTGCTGATTTCCCACACAAAGTTTGACAGTCCTGCATTGCTTGTGCCTGAAGTTATTATCCAGTGCTGCTTTTTGTTTGGTTTTGGTTGTCTTGTCAGGTTAAGGCTCTTTTACTAGTCAGTTTCCAAGAGTCCCATTTGAAACTGATTAGTGTAAGAGTCTGAAATTGACAAGAACAAAGAGAGATAAAAATCCATGAGACCAATAATACTTCCCGCACAAGCAATGCAGGACTGTCAAATGTAATCTCCTGCAGAAAATTTGTAAGAAGGGCAAACATGCTTCTATTCTGAAGCCCAAAGGACAGAGTTGACAGGTAACATGATCATAAATTCAAAATTCTAGGTGATTAAATGTAAAATAAGGCAACATAACAAAACAAAAACAAAAAAAATATGAAGGAAAATGCAGGGGGAGAGACCCATGATGAGTGGGGTTTGTCTCTGCAAAATGAAGGCCATTATACCCTTCATTGTTTGCTATACGGACCGTGGCCCATAATGACCAACGTTCAGAGGAATCTGATTAACACTCATTGTTTGCTTGGACGGCAGTAGGTCAGATAAAAAGATGCTGATAAAGAAAATAACATCAACTCCCACACAGTGTCTAAGTAATTATGTACAGGATTTCACAGAAAGAAACTAAAGAAGTTGTGATGGTCAGGGAATCACGGGAGAGAGAAGAAAAACATAACAAATTTTGTAAGAAGCTATAGAACCAAGAAGGCTAGTCACAATCTTAGGCACAACCCTGACTATTCCAGCTAGAAATTACCAAGTATAAACTCATCTATCTTAAACAGCATAGTAATATACAAATATGAATCCTAATGAGTTTCTTTTATTAAAATAATGTTTTGGTTTGTGGGTTCTTGTTTTCTTTTGCCTTTCTTTGTCAAATGAGCCCTAAAATGTATCCCTAAAATCAGAACAAGAATGCTACCTTTTGTTTGTTTGTTTTTAAAAAGTGGAACCTGTAGTGTTCTAACAGTTCTCTAGCTAAAGGCTGTCCATGATCATAAGATCATAAGAGATGATCACAGGGGAGGATGTTCATAGAAATGTTGAAGCAGTATTGAAAATCACCAACAAGAAAATAATTTTCAAAAAATGGAAGGCAGGCAGGCAGGCAGGCAGGCAGACTAACGCAAGGTTTGTAGCATGAACAGTGATTGCACAGACAATTTGCTGTGTCTTTGCTGCTTATTGACATTGACATAAGATATTAAGATCATAATACAAGAACATAAGAGCAACCCTGTTGCATTTTGTTAAATATCCATCTGGCCCTGAATTCTGCCTCCAATAATGGTCAGGCAGATGGTTCTGGGAAGTTGACAGAAATTTTAAGCAGCAACAAAAAAAAAACCCTAAACAAAAACAAAAACAAGTCTTGTGGCACCTTAAAGACTAAAAATATTTATTTGCCTCATGTTTTCTTGGAGTGTAGCCCGTTGCATCAGATGCATGAAGAATAGCTTCAATAGGCGAGGTAGAGTAGGGAAGCAGAAATGCAAAGGGTACAAACAGTGATAATTATCTTTATGTTGTGTTGTTATGTGTTGTTAAGTCAGACCTAACAGACTTAACTGACCTAACAGGGCTTTCAAGGTAAGTAAAGTATTTAAGAAGTGGCTTTAACAGCCCCACTCTCCAGTGAGTTTCCATGGCTGAGTGGGGAATCGAACCCAGTTCTCCTGAGTCCTAATCTGACACTCCGTCCACTACACCATACTGGGTACCTGGTTATCTTAATAGAGGTTATTTTACAAACAGTCATTGGGAGGTGACAAGGACATCCTAGGATAAACAGATTGACACATGTATGTGGTGTCCAAGTATGAGAGAAGAGGTATAAAAACAATTTTCCTCAATATAAATAGACACTGAGGAAAAACCTGCTCACTGTTGACTTCCCATGGACACGTTAATCGATTTGTCACATTCTGAAAGTTATTCTTCAGTCAGTTGTGCTGCTACAGCTGACACCACCCTTTCCTCCACCCTTTTTGTGAACCATGGTTTAATAAAGGCAGGAGCAAAGGTGCTGTGTTTCCCACTTTTTATTTCAATACTCTTCAGGATTATGCTTGTCACTTAATTACACAGTAAATACAGGTAGTGACAGTTTAATTATATGATAATAGACATGATGATAAAATGTAAACTGAGGATTATTTCTGTCTTTTAAAAGCAGTGTGGGTTACATAGTAATTACTCTTGGACTTACTGAGCATTTTACCAAGTCATCGCCAAGAACATGTAATTATCCTATCTCCCCTTCACACACTTCCTGTCTATGGTGCTTCAGAAGAGAATTTAAATTACTCTTTGAGCTTCCAAATTTTTCCCTCATTACATTTCCTGACACCTCATCCCCCTCCTCCTCTCACCTGCTCTTAATCCTAAACTAAGTCAGAGCTTCATTTCTACCACTGACTACTACCAAGAGATGGGAAAGTATGACTCTCCTCTCCTCATCCATATCACACTCATCTTTACAAATGTAAGCAAACACACTATTTGATTTCTTTCCTTTTCCTGCTTTTCTTTCTTTCTTTTAACTCAAGCGCCTGAAACACAGAAACAAACTGTTTCTTAACACATGGACCAAACGCATATGATGATGTATTGACTCTTCCTGGACTGTGCTGTGAGAGAATGCAGCAGTGGGTGTTATGGAGCCACTGATTTGAATGTTGCCTCCATGGGGGAAAAGAGTGAAGAATATGAAAAACGAGGGCGCCAGAAAGGTTAGGCTAGCATTCTTCTCACTAACATCTACGTATTCTCTATTTGACAGAAGTTTCTTTTTTCTCAGGAGAGCATTCAGTTATGTAGCATTTCCCTTCTGCTAAAGTGGTTATGTCCCTCCATCACAGCCGCATTCAACAAGGCACGCCTGCATGTTGCTCTATGCCTGATGTCTCCACTTCCCACCAGTGTCCTGTCAGGGAGAGATGCTGTTCCAGATGTCACTTGTAAAATGTACCACCTGTGCCATGGCCAAATGCTGCTGTAAAGTTCCCCAACTTAAATCTGGCACCACCTGCAGTTAAGGGTTGTTCAGGATGGCAATTGGTAATGGGGTATCAGCTCAGCCAGAAACCTATGGAAAGCAGTGTTCTCCACCAGAAAGAATCGCTGGCCATCCAGGGCTATCATGTCCCCTAGGCAAAAAGTAATCTTGGCATTTTTACATTTCAGAAGGCTTTTTCCTGCAACCCTCCAAGCAACTCTGGGGAAGCTTGGAGCTAATTCTTGAGATTTGGGTCTGGTGTTTGCTACCTTCCACCTCTTGCTATTTGCCCACATACTTCCTTGCTTCCCTAGACTGGTGGCTCAACCTCTGCCCTCTGATGACTTACCCTTCATAATAAGGAAGCCATTTGCCCCATAGTATCCACTTCATTTCCCAGCTTTAATGCCCTGTGCTGAGTCTTCACCTAACTGAGCATCTTACTATAGGATAGGTGGCCCATGTCTTGCCCATGCTTGAGCACCTTCTTGCAGTGCATACACAGCCATGCAAGCATCTGTTGTACACTGCAGAAAATGTTTCCAAATTATTGAGTTTTTGGGAACTCCAGTTTTTGATTGCATGTTCCTGGCACGGATTGCCATCACTACTAGTTCTGGCAAGTGCAACTGGAGGGGCAGGGGTGATTTCATCACATGCTTCTGAAATAAAGCCTACCTGAGTCCTCTCAGTCTCTTCCTCCCTCACATCAGATGTGTATGTGCTTGAAGGAGAATTCCCAGCAACCACAGTGCTGCTTTATTCAGGAGAGATTTGCTGGGACTGGGGGCTGGGGGCAAACCTTTCCTTGAATATGATGGCGCTACATGGTATGGATATGGAAGACAGTGTCTGGTGCTCTTCATAAATCTCTTTCCCAATGACAAGAGCAGCAGCACTGCTGCTGTCTAAATTGACACATTGGCTATTTGGGGGGAAAGTGCCTTCTTCACCATCTTTTTTGGCCCCTTGTCCAGGCTGGATTGTACAAAGACGTCACCGTAACGTTTCTGAGGTTCATTCATATCTGTCCCACTTTGAACCAAAGGCTTCTCTGCCACCTCCTTGACAGAGACACACATACTCTGTACTGTTTCCTGCTACTCTTTCATAGTTTCAGTGCTGAACAAGGCAGCTGGGTGACAGATTTTGTTTGGTGGGTTCATAATAGCTGTTGTAGGTGGTCTTTTTCCTCTCCCCCTCAATAGAATCTGATGCAGTGGGTGGAGGCAGCATTCCTCCAACCTTCCCCAAACGCCTACTTCTTCTAACACATCCATGTTTCTTACTGCCTGCAGACTCTACCCAAAGAGCAGTATCTGATTCTGCTACAGTAAAACACAAACCCTTCCAATGAAAATCAAACACAAAGACACAAAATCTGTTAATTTAATATATCTGTTTATATGTAACAAAATCTTATTCTCTGCCTGATATACCCCAAAGGGGACTATTGCAATATTTCCCTGGTGATTTATAACACATTACTCTATGAATCTATGAATGCTACATTTTATTCCTAATTATATTAAGGGAACAATATGCAATGAAATGTAGAGAATGTAAATGTAAATTGAGGGTTCAGAAAAGGCCACAGAGAAACCTGGTGCACTACAGGCTTGCACCAAAGCATATCTAAACAGCAAATGCTAGTGGAGTTATAAGCAGCTAAGCCCACCTTTCAGTTGGAAACAATCAATGTGAAAAAAACACCTTCTGGTGTGCACACCAGGTTCTAGATGTCGTTGGTGCAGACAGACATCATTGACAGATGTTGCTCTCACCTCAGCCCTTCTCCCTTGAAAAACCCATGACAACCCCAATAGGGAGACGCGGAGTTTTCTGCCTCCATTATTCTTGATGAGTTTCTTTAAGTTTCATTTCTCAAAAAATCACTCCAAGCTGCCTGATAAATAGGTTTCACTTTCAGTTCTTCTGGTAGCAAGCAGAAACCTAGCCTTTTGCTTTCTAATCTATAGGAGTAAATGGGACTCCACATATAAGGAATTGAAATTACAGATATTTGGAACTATCAAATATGGATTCAGATATATTTGGAATTGTCTGAACATGGCATTATTCAATGAATTCCTAATATTTCTGAATTCAAGTGCACATCCTATTTATTACCTTCTTCAGGGGCTGTGCAAAGAAAACAAAATAAAACAAAGCAAAAAGGGACAACATATTACTATTTTTACATTTTTACACTGCAATACATCTAACCATCTGAAACTTTAATATACATTTTTGCAATGGGAATATTCATCAAAGAGAATCACATTTAATTGACAAATGCAGCCATTATATTTTATACATGCCATTAATTTGCAGTCTAGATTAAATCTCTTCCTCTTTTTTTTTTTTTTTTTTTTTGGTCTGTTACACAGCTCCACTACACTACTTACGATATTATGGGAGAAAGGTTCCTTATTTATGGATGTTATCTTACTGCAGCTGCTGCTCAAGGTTATTCTGAGCAATCCAAAGACTACTGGCCTGAAAGACCTGGACGTGCACGCAAGAAGTAGTACTGCTAAAAAAGAGAAGGAAAGTCTAGTTCTTCGTTTAAACCTTTGGGAGTCAGTGCACCCAGTGTCAAAATCTAGCCAATCTCCCCTGTTAATAAAAGGTTTTGGGACAATTATATGGCAGGAAAAATTAAATATGGAGTTTGACTGGGAAATATAGAACATGTAAAATGCAAGAAGTTGGCATTCAAAATATATTACACTGCTCAAATATGGTATTAAGGAAGTTATTCCAAAGGTGGAGGCAACTTCACATCTCCGTTGATAGCTGGCTCGTACCCCAGATGAGTTGACTTCCAGCTATTTAGACAAGCCGACATCACTTATCCACGGGAAAACCAAAGTTTTGCATGTGGTTGTTTTGTTTAAGAAACACCAAGTGTATAAAAACAGAGGTTTCCATCATGTTAGGAGGACATCTCCAAAACACACAGCCACCGCTTTTTACAAATACGAGAGACATTTCTTCTGGGAAAATATTGGGTGAGAAATATCTACTGTAACATGACTCATTTGTAAATGTTCTTGCTTATGCTTTGATAGAATTGTTTTAACAACAATTTGTGTCAGGACTGAATCTCCCTAAGGAGCATGGATCCTTCGGTCAGGGAATCCCTCAGCCACAAAACTACCACCTTTACGCTGGGGCAAGTCCTCAACCTCCAGCAGTGCGTAGCCTTTGCGCCTAGAATAACCCTGTCCTTAAAAGAACACTTTACTTTTACCCAGTACTTTGCAAGTACAGACACATGGGCTTTGTAGTTCTTTAGAACTCCCAACAGCTCAGTTAATTAGGACTTCTCTGGTAGCTAGTCAATGGCCGTTACCACTCCTCTGGATTTAGCCAAACCCTGCTGATTCCAAGAGACAATCCTTGTTGAAGACTTTTATAATTAATTTTTTATTAAGAAAATTTATAGTTTCACAGAAAGTTTGTTTTTGCTCAAGCATAGCATAAAGAACATGTTCAAAAGAATACACAGTTAAATACAACAACTAATTCCCATTAAAATAACAAACACTAAACTGGGCTACGGTGGGCTAGCCCCACCTACTTCTTTCCCTTACTTACATTCTCTTTCCTTCAAGCTACATAAACAAACCATCAAGTTCTCTCTCTCTCCATCATCATGGAATCTCCCCCACATAACCCATCATCCATTTTCTACATTACTCAGACCTCCTCCTTCTTGATCATAAACCAATCAGCTCAAAGAGGCGTAACTGTCCGTTCCACCCATAATTCTCATGAAGATGCAGGTTTTTTATCTCCATTCCAATTAGGAAGGAAATTGTTGGGTCTGTGTGCTCTGGGCCTCTCCGTCCTTGCACCCTTATCAGTTTCACGCTGTACCAGGCTGGCTGTAAATTAAGAAAAACAACTTCTCTGCCTTTCTCACATTCCCATGTCTTCCTTTCACTTTTAAAACCTAACAGACTCCATTTTCTCTCTTTCTCGTTGACTACAATTCCCATATTCCTTTAATCTCTGACCACAAGTCCCATTCTCCTTCAATCTCATGACAATTTGTATTGCAATAGAGTTTGTTTTTAAGTGACTGAATGAGAGTTATCTAAGAAAATAGCTTTTTGGTATAGAGAACCTGTTTGCTTTGTCTTTTGAATCAGTTAGCTTCACCTATATGATGTCTAAACAGAACCTCTCATTTCAATAGAACCAAAGTTGCTTTTCTAATATAAAAGAAGTATTATTTACACACATGAACTAGAGAAATATGCAATAGAAGGCTGTGATTTTGAAAGTATGTACTCATGTAATTTTTACATACATCCCAAATACATTTTATATTTTTGGCTTTTAGTTACTCAGTTGCTTGCTTGCTAAATAAACCTTTTAAAGAAGAAAAGGATTCATTTTTGAACTATTAACACAAAATTAGTACATTGTCTTCTCTCTCTCTATCCTCTCTCTTTTTGTGCCTAAAAGCACAAACCTTTGTCTGAGGGGTCTGTGTACCCCAGTGATGACCTTCTTTCTTTCCTCTTTTCCCCATTGTTCCCTCCCTCCCTCCTTTTCTGCCCTTTTTTTAACCTTTAAAAACAGCCGGAACGGATTAATCGCGTTTCAATGTATTCCTATGGGAAATGGTGCTTTGAGTTACAACCAACTTGAGTTACAACCATCGGAACGAATTAAGTTCACAACTCAAGGCACCACTGTACATGGTATCCTGGAATGAAGATTTAAAATAAATATAACAAAGTACAATATCTTCTGAGACCATTAAATAAATTCCTTGTCAGATATATATATAGGGCACAAATCTATGGGTCATCCATAAGGAGCTTGTTGATCAGGAGCTTTATAGGAGACATTCAGATTTCCCCCATAGAAACTGACACCCCAGTTAACAGAGCCTTATCATTGCTCATGAAGACAGCATCTATAGTCCAAAACTGTAAATCCCTTGCAGAATGGTTATTTTTTTATATAAATGACTGACTAGAAGAATTCCTGAGCTTTTATTTCTAATGTTGCCAAATTGCTCCCCAATAAATACTTTAAGGGCCCTAGAAGTTTTTTCTGATAGAGAGCTTGTTGCAGGGGCATCTGTTGAATGTTACCAGCTCCTTTGGGGTTTTTGTGAACAATCATGGCAATTTTAAAAAAAGTAAACCAGACAGCCAGCCATGCCTACATACGTACACAGAGGACTCTTGCATCTTGGTTAAAGAGTACTTCCTGGTATGGAAGTTACTCTGGAGCTAAAATAACAGCCCGACTGTTTTATTTGGAAGGAGACCACAGTGGGCGGATCTTTCCTCCATAAATACGCTTTATGTCAAGACTGCAATCTATTTAGATGTATAGATTGCAATTCCTTATGGAACTTATATCGGGGTGAAAGTATTGGATGGGCTTTTAAACATATTTTGTATGTTTATATTGCTGCTCATGTCAGAAAGTCAGAGATCAGAAATACAGCATGGGAAAAATGCAGTGGAAAATAAGCCATTTGTTGCTTGGGTTGGGTTGTATCTTACCTTTCTTTGCCCAAAATGGAATTCAAGGTGCTGAACAATAAAAATTGAATAAAATAAATGCTATTAAAACATACAGCAGGTTAGCTGTTTTACACCCCAGCTTTCCTGTGTTGAAACTGTCAGGGAGGAATGGAGGACAACAGTAACCCTTACCCAAGAGAGGGGAAAAAAATTATGTCCTGAGTAGCACAAGCTCCTTCTCTGACCAGTCAGCACCTTGAGAAGAAAAGGTACTCTGAGATCAGTAAGTTTGTGAGTGGATGTTGTGATATGCAGTTTGCTTGTCCACTCATGTCTCCCGCTAAGCTGGTGACAGGGCATCTATGAAGCATATTTCTACAAATTTCATGCTGTATTTTATACAGAAAATTTCCAATGCAATACACTAAAGCATAGTCATTTTAAGTTATTAAAAGCACATCAGCTTTTAATGGAAAAACTGCCCAGATGAAAAGCCACTTTTGCAACAACCCTGGCTTAACAATGACCTTCTTTCTTGCACAAAAAGGGCTTTGGCTGCTGAGAGACGGGCAAGGGAAAGCAGAGTCCTTGAGCTTTCCTCAGTAGGCACTGCCGTGTAACTGTTCAAACAAACAGCAGGCACTAGTTAGAACAGAAAGCATATTACCAGCCAGTACTTGTTGGTATACACTATTCAAGATTCAGTTGTATCGTTCTTCTATTGATGTACTGAAACAATAAAAGAGATTCAAATGAAATAATCAAAAATACGTTACTACACAAACCTGCAGATCGAGTCCTCTTTGTTAATAAAGCAACCACCATTTAAAAAAAAATTGACAAGAGTGCTATAATGTGCAGAATGGAGTGGGGAGAACACTGGAGTGCAATTTATTTCTAGTCTTCTAATCAAGTTTGTAAAGCTCTTAAGATTTTATTGATGTCTTATTGGTGCTAGGCAGCTTTCCTGTGGAAAGCATCTGCAATGACTAATAAACTTTCCAAACAAAAGAAGTATTATTGTAGGAAGTACTGTGGAGTATGAACCCAGGCTTTCTGTCAATTTGCTTTGTGTCCATCGTAAAATTGGATATTTAACGTCTGTGACCTACTGACCTTTCACAGCTGGAATGCACAAAGTTTCTATCAGTCACACAAGGTGGTCCAAGACATTTTGCTGCCTGAGGAACTGTAAAAGGTAGCACCTATTCACTCAAGTCATAGTATGTAGCACTCAAGACCAACCATATTTTTGCACCTTGTCTAGAAAATCCTATAGCCACCTATTTTCATCCCTCTACCTGACAAGAAAATAATAGTAACAAATAGACAACTAATAATTTCCTACAGGGCTGATCCTGTAATGAAGTATATTGCTTGTCATAGGAAAAGTTTGCTTTATGTCCCATGTGTTAAAAACAATTATGGCTTTCAATAAAATCTGGGACTTTTGCTCTCTCTCTTTTATGTTAGTCATCTAAACTTCAAGATCTTTCTGTCCCAAATATACAATTTGCAAATGAATTGAAATAGAAATTTCAGCCATCTGTACTGGTCAAATACATATAGTGATTCCCATCATGGAGATCAAGATGTACTTACCTACCATGTGGCTAGTAAAAACACAGAGCTTCTCAGGAAAAAAAGAAGGAGCTAGCAGCTCTGCCCGCAAAACACAGGCAAACAGATTTTCAGACCCGCACTTTCCAGAGTTAAATTCTCTAAACCCTGGGCCTAGATTGGGGCGGATACCCTTGAGAGGTTCATGGGCCAAATGTTGGCTCCATGGGCCAGATCAGACCTGGACATGTAAGAGGAAATGCCTAGACTGGCACTTTCACTTTGCTTCCTCCCCCCACTCTCCCACCCCCAGACACCCTTAATTCCCCTGATACAGCAACTACCATTTCTGTAGACCTCCATGAGTAGAAACAGAATGTTCAGTATACCTTTTTGGGGGAGAGGAACACTCTTTTTATGGGGAGACTGTAGGTGGCTTTGGGTGCCACATATATGATCCTGGGGATGACACATTCCATTTGGGGATGCTTATACACAATGCCCACCCCTGGCCTATATGAACAAATGTTTATGTTCCTAGTATGTCCACTTTTTTTTTTTTACTTGCCAATGCTGGGAAATTCCTGTAAAAAACATGCTGAAACAAAAGTCTTTCCCATCTCAGGCTTTCAGGAAAATTACTATCTTGGCTACAGCTTGGAGAACTGCTTGAGAAAAAGACATTTATTGTGAACCAACAAAGTTTAGAAGTTGCTCCTGGCCTGTTTTTTAGAGCACCCCACCTTTGAACTGTGTAAAGATAATTTAGTCACAATGGAATTTCATGCCTAGAGCTATGCTAATCAGTCAAAGGCATTTACCAAGCCTTGTACTTTTGTTGCTTGTTTTCTGAAAGCTCACATCTGTACACTTATATACGTACCAGAGATGGGCAACACGCACCGGCCGTGGGCCACATCCAGCTCTCTTGCCTGTTTTTGCAGCTCCCCTACCAAATTTGCAACCATACTGTTGAATTCGGGCAGCGACAATGTTAATAGTTTTCCTTTAAATCATGGTGCAGGTGGAGCCTCATCCCAGAAGCAATGTGGGGAACCTCCGAAAAGTATGTTTCAGCTTTATGGTGAGGTGTGAGCTCTCTGCCTCCCTTTTGTTAAAGGTAAATTGTTGGTGCTTTTTGCTTTCACTCTGCTGCTGAAACCTGATGCCATGGTGACACAGCAGTAAGGGTAAGAAGTGTGCCTTGGTGGGCTGGGGAACACAGTGCCCCCCCCCAATGTTGGAATCATTATCTTACCAAATCTGGATGAACACTGATTCCCCATCCTGCTCTAAATAAGGTTGTGCATGAGGAAACCCATCTTTGTGGTATATTGAATCTAAAACTTGAAGAGTTGGAAACCTGAGCCTTTCTGAGCAACAGGGACTGTGCCATCGCCACCTCCCAACCACTGGGTTTCCTTGTTCCCTCTGAGCTTAGCTGCAATGCTCACAAAAGCTAGGAGATAAATATTGTTAGAAGTCATCCCTTTGTAATGCAAAGTATTTGAAGAAGGTTTGATTTGAATTTGCAGTTATGAGCCATTATCTCTGTAAAAAAACTCTAAAATATTTGCTAGGAACAGATCTAGCTGCTTACGTTTTTTGACTCTTCTCATTTGGGGAGAGACTGTGGAGACTGTGAGGATGAACCCCTGCACTTCCAGATTTACCACTACATCACTGTCCCTAAGGAGGGAGATCTGTGGCTGCGTCACTCAGCCTTAAATGTGTGTCTGCTGTTTCACAACAGATTTCCCTAGTTCACTGTTGACATATCCCAGTCAGAAATTGTAGTAAGGAATTAATGTAAACTTGTATTTGCCACACATTTCTAATAGCATAAAAACATTGCTTTTCTTGCCTACTATTTTGACCTAGTAATGTTGATGACTTCTTGCTCAATGTCAAATGCCTCATATATACAACAGCAATCTGTCCATGGGGAACATGTTTGAGTGTTTGGGGGTCATCCTTTTCAGCCAGCTATTGAATTTCCTGTGCTGTTCATTTCAGAAACAATAGGAAGAGACCAAAGATGGATATTCTCGTTACATTCCCAAATATTTTAACTTTATCTTGAAAGTGGCTGGAGAATGTCTATCCTAATTGGCAGACATTTGAAAACCAATGAGAGTGAGGAGAGTGTAGTGTAGAGGGGGGAATGTCTAAGTTTCAGGAGACCCAGATTTATGGAAACTTACTGGGGTTGTTGGTAACACTGTTCCTTAAAGAACAAGGAAAAGGCCCTGTGGTCCCTAAGATTACACAAATGTAAGAGTGGGTGATACATTTTATTGGATTGTTCAAAAAACCAAACAAATTGCAAGCATTCATGGGAAAATTTCCACTTCATCAGGCTGAACACAACTCCTTCATGGATAGTGCAGAAAAATTGTAGACAAGAGTCCAAAAATTGATGATACATATCTGTGAGAGTTGATGTCAGTCTTCTTGAGATTGCACTCAAGCATCCTTTCAGCATAGTTTGGAATTTTTACACTGTTAAATATCTCCTACAGCGTGAAAACATTTTTAGGTTCACTGTATGAATATGACAGCATATAATGTACATACACATGCAGACGGTATCTGATAACAGCAGAATAAAAGGGGTAAGGGAAGAAAATGTGGTTTATTAGATTGTATTAAAGTTTATACTATGACTCGACATGTTTTGAGATTTTTCAAGGCTGTTTACTTTTTGTAAGGTTTTTTTTCCAAAAAGTTTTCATTTTGTTTTTGAGTGAGGTACACTCCCCACTCTAAGCCATTGAAACATGGCTTTTCTTTTCTCCTTTATATCAGACAATTTTTTCTCAAGATGAAAGAAAGAAGTAGAATTATTGTCCTCCAAAGACAAAGTGGATCAATTTATCACTTTTGTGAATCTTTGTCTTTTTTGTTTTTAAGGGAAGAAGTGGTGGCTAAAAATATGATTGCTAAAAAATGCTTATCCCACCTTTCCTAATAGCTAATAGCTATCAGAGGAAACAATAAAATGAGAAGGACAATAATATAAACTGCACAAATTTAAAAGCTACAGAGGTTGAAACAGTAATAAAAATACAGGTTGATTTCCTTTGTGCATATCTTGTTAACTACGTAAATGAATTATATGCACATGTATTTAATTGGTTTGACCACTTTTAACCTAGAGGAAAGGATGAAGTAGACATTCCAATAAATATTGTTGTAGGTCTACTAGTTTGTTATGTGAAATTATCTTTCCTCAGGCCAGAAATAGCTGTTAGAAATACCTCATAGTTACAGCTGGAAGTATCTCAACACTGCAGAGAAGGAATCAAGGCAGTCTCTCCATGTTTATGAAATTCTGAAGAAAAAGTTTGAAACAAAGCAAACTAATCTACACAATCTCAGAAATGAGGGACTCTCACATCGGTTAAGAATTTTCTTCTTCAAGTTGTGGGTTATCTCTATCATCTATTTCTGATCTCATTTTCTCTCTCTCCCCAGGTTTCAGATAGTAGAAAATAGGACCCTAATTAATGGTCTCTACTGGTCAAGGACTGCTCTAGATTCTTGGAATACATCACACCCACCTGCTCACTGTGGGACTGATAGGAATACTTTGTATCTGAATTAGACAAGTGCCATCACAAGACAAAATGCTACCTGAAGCAGAATCCAAATACCCCCCATGCTGGTGCCAGCACTTTAAAATTGAGTTGGTGAACATGTGGCCCTCAAAATAATGTGGAAGTGCAGCTCTCATCAGCCAGTGTTACAACAGTTAAAAGCAGAGGCAGATGACAAAGTTTGGGGAGGGGGCTACCCCATGCTCAGTCCTGAGCCTACATCCTCTATTGGTAAGGGGAGTTCTGGTACAGTGACATCTGGAGGGTCACACTTTCCTCATTCATGCTTTATATGAACCCTTTTCAGTTAGGCTGTAGCCCAGAATCATTGAAACAGTTTTGGGGAGGAGCTAGTCAGTCTCTTCCTTCATTGTTTTGCAAGCCATGACATGCATGAAGGCTGCACTTGCAAACAGGTTTTCCAGGGTTCTTCCTCACAAGTAGAGCCTATATATGAGCAAGAACCCATCCTAATTAGATTTGTCGTTTCTCCCATGAGCGAAGCAATGAGGGAGGCAGCAGGATTAGCCTTTCCCCTGAAACTATGTTGATGATTCTTGATTTTAGAAAGACTGAATAGGGTTAGTGTCTTTCCTTACCACATGAATGTCAACTTCTGCCTTCATTTGCCTTGCAGTTCTGCACCCCCTTGTGCAGGTGCCTCCTGCAGCAGGCTGCTTCACCATACTATCCTGTGGAAAAGGGGCCTATGAGGATATTCTTCTCTGCCCTTCCTAGTTGTTGGAGTAAGGACAGGTCAAATATATTATAGCAACCATGACAATATCTGCAAGAATTTTAAAGACAGAAGCCACACAACCATACTTGAATCTGACAAGGCCCACCTAGAAACATAAGGGATTTCCCCTGAGAAGGGCTGTACCCAAAGGGGCATGTTAACACACCACATGAACCTATTGCATCAACACAGTGGGCATGGACCATATGAGCTCTATGAGGACCATCATCTTGTTTCAAGATATGATAGAATAAAAGTACTGATGATCAGTAGCAGGAGACTTTTGCTTAAAGCAAGAGGTCCAGAAGAAACTTAGAAGTGGATACTTAAGACACATTTCCTCATCTGTAGGAAGGAAGGTACACTGTATCAGGGCCTAGATATTCCAGGGGGCAACGTCATTACTTCAAGGGGGGAAACTGGGTCTAAATGGTAAGGATGTATGGCATCTGATGCTTTTGAATTTGTCTTCTTTTCATTTTCTGTAGAGATTTGCTGAGGCGTTGTCAAAGCATAATAAACAATATTCTGAATACTCAGTTGTTGACCCTCCTTCTCTAAAACTAAGAATATGCTTGAAGTAAGATTTGTGTTTTGAGAGACAGAGTTTTGTGTTTCATTTGTGTGCTATGAACTCCATGTAGGCATTTGAGTGTTCCTGCATAGGGCAAAACTGGGGACAGGATGTAGGTGTGGCCACAAGCCCCATCCCATAATGTTGCCTCATGCCTGCCAGTGTCCCAGAGTTCCCCACAATGAATGAAAGGTCTGTTGAATGTGTTTCCAGAGCTCCTGTAGTAACTGAGGATCTGACCTTATAAAATTTGACAAAATGTACAAATTGTACACACAGAGACCATATTGTCATACCTGGCTATAAACAGGAACCAGACAACAGAAACATAAAAAAGAGTAAGCACAGGAAATTGCAAAAATACATTGTATCATGGGATGTCTATGGGAGATGGGAAGTACGAGGCCTTCCCCCTGTATCCCCCAATTTATTTGGCAGGGTGGGGCATCCTGGCTGTCAACCCTAAGTATGGGGCCGTTCTACAGGGAGCAGTCCTATACCGCTTGCAAGGTTCCTAGATCTTATGGTACTAGCTGAAGTTTCAGGGAATAGCTGCACTTTTGTAGTCCTCAGCTCTGTGACATCAGAAAGACCAGCCTCCTGGTCTCAGGTTTTGGTCCTGACATCCCGGGGAAGGAATGCAGCTGACTCAGCAACCTTAAGTACTTCCCACAACTTCACCACAGTGTTTTTACGCAGCCCCATTCATTGCAATGGGGCATTTTAGAGGACAGTTTTTGCAATGAATGGTTTGTGGAGTAATACTACACTGCCAGGGGTTATTTTCTTCTATCCCAATTAATTTTTTTCCGCTCAGTTTCCCTAATGAGGACAGTTGCTGAATTACACGATGAGCATTCCTACACAGTCATTTGCAGCTCATTTAAGTTCCCATTAACCAGCTTTTCAACTCTCTTCAATAAGTAGAATGGAGAAAAATATTTGCAGCCCATATTTTAATGACATTATAACCCTATCTGATCACAGCTATTTTTTACAAGGTATCGGATTACTTGGAAGTCAATTTAACAATGAAAAAAGCCCAAAGAACATCAATCACAATGTTCTAAATTTCAGATATACTTATTTACCATATGACTCCTTGGGGATGAGGGGAAAACACTATGTACACAAATGAATTTAGATACGCAGCAAACATTTTTTCCAGTGGTGATATAATTAAGACTATAAAACATTGCCTGCAGCAAACAGCCATTGTGGGAACACCTAACATACACTTCTGTGCAAGACATCAGATTAAATTGGTCTTGATTTGCTGCAAAATGTATGTGATTGCCTATGACAAAGAATTTGGAACCCAGGGACGTTTATGTTGGTGTTTTATTTGCACCCTCACATGCTGTCTGTAGTTTGTGTGATTGGGAGGGACTTTTCTGGACTGAGGTGATTGTCTATCCAGCACTAACTAATTGTTCCTACCACCCTTTGAATTCAAAAAGAGCACCACTTCACTGCTGAGTGTCTCTTTCCCTCTTTTTCACCTGTTGGAGGCAGTTGTTTGTTTGCTGTTGATCTGTTCAGTTGGTTGCTAATATAAGTGCAGAATACACAAATATGTAAATTCAAGGAACTGTAGGTAAAGAAATGTTTGTTATTCTTTTTTCTACACATCTCCAAGTGTGTTATTGAGTCTTTAAGTGCCAGTTCATGAGAAAGGGATGGACTGTCTGGAGAACTTGCAGCTATTTTGTTTTGCAGTTCTTTATACTTCTGCTGCATAGCAAAAGGAACTTTACCAGAAATTCAAAATGCTGCAACAGTTTGCTTCAGGGCAACAACTACTGTATCGAACTATTCAATTCACAGTTTGCTATCCAGGTGGGAAGCAACAACAACAAGAAAAATGAAGTACTGCAAAATTTGGTCTTGCTTATTGAGAAATATTAATAAAGCATTCTTTGAAGGTGACTTAAGGTGTATGTACACTACAGTTTGATTCCACTTGAACTGTCATGGTCCCCATTCTGCCTCCAGCCCATGGCAGTTTCTGCCGAAGAGTTCTCAAACACTCCCCAGAACTATTGCAGAGAATTCTAAGCCCTTCATGCATCAGGTGTGTACACCTGAGCCAGTGTTTCCACTCATTTGCTTCTGGTCACATCTGGAACCCCACATGCATGGGGCAGAGCCCTCATGCAGCACTCCAGAAAATCAGAGGGAATATTGGACCCCACTGTTAGATAAGGGAGTCATAGTAGCAAAAGTGAAATCAAAGTGTGAAACTGTGTAGTGTAGACGTGCTCTTAGAGCAATGTGACATAGCTTTAGCAGTTGGATATCACTTTAAGTGTCATGGCTTCCTTCTGTGGAATCCTGGGATTTCTAATGTGCTGAGATACTGCAGATTCTCTGCCACACAGCTCTAGAACACTCCCCTAAATGACATCACTAGGGCTCTCTACAGAGAATTCTAAGTACACCACCAAAGTACAAAGCATAGAGTTCCACAGAAGGAACCCACGACACTTGAAGTGTTATCAAATTGCTGTAATTGTGTAACGTAGCTACATCTCTCTCTCTCCCTCCCTCCCTCTCCCTCTCTCTCTCCCTCTCCCTCTCCCTCTCTCTCTCTCTCTCTCTCTCTCTCTCTCGCTCGCTCGCTCGCTCTATATGTATTGGTGTGTGACTTCAAAATTCCAATCAGGATATTTTACCATTACATATTTCTGTTTTGTTTGGGAAAAATAATTACCTGAGATTTGAACTGATGATAGAGGTGATGGTGACATTATGAATAGCGTCTACATTTATTTCACTTGGAACTTAGAACTGCACCAAACATTCTTTCATTTGCCCTATTCATCCTTTCTTTTTTGGAAAGTATTAAGCACTCTGCTTGTGGGTTCTACTCAGTTTCT
This sequence comes from Intellagama lesueurii, assembly GCA_037013535.1. NCBI lineage: Eukaryota > Metazoa > Chordata > Lepidosauria > Squamata > Agamidae > Intellagama > Intellagama lesueurii. Next base: position 124,919,742 of record JBAJHW010000005.1, read on the forward strand.
CATTTCAAGAATCAGAGAAAAAGGATCATGGTTACATCTCAAAAAGACTTTTCTCAAAATTGGTTGCAAGGGAAACCTGAATAACTATTTGGATTAACTTTCAGAAACACATAGTGCAATAAATCTATGAGTCTTTAACTTGCAATAAGACTCTTCCTTATTTCTTTTCTTTCTTTTTTCTTTTTTGCTTGGATTAAGCTTGACAATTAAAATAACAAAATTCTGCTCAGATCGGCATTATATCTGCCAAATAATTAGATTACCTGCAATACCTGAACAATGTACACTACAAATCAACACTATGTCGATAAAGGTACAAACTAATTTTCAATGTAAGCCTTCTTGGTGTCTTAATGCCAAGCTATTTTACTTCATTATTGCAAGCACAAGCTCTTTGGAGCAAGAGGCTGCATTCTGTTTTAAAATCTAACAGATGCTAATGAATTCTCAGAATTTCACCAGTCTCAGGAAAGGTCTATTGATATATTTTGTAATCAGTTTGTAATCGTGATTGTGGATAGCCAAGAAGAACTGCAAATACTGTTGCCAAGCTTGTTTCACACTTTGAGGAGAAATACTAATTAAACAGAAGTGTGTGTTTTGGAGTTATTACTAAATGGATATTCCCAACTGGTGGAGGCTGGTGACTGTGATTTGATGAAAATAGTACCTCTGCTTAGGTTTTGTTTAAACTTTACAGGAGCTATCCATAGCCCTCAACTGCTTCTGTCAGATAGATTCAACACCTTGGATAGCTCATCTAAAGTTCCAACTAAAACTTGAATTCACTGCCTCCCACCCCTTGGTGAAATCAGGCTCACTAACTCCCCACACTGCTCCTAGCAATAAAATAGTTTTTCAAGCAAATATGAAATCACAGGTCCTAGACTGAAATCCTATACTCTCTTATGTCAGTGAAGACCCAATGAACTCCCTTGGGAGTCAGTCCTAATTTAATAGACATACACATGATTTAGTAGTTAAAGGATCTATATGATCTTCCAATGGCTATTGACTATGATTGTTCAGTAAGGGCATATGTTCTGTGACAATGAACTTCTAAATGCCAGCTGCTAAGGGTAGATAAATGCACGTGCATTTCCTTTGCTGCCTTACATGGGAAACAAACTGCTGGCATTCTGTCCAACAATATGTTTCGTATTTTCTTATCCATCTTCTTTCATCTTTTTACCACACTGTAGTGTAGAAAAATCAGCAGGAGGCAAGGAAAGGATAGATAGAAAATGGCCAAAAGAATTAGAGTATCTTCAAATTATATGTACATTTTTTAAAAAATGAAATAAAAAGTGTATCCATTAACCTAACGAGATGCTTTCAGAACAAATGACACCAATGAATGTGACCATAGCTCAGTGTTAGCACATGGTCAGTAGTAGTGTAAGAAACAGAAACATTGCCAATAAGTGTAGACTGCACCAAGTTAACTTGGCCTTAGTTTATGGTTGTTTTCCTCAGCATCTTTAGACTCACAAGATCCTCATTCTTCAGCCCATTTCAAATATCTCTTATGCTCCTTCTGAGACATTGCAATATTTATTGTACATTAGTGAAATTGGAATTTAGGGGCAGATGTGAGTGAAATGCTTTGCTCCTCCAAGGGTTCCAAGGACAGTCTGTCCACAGAGAAATGCAATACATACCCTGGGTCAAACACCCAAGGGGCAACTTTTGCTGCCTGATAGTGTCCTGAAGCATAGTCCTTTGCTTACTTCTTCAACCATCTTTGACAGCCCCTTAACCTCAAGGGGTTAAAAGATAACTATTCACTGAGACCAGAAATTGCATTCATCCATCTATCCATTCATGCATGCATGCATTCATGCATTCATGAATTCATTCATACCAGCTATGTTGTCTTCAGAACTCTGACAGTTGTACTCTCAGCAGTATAGCTACTGGCCATACGGGCCAGGGGATTTTGGAACATGTAATTAAAAAAAAGAACAACAGCCAAACCCTTTTCCAAGCTCTGCACTTAGATATGTGATCAGATTGGGGGCTTTTCTTGCCTATAGTAACCAATAAGAACTTTTCTATGGAAGGTCATGGATTTTGTCCCTATTCAGGGACAAGATAAACATCAGCACAGCAAAAAATCATCAGCACAGAACAAACATTCCATTTGGAAGAGTCCTAAGAATCCAGTTTGCTTCTGTCTGTGGAGCTCCGTCCTGGATTCTGGTTTCTTAGTCACAAAAGAGTGTAAAGACAGACTAGGAATAGATTTTTAAATGCCAAGACATCATTTTGGGGATCTTCACCAGAAGGAAACAAGTTAACCTCACAACGCAATTATACTTCAGTTAAAATCTGCCAGAGCCTTTGCTTCATTTTGCTGGAAGAAAACCAACTCATTCCAAATAACCTAATTAAAGTGCCACTTGATAGCAACTGAGGAGAAAATGTTCCCTCACACATATCAGGTTGTTTGCTTTAGGGCACTTGGCAGATAATCACTTCTTTACTGATGGGCATTTAGAACACTGTCTTTATTGGCTGCTGTGGCACTTTCTCCCAAATCTGTTGTCCCAGTAACTGTTGGTTCAATAACAGGCAGCAATGTTTTTACTACCAATAATAGACTGAGATGCTTTTACTACTTGGCACAATCCACCGAGTGTCACTCCTGTGGAATCACACTCATTTGAGTGGAATACATTTATAGTCATTAAGAAAAGTAGAGCAGTGGTACATCCTGTACACAGCAAAGACATAGAATGCAGCAGCCTTGAAGTTACAGTTCTTCTGATAACAGCAACAATTTCTATTACATATATTAGCCTTTGGTTGTTGCTATAAATCCTCAGATAACCTTCCTCCAAGAATGATAAGCACAATTGTGGGAGGTGATACAGATGATTTTCTAATGTATGCCCATCTAGCTTAGTAAATCCTAGGGGCTGCCAAGAGAAAATAGCTTATACAAATCAATGACAGCACTCCCAATGGAAATGGATGCTCCATATCTCTTTCCAGCTGCTAATGGTCCCAGGCAGAGACTGCTCAAGGGAGCTCTGACCAAATCCATCAGCTATTGTCAGAACAGCATGGGTGCTTCAATGTTAGCGTTAAGTGTTCAGGACTGGAACTGAAAATCAGGAATTGTGTCATCGCCATAAAATTTATGACTGCATTCCACTAGCCCTTGGCAGGGGGCAGAGGTGCAGGGAAATTTGTTGAGCATGGCTGAGCTTGCTTTATTAATCTCCATCCACAAATGTGTAACACTTTTAATTACTATATTCAACTGACTGCCAGCATGCACATGTCTGGAATGATTAGAAACAACATAAGTAAAACAGGGCAAAAGTTACTAATGGCTTATTCTTCTTGCTTGCAATCCTAGCAAAGAAAGGCTGTTAGGGTCAAAACCTTGTTTGCGCCACCAAAATTTCATTCAAAAGGCAATCTTTTGAGTATTTCAGAACATTTCATCAGACTGGCCATTGCCATTTTGACAGATCTGAAATTTCAGCTATTTTATGGTGTTTTGGTGGCCCAGTCAGAGTTAATACCCAATTCTGCTTTCTCATTTTATTCCCAGACCACACAACTACGTTTCTTCTTTTGTTTCTTGAGATGTCTGTATCTCTCTTCTAGTTCTCCTGCTCATATATTACTCTTCTGTTCTCTCCATTTTCTCACTCACCTGACTTTGAATGCACATGTATTAAAAACATTCTGTGCTGCATTTTCAAAAACAACTTGAGGCAATGTTTATTGAATGATTAAAGCAAAGCATACCAATAAACTAAAATAATCAACAGCATAGTTAAGATAAAATATAAAATAAAATATGAAATATCACACACAGCAGCACAATTGGAAGCCATATTCTATTTTCCCATAGCATAAAACCCCCCAAAACAAACAAACAAACAAACAAAAAACAAAAAAACCCTGCAGAACACATAGGTTTTACAGGGTCATTGAACAGAACTGGTGATCCTTCTAAGAGAAATAGTTTCATAGATCTAACCATCTAAGCAATTCTGTTCCTTACAGCTGATCAGCTTACCTTCTGATATTGAGAAGCTAATGAAGGACTTAAAGGCAAGTAGACTCAAGCAATAAAATGTGTTTTCTAAATGGGGCCAGCAACAAAGTAGATCAGGATCTGCCATAGGTTTTTACCAGTTTCTGATTTCCAAATGTTTAATAATGGCAAGGAATAGAGAAAGAGAAAAGAAATGCTGCCATGATGAAAAGAAATGTTCATTCCTTACATGTAAAACATGAGTTTCTTGATCACATCTTTATTGAGCTTTGCTGGCCAGTTTTAGAGCTGGATCTATTTGAGTCATTCTGCTTTTGGAACAGCTTCTTTTAGCAGACCACCACCCTCCCCACGCTCCAGTCTGCAGCCTTCCATATGCCCCCAAAATCTGTGATGGAAAGTTGGAGGAAATTTTTTTCAGGTGGTGCAGTGGACTTCTTGAGAGATAGAAGGGAAAAATTCCCATTCCACTGGACCATCCTTAGCATTAGGCAAAGAGAGGTGGCTGCCTCAGGCAGCACAATTTGGGTATCATGAAATGGAAAGAAAATGTCAGATGTTTAAAGTATTTGTCCTGCATATTTACTACTGGTGATGGCAAAAGATGCTTGTGGGATGGCCAAAGACCAAAATAACTGGCTTCAGGTATTACAACACCTTGACTTAGGTGATTGGGGGGTAGTGGCATTTGTGGCACTACCTCTGGTGGCAGAACATATTGGACATCTTGCCATTGCACTAGCAGATATCTGCTAGCAGAGCAATGATTTAAATATTAGTCTTCTGCTGGAATTTCTTTGTGAGAGTAATGCAAGATATACATTGATGTGCAATTGTGTAAGAGAGCTGTGCAGTTGATAACTGGCTTTGCCCATTATGAAGCCTCATTTTGTATCTAGCTATAGCTGGTAGAATAGCTCTTCCCCTTAAAGGTGGAGAGTGAAGTCTCTTTCCCCACCTGCAAATTGTATAGTCCCAGGTTTCAGTGACAGGGACTAACACCTTGAGATGTTATATGTCTTTACGGCCTTAACACTCAATGAGTGCATCAGGCCCAGGGAAGTAAAGCATATTATATGATGAGAGTGGTTAAACCACGTACAGCACTATGACACCATTAAACTCTTTGCCTTTGGCACCAAAATGTTTTGCATTTTGGGTAATTTATTGTGCAGTGCCAGTAAAAGCAAAACAGCACACAGAGAAAATACAGGAATACAGCCTTATATTGAGGGCATGCACTGGATTTGGTTGACAGCTCAGTATAATTAGCTGTTCAATCTTCTAAGCTCTATAAATTGGGTGAATCTGCTACAGATGAAAATCAAGGTCTTAATTATTAAAGTAAGTATTTATTTAAATTATTTATTTGATTTATATCCTGCCTTCATCCATTGCTGGAGAATTTATTATTTTAAGTATGACCAAATTTGAATATGATTTTTTTAAAAAAAGAGAGATCTGTACCTGCTAGAGTGATATACGCAAGTGTTATCAGTAAAGTTGGTGGAAGCCAATATTGTTGACAGAAGTTCAATCCAGCCCACAGAGCTTCAGGCTTGCAAAGCTGAAGGGTACAGAAAAAATGGAGTAGATATCTACTATCATAAGCACAGTTGCCTTTAGGAAAACGGCACATTTCTATCAATTTAAACTAAAGCAAGCATAGCAAATTATGACTTCATATGCTATTGTGTATGTTCATGGTTCTGTACTTTCTCCACTCTTTTCAAGAGTAGTGATTGCTCTGTGGCATCAGAGACAGTATGACACTGAACTGGTTAAAATCATTCAAGTCATCGGTGTTAGGTGGCTTGTTTAATATTTCTTATTATCTGACAGTAAACAGTTTTGTTTTGTTTTTAAATGTTACAGTGGTGCCTCGACTTACGACCATAAGATGGTCATAATTCGAAATGGTTGTAAGTCGAAGCAGCATTTCCCATTGAAATGCATTGAAACCTGATTAATCCGTTCCGGCTGTTTTTTGGTTGTATCTAGAGGCGCCGGTTGCAAATCGAAGCATTCGTTCCCATAGGAACTAATGCAAAAGCGGTTAATCCGTCCTCTACCACTAGGTGGATAATTTTTCTTCTTTTAACCTAAGATGACTTAGGTTTAAAAAAGGGCAGGAAAGAAGGGAAGGAGGGAAGGAACAATGGGGAAAAGAGGAAAGAAAGAAGGTCATCACAGGGGCACACAGACCCCTCAGACAAAGGTTTGTGCTGTTAAGCACAAAAAGAGAGAAGATAGAGAGAGAGAAGACAATGGGGGGGGGGAGAGTTTGGAGTCTAAAACACCTTTTGAACCAAACACTTTTTAAACCAAACACTGCACATTTTAAACCAAACACCTTTTAAACCAAACCAAGCACCTTTTAAACAAAACACATTTTAAAACCAAACACCTTTTAAAACAAAACACATTTTAAACCCACCCATCAACACCTTTTAAAACAAAAGAGAGGTCACAGTACACAAACCCTAGGAGCCACAGAATCCAGCAACCATTATTCCAGCAAACAGACCCCCCTTAGCACAAAAAGAGAGCAGAGAGAGAGAGAGAAGACAATGGGAGGGGGGGAGACTTGAGTCTAAACCCCATTTTACACCATGCCTGCAACCACAGCCCCTCACATAAAATTTTCTGATTTTAAAACAAAAAGACTTTGGAGTCACATTTTAAACCCACACATTTTAAAACAAAAGAGAGGTCACAGTACACAAACCCTAGGAGCCACAGAATGCAAAAATAAATAAAAAAATTTTACATTTTAAAATTACAGTCTAATTTTCACATTTTAAACCCACACTGCAAGACCCATCAGAGCACAGAAACATAACCCCCCCACCTAGCCCAAACCCAAGCTGCAAAAACCCTGTACAGTAAATACAGTACTCACCCAGAACAGGCAGTCTCTCTGTTTTAAAAAAGAAAGTCAAAAATCCAAAAAGCAATTTTTTTTAAAAGCCAAAAAAAATACAGTACAGTACAGTACCAGGCAGTACAGTACGAAGCAGTACCAGGCAGTACCAGGCAGTCCGAAGTCTCTCTCTGTATCCACACTCTCTAACCACTGGGGCGAGGTACAGAGAAGCAGCCTCTTCGCTGACCAACGGTTAACTGAAAGCAGTTCAAATTTCCCGCTTTCCCTGCATTTTTTTTTCTGGTCGCAAGTCGAAGCAAAATTTTGCAACCGGAGCTGTTTGTAAGTCGAAATGGTCGTAAGTAGGGACGTTCGTAAGTCGAGGCACCACTGTATTTCCATATTGACCTTTCTAACCAAAATAACTGCTATGAAAATATGGAGAGAACAATTTTGTATTCTTGCTAGTATTGACTTTGCCAACCAAGATGGGGGTGTAATGGATTGATGTATCAGGAAAGAGAAAGAGATGCTTGATTACATTGTTCTTAATTTTATTGCAAGATGTGATCCAATGCGCACACCAGGCAGCCTGAGGCCAGCACTATCTTTCAAAGCCAAAGTAGTCTCTCTGGTGTGTCATTGTTTTCACCAACTTTAATAGCTGCCAGTTTATATCTGTCTAGGATTATCCAAACAATTACTATACACTATCAACATAGATTATTACGGGATGCCATACATGGGGCTGATCCTAAGGACTGCTTAGAAATAATGAGTGCACAATACAGTGTGTTTATTAACTAGAACTGGACAGAGAGGATGTCTCCTACTGGTTGTCAAAACTGCTTTTTTTTCTTGCTTGTGATCCATTTCTAGGCATAAGTCAAAAATGGGTCTTCTATATCAGTGGTTCCTAGCCTTGGGCATCCCAGATGTTTTTGGACTGCAACTCCCAGAAGCCTTAACCACTAGATATGCTTCCCAAGACAGCTAAACAGGGATCAGAGATGTGAAATTTTCTGTTGTGTCATCTGACTTTGGAATTTCCATCCCAGAAGATTCAACTGGCCCCATCTTGTTTTCATTATGGCATCAAATATTAATTTTTTTAAAACTCTTTTATTTTCCTATACTTTTGAAATGTCTTTATGCTGGTGCTTTATATTGCAATTTTTAATTTATTTATTTTTACTAATATGATTAATTAGTGCATCATTTTAATTGACCTAGCAAATTAGGCTGGATTTTTCTAGCAGAAGAAATTGGGAAACCTAATTTCTTGCATTTTATTGTTGGTTCAGTTCCTTCTGCAACCCTGACACATATATTAAGAACACAATAAGAGTTTGGCTGTGTGATGCCAAAAGTCCACCTAGTTCAGCATTCTGTTTCCAACAGTGTCTGGAAGTCCATTGCTGGACATGGTGGCAACAGCTCTCTGTCGTTATTTGTTCTCCTAGTGTAGTGTAGGGATAGCATGTAGTGTGGCATGCTTTTGACGAGAGGTCCAGCCACTCTCTTATATCCCTCGCCATTCCCCATTTTTCCTTTTCCCCTCTATTCAGCCCCTTGTGGCTGTTAAGCATGCTTACTCTTTAGAATTGCTGGATTACCAGCATTCTGTTCCCTAAGATTTCAGGGTCAAAAACTGACAAATGGCTGTGTACTTGGCCCTGTTCACTGATTTGTACAGGCAGCTCCATCCTTGTGGACGTTGAATTATAGTTTCTCAATGTTAATGCAGAAATTCTCTATCTAGACTACCAGGTGGCTGTCTCTGCATCTTTTATATCTCCAATATCTTCATCTTTCTTCTCCAGCCATTCTGTTATTCTTTCTCTCAAGTGATGTTCAGGGTTTTCTCCTCAGAATTCCATGACCACTGAATTCTCAGTGGACTGTTTCAGAGTCCCCTCTCACCTGGTGCTGCTTTTAGGAATTTCCTCCATATAGATTGTTGTATTTCTACAACATGGAGTCATCTTATGCCTCATTCTTGTGAAAGGCTGATGCTATTTTGGCTCCAACTCTATGTTCATGGGAAGACTTGATTAGAAATAAAGTCAATTATATTGCCTACTTCCATTGTGCTACTAGAGCTAATAGTCACTGATAGACCTTCATTCTTCAAGGTTCTTCAGATAGCTTCTTCAAATAGGGTACAGTTATTTGCAAAACTATATATTTCTTTAGAACCATGACAAGATACTGGAATTGAAATGAAATGATAGGGTGTTGGTCATATGGATGTTTATGAGAATGCTAAAATGTAGTGTGGTTCCCAACCAGTGGTTCCCAAACTTTTTCCACCAGATATTTTGAATCTAACTACTAAATCCACTAGACAAGATAGCAAGTGGTCAAGCATTTTGGAAGCTGACATCTGGAGGGCCAGAACCTCTGATCTTGGTGGCATTGCCTAGTGATCCAGGCTCAGGCATGGGGCAGACACAGGTGCCCTAATGAATGATTTATACAGAGAGTGGAAAGGGCAAATCTGATCTTTTTTCTTCTGAATCTCTCAACAGTTTTGATACTTTTGGTCATGGTATCTTTCTGTATTGCTTGGCTGATTAGGCATAACAAGCACAGTGAGTGAATCTAATCCCATTTTGACAGTCAGTTGTGAACAAGGTTAAAAAGGCTCAGACTTAATCCAGAGAAGATGGAACTGCAGTCAAGCCTCTGCTCATGACCTGAGTTCTGTCTTGACAGATTTGGGTAGACGGCTTGAAATTGACTCAATCTTCTATCCTTCCAAGGTCAATAAAATGAGTACCCAGCTCACTAGGCATCAAAGTATTGTTTTTATTATTATGTTTTAAACCACCCAGAGAATGTCTGGAAGTTGAGTCATGGCAACTGGACTTCTTTCTTATTAGGTTGAAACATTTTGCTACTCATCCAGGTAGCTTCTTCAGTCTGAAGAAGCTACTTGGATGAGTAGTGAAACATTTCAACTTAATAAGAAGTCCAGCTGCCATGACTCAGCTTCCAGATAACCTCACCTGGATGACTGAGAATCTTCACAGATACACTCAGATAATGGTTTAGCACTATGGGTAGTATATACTGTAAGTCAAAACAACAACTATTACTACTACCTTGGGTGAGGAAATCTGCTGATCTAGATAGATAGATTCAACTGTTTGAGAATGCCATCCCTGTCAGGAACCAAATTCATTTTCTAAGCTACTCTGGGAGGACTGTGATCTTGAACCTCAGCATGATCTTGAAGGAGTTAAAATAGTCTGTGAATTATTTGTCCACTTAGCAAGTACTGTTCTCTTCAGAGCCCCAGCCTCTTAGCTATCACCTGATCTTTTGAGATCCTGGGGATTTGCATTTTACACATAATCTTTGTGTTTTATATAATTTCCTTATTTCTAAGCTCGTTTTGCTACAGTAATTGAATCCTCCTTCAAATACAGAAGTAGATCCAATACTGCCTGTAAAATAATGAACATATTATCCTCACAGTCCAGTCATTATAAAGATATTACACTATCATTAAATTGAATCTATTATTCCAGTGTTAAAACAATTGATCAATATCTATTACCATTCACTGAATACCGTGACCAAAATGAGATTTTATAATAAATAAGCCACAAAGTAATGATCCTTTTACTCTGATATATTTAAAGTTACCCTCTCTAAAGCACAGTATTGCCTTAAAGAAAACTACAAAATATTTAACAAGAGTTCCAAATAGGTAGATAAGCAAGAGTTTCAGACATCTGGATAAAAGTTTTGCTAGAAAAATTAGTTTTTACTTGAGACTATCCCCTATTTTACTCAGTAGGACATACTTGACAATTACAGACATATAGAGTCAAGTTGCAAAGCTTTACAATATTAATCACGCTTTCTGCAGGAGTTTATGGGTACTTGAGACTGAATGAGGTATCTCTAAACTTTGGCCAGAATCCCGAGAGTTATGGTAGGTCTGCTCACTGATCTTGGTTATGCCCAAAGATAATTTTTGACTGCTTCTCTGTGAAAAGCTAGGTCATTTTTCAATCATGCTTTGAAATTACATTAATCTTCAAAAGCACTTTGCTGTCTGGAGCGAAAGAAAGGGGCTGTTGTTTAGAAAAAACATATCCAAGCATCTTTGACTGATCAGAGCGAGTCCAGGACATCTGGACAGCATGAGATGGCATCCCCTAGCCACTCAACAAGTGCTGACTATACTGGTAGTTGAACTATTCCAAGTACTACTGTTTAGTGATGAAAAAGTATCCACTGCTACACCTGAAGTTGCAATTTAGTTCCGGGGGGGGGGGGGGGGCTCAAGGCAGATTCTCTGGAATATATTGCTCTTTCTTCCCCAAATGAGAACAGCCAGCTCTACCCATCTACTTCCTGAGGCAGCTGCTTTAGTCTGGGCAATAGTAAGGCTGAACTAATTCTACAGTTTAGTTCCTAAACATTACATGGTAGCTGCTGCAATACAGATGACTAACTTTCAACAAAGAATAAGGAGATATCTTATCTATAATGACCTCTACTTTTGAAAAGTATTTTCCTCCAGTAAAAAAATAAAATGGCCCTCATACATTCCAGGGGACAATCACTGTCCAGAAAGAAATTGGGAATTGAACTTATCTAAATGTACAGTAAAAGCTGTAATAGCAAAAGGAAATGGAAAGCCTTCCATTAGACAATAAAAGTGCAGTTCATGTATTCCGTACAGCGGGGGAAATAAAGCAGGTGCACCAGAAGAATCCAAAAGTCATGAAATATGGGATAATTACTATAATGACATTTAAACATTCTAAAATTGTCTTAATGTCTATTGAAATTGACGGCTTTGAAAAGTCTCTTAGAGATGATGGTTCCCAAGCAGGAGAGATAAAATAGGAATCAAGTTGCTCTAAAGAGTTCTGAAGCCAGTAGAGTTTCAGAGGTTTCACCATCTTTAGAATATTCTCCTAAAACTACAAGAGGTCAAAACAGCACCACAATGCCCAGAACTATTTGTATATCTTCCACAGTCCCTTCTGTGAAGTCTTTAAGGAACAGGAGCTTCTTGCTGGATTGGGAAAGACATATCTATACAGCAGGATCATTTTTCAGAGCTTGGGAAACATACTTCTTTTTTGGACTATAACCCTCAGAACTTCTCAGCCACCAGAACCACTAGAGATGGGCACGAACCGCCAATTTGGCAGTTCAGCATGATTCACTTCTTGACCGAACAGTTGATCCATGGTTTGGTGCCCTGCCCCCTCCAATGGGCAACCACTCAGAGGCAGCACTGCAGGAGTTGGGGCTGGATGCTGCCACCAAGTGGATGCCTGTTGGAAGGAGCAGGGTACCAAACTGCAGATCAGCTGTTTAGCCAGGAAATGAACTGCGCTGAACCACTGCACCGGTGGTTTGTGCCCATCTCTAATAGCCACTAGCCTGCAGCAAGAATCCTATTAGTTATATGCACCAATGGAATTCAATTGGCCCAAATCTCAGCAGCAAACTGCTAAGAGTTAAAAAAAAATCAGTGTGGATATCTGCTGTTGCAACTTGAGTAGAGATTGGGGTATTCGTATTTGTATACGAATACGAATATCCCCATGCAGCTGGAGTTAATGAGGGTCCGGCCCTTGGGGCTGGACTATCCACTCACACATCCGGTGGCGGCGGCAGCCCCTCTCTTCCTTCCAATCATTCTGGAGGGCCGCTCAACTAGCCACTCTGCAGCCTTGCAGGAAGACTCACCCTCCCTCCCTCTGCCAGGAGTGGCTAGACAACCGGGAAGAGAACGGCACTTGAGAGCGATTGGAAGGATGAATGGGACCAGCAGCGGCAGCGGACGTGTGAGTAGACGGTCCAGCCCCAGGGGCCGGACCCTTGTTAACTCCAGCTGCGCGAGAGGTGGAAGGCAGCAGAAAAAGAGGAAGACCAAATGCGAGATGGACTGACTTTCTAAAGGAAGCAACAAGCTTGAGTTTGCAAGAACTGAGCGGAGCTGTTGAGACATTTTGAGACAGGACTGTCGCGATTTGACCCTTTTTGATCCCACACCTCTGGAACCTATGTGGCGTTGGACCCACTCGTGCCTTGGTCTGTCCACCTAGACTCAGACCTCAGAGCACACCAGGGCAAAACTAAACTCTTTCCTTTCTTCCACTGCTGCCACCAGGAGATCCCTAGATCCCCATAACTCCTTTAGAAAGAATCAGGTCCACTCTTTAATGAAATAGAAAGATCTTTAGTTTATTTGCTTATTTGTTTCAGCACTTCAACATTCAGTTCTATTCCTTCTCCCTTCCAGTCACTGGTCAATCACTTCTCAGATCTCCTACTATATTTTCATCATTCTAATCACAATCACATAAATCTCTGAACTCTCTAATCAACTCCTTCCAAAACTCTGATCTCCTTTCTCCCCCTCAGGCTCTGCCTCTTATACTCTGCCTCTTGGCTCCGCCTCTCAGCAACATAAATATGCATGACTCACTCTAACTAAACCTGAGCCATGACCACATTTAAAGGAGAACGCTACAGACCTCCCCCCTTACTTAGGTTTGTTTGGGAGGGGAAACACATTTTTCCTCCTGAACAAACAGCTGCAATAGCTTAAACTTTTTTTTTTCATAACATTTTAACTTTCACATTTTTACTAAATATCAACCAAATACCTTACCTTATCATTTAATAATCAATACAATACTTTACCTTTTCATCTACTAATCAATAATATACATTACCTTATCATTTAATAATCAATACAATACTTTACCTTATCATCTACTAATCAATAATATACCTTACCTTACCATTTTACAAAATTTACAACCATAGAGAAATCACGATCATGAACTTTTACATACATAATTAACTGTGAATTATAGTCCATTTCAGTTTATAATAAAAGTCCTGGTATCATTCATCTAGCCTCCTGGAAAGCACATCTGCGACAACGTTGTGGGTTTTCGAGGCAAGAACTGAGTCTCTGTTGCAAAGGCAAAATTTGCAAAGTCCAAGTCTCTCACTTTTCCATCGTAGTCTGGCGCACCATGGACTGGTCCGGTTGTGGTCATCTCCTTCAGCTGGACACACCTCTGCTGGTACTCAGGAGTCCCTCTGTTGACCACTGGCTCCTTTCTCCGCACCCTTTTCCGTCGACTGGCGGTCATCGGCCACTCGGTTGTCCACAGGATGTCATCTGCTGGTCGTTTTAGTGTGACGTCATCTTTAAGTCTGGCTCGGGGCTTCACTTGCTCAGCTAGGGAAAGGGTAGGCAGTTCCCTCTTCTCCTCCCGAACATCTTTAGATGCATCCCTCTTTAAGGCATCAGGGCCTTCCTCCTTCTGTATCACATAATTGACATTGTTCAATTTTGTCACTACTTTGTAGGGATCCTCCCAAGCTAATTGTAGCTTGTGACCTTTGACTGGCCTAAGCAAAAGAACTTCATCTTCAGGCCCAAAAGTTCTTTCAAGGGCTTTCTTGTCATACCAGGTCTTCTGCTTAGTCTGGGCAGCCCTTAAGTTCTTTCCGGCTATCTCTAGAGACCTTTGCAGGGTGTTTTGCAACCTGTGCATATATTCTACCACTGACTCTGGGTCACTTTCTCTATGGTCTTCCCAGTTCATGCGGAGCAAATCTAAAGGTCCACGCGCCTCTCGTCCTAGCAGTAACTCAAAAGGACTAAATCCCGTGCTCTCTTGAGGGATGCTCCTATAAGCATATAGTAAGGGTTGTATTTTGCAGTCCCAATCATTTGGGTTCTCTGCTACATACGCCTTAATCATGCGCACTAAAGTGCCATTGAATTTCTCAACTAGCCCGTTGGTCTCTGGATGATATGGAGTCGAATTGATTTGGGTAATTCCACAAGCCTTCCATAACCTTTTGATCAGTTTGGATGTGAAACTCATTCCCAAATCGCTGACTATCTCGCTGGCAAATCCCAATCGGCTCATGTAATTGATTAGGGCATCTGCCACGGTGTCAGTTTCCATGTTGCGCAAACGAATTGCCTCGGGATATCTAGTGGCAAAATCCATTATGGTCAAGATGTATTTATTTCCCCTACGGGTGGCATTAGGTAAGGGACCCACTAGATCGATTCCCAGCCTTTGGAACGGTGTAGAGATGACTGGCAGAGGACATAATTTGGCTTTGGTCCTGTCCTGCCCAGTCCCTCGTCTCTGACAGACATCACACGTTTTACAGAAACAAGTAATCTGTTTGCCCATACCTGGCCAAAAGAAGTTCTGGCCAACCCGTCTTTTGGTTCTGGTGATCCCCATGTGAGCTCCAAATAAACTGCTGTGAGCTTGATTAATGATTTTCTCCCTGTATTTACTAGGGACCACTAATTGCTTTCGGGGTTCCCCTTTTCCTCGGTATGGAGTAGCTAACGTTTCCCTGTACAGAAGGTCTTTGGTTAAGCTAAAGCTCTCAGGGCACTCAGGAGACAGTACAGTGGGAGTCCTGGCAGCTTCAAAGCAAACTCCCAAGCTAATGTCCTCCTTCTGCTCCTGGGCAAAATTGTTATTTGTTTTGGGATTCTGTAGTAGCATGAGTTCTGCCTCAGCCCTATCATCAAGCTGGGTTGCCACGGTAACCGCTCCACCTGCTACAGTATCGGTTTGAGCTGCAGAGGGTGAGTTTTGACCCCCCTTTGAGCGGGTAAGCACTAACGCACTCTTGACATGCTCTATTAAATCCCAACCAAGGAGAAAAGCTGCTGGTATTTCATCTGACACAGCTATTTGCCACTTTCCAGACCAATTCTGGTATTCTACTGGTATCTCAGCCACTTTTAAAACCACGGTTTCCTTCCCAATTCCCTTTAAAGACATTTCTTTGCCAGGAATAATGTCATCCTGGGCTACTAAATCGGAATGGACAATGGAGATTTGAGATCCTGTATCTCTTATTGCAATGTACTTCTTTCCTTTCACAACTAT
This sequence comes from Intellagama lesueurii, assembly GCA_037013535.1. Taxonomy (NCBI): domain Eukaryota; kingdom Metazoa; phylum Chordata; class Lepidosauria; order Squamata; family Agamidae; genus Intellagama; species Intellagama lesueurii. The sequence goes on from JBAJHW010000005.1 coordinate 124,935,553, forward strand.
CTCTTCACCTGCGTTTCTGAGAAGGGTCTGGTCATTGCTGATATAGAAACAATGTACTACTTGGGCTATAGGAATATCTTCCTCCTCATGGTCAGTAGAAGTGGTGGCGGTTATGGGATCAGGTCTCTGTCTACTATTTTCCTCCCCTGATTCCACTTGCTTGACACAATACACCTTTTTGGTTAGAGAATCATTTCTCTGCAAGTTGGGGTATGGTTGCCTACACTGGAATTGTAAGTGGCCTGGTTGCCCACAGTTAAAACATTTAAAATTCCTTTTGTCATTCTGAGGTACTTTGGCGAACCGTGCCTCAGGGTTTGATGTTTTTGGCGGGCTAGCCCTTGGCAATTTTGGGGAACTCCCGCCCTGACCTTCTCTCTCAGGATTCCTGCTGAGGTAATTTTTATTAAAAGGCTTTTTATAGTTATTGTCCCAGTTTGGTTTATTTACTCTCAGCTCTGAAAATCTAGGGTTCCTGTAAGCATTAATCAAATCAGTTTGTTCTCCCGCTTCCCATAAATTTTTAGGATTCTTGTCCCTTACTAAATACCGTAGTTCTCCAGGTAATAGGGAGTAAAACTGTTCTAGCCCAATTAAATCCTTCAACTGTTCTAAAGAAGTGATCTCCTCTCTTTCAATCCACTTTTCCAGAGTCTGCGCCAATCTAGCTCCCAACTGAGAGTACGATTCATCCTGCTTTTTAGAGAGAGAGCGAAATTTCCGCCTCAGGTGTTCAGAGTTCAGACAAAATCTTGAATAAACCATCTTTTTATATGCCTCAAAATCTCTTGCCTTCTCGGGATTCATCTGGGCATATATTTCTGCCAGATCTCCACTAACCTGCGCTCTTAAAACCATCATTCTATCTTCATTTCTGATTTCAAAGTCATTGCAGGTGCGTTCAAAAGCAATGAGGAAGGATTCAGGACAGTCCCCTCTTTTGTACTGGGGAAACTTCTTCAAGTCTATCTTTGACAGGATTCCACCTCCCCCACTGTTGTTATTATTAAGATTATTGTTTAGAGCAGAAATCTCTAGCTGTCTCATCTGTAGTTGAAAATCCATTTCTTTTTGCCTTAATTCTAGTTTCCTTCTTCTCTCCTCCTGCTCAAATTGTCTGGCCTCCTGCTCAGCTCTGAGCTGTAGTTCCTTAAATTTAAATTCCCGTTCCAGTTTCCATCTCTCAAATTCTTGAGGGCTTAATTCCTTATTTCCCTCCAATTCCTGAGGTAACTCTTCAGACTCAGGACTCCCCCTTGTGGCACGTTTGGGAGGCATCTTTTCCTTTTTGGGGTGATTAGAGCAGCGTTCACTAATTTTTTAAAAGGACCTATCTTTTCTCTTATTTTACTTCCAGTTACTGATATAAATTTTTCAAGCCTTATCTTTTAGTACTTTCCCTCAGATCTGCTATGACCTGGCTTCTGCCTTATCCACAGCGCTCTCCTATCTCAGAGCCTGGGATTTCACAGCAAGCCCTCTGATCCTCAGATCCTGAGGTAAAACTCAGAAATTTCCTCACAGAGTCGTTCCCTATCTTAGACCCCCCTGATCTGGGTTCTGAGGCTCCGCTACTAAGCTTTTCCCAAAAGCTCTAGCAGGAACCAAACCTCATTGCCACAGATCCTGTCTAAAAGGTACCCTTGACTCAAGAAACTCTTTTATAAAGGCTTCACTGGATTACTTCAATAGGTTTCACTGGATTATTTCAATAGGCTTCACTGGATTATTTCAATAGGCTTCACTGGATTACTTCGTATCCCACCGCTGCCACCAATGTCGCGATTTGACCCTTTTTGATCCCACACCTCTGGAACCTATGTGGCGTTGGACCCACTCGTGCCTTGGTCTGTCCACCTAGACTCAGACCTCAGAGCACACCAGGGCAAAACTAAACTCTTTCCTTTCTTCCACTGCTGCCACCAGGAGATCCCTAGATCCCCATAACTCCTTTAGAAAGAATCAGGTCCACTCTTTAATGAAATAGAAAGATCTTTAGTTTATTTGCTTATTTGTTTCAGCACTTCAACATTCAGTTCTATTCCTTCTCCCTTCCAGTCACTGGTCAATCACTTCTCAGATCTCCTACTATATTTTCATCATTCTAATCACAATCACATAAATCTCTGAACTCTCTAATCAACTCCTTCCAAAACTCTGATCTCCTTTCTCCCCCTCAGGCTCTGCCTCTTATACTCTGCCTCTTGGCTCCGCCTCTCAGCAACATAAATATGCATGACTCACTCTAACTAAACCTGAGCCATGACCACATTTAAAGGAGAACGCTACAAGGACATTTTGGAGATTGCTCATTAATGGATTGCCATAGGTCAAGGGTGACTTGACAGCACATAACAACAACATTATCTTTTCCAGAAAGCCTTGCCTTTTCATTATGTACCCCAAGTAGGATAGCCTCAGAGAAGATTCAGGCTTGATTTGATCTAGGTCCCACTTGCTTGTCTTTCTGGTAGTTCACGATATCCACAAAGCTCTCCTCCAGCACCACATTCAAACAAATCACATTTTTTTCTTATCAGCTTTATTCACTGTCCAGTTTTCACAACTGTGCATAGTAATTGGGAATAGAATACTGTGAATGATCTTAACCATGGTCTCCAGTGACACATTCTTACATTTGATTATGTTTTCTACTTCCTCCATTGCTGCCCTTCTGAGTCTCAGTATTCTGATTTCTTTGCTGCAGTCTTCATTTGGACTGATGATTGAACTAAGCTATACCAAATATTTAACTATTTCAATTTCTTTATCATCCTTAAAGTTATGTATTTCTTCTATAGTCATGATTTTTACCTTCATCTGTAGCCCTGCTTTGGCACTTTCCTCTTTCACTGTCATCAAATGTTGTTTCAAATCATTGCTGCTTTCTGCTAGTAAGATGGTGTCATCCATGTATCTGAAGTTATTGATGTTTCTTCTACCAATTTTCACTCTTCCTTCATGTGAATCTAGTCCAGTTTTCCATATGAAATGTTCTGCATACAAATTCAACAGACAGGGCAATAAAACACACCCTTATCTGACATGTTTGCTTATTGGAAACAATCCTGTTTCTCCATATTCATCAGAACAATCCATAGATTCTCATGAACCAAATAGTCAAAGGATTTCCTTCAAAGCATAGACTAATCTTCTTCTAAAATTCTTTGGTATGCTCCAGTAGCCAACAAATATTTGCAATTGAATAATGAGTGCCTCTTCCTTTTCAGAATCCAGTTTGAACTCCAGGCATTTCTTGCTCCATATATGGTAAATTAGAGCAATGGTCCTATAGTTACTGCAGTCCTTGGCATATCCTTTCCATGGGACTGGAATGTATCTTGAATGTTTCCAGTCCATGGGCCACTCTTCCATATTTGGTGACATATTCTTGTTAGGATTTTGAGACATTCAGTCTCTGCAGCCTTTCTATCGGTTTTCCATCTACACCTGATGATTTATTTATTCCCAATGCTTTCAATCAACCCTGAGTGCTCACTGGAAGGACAGATCCTGAAGCTGAGGCTCCAATACTTTGGCCATCTCATGAGAAGAGAAGACTCCCTGGAAAAGACCCTGATGTTGGGAAAGTGTGAAGGCAAGAGGAGAAGGGGACGACAGAGGACGAGATGGTTGGACAGTGTCATTGAAGCGACCAACATGAATTTGACCCAACTCCAGGAGGCAGTGGAAGACAGGAGGGCCTGGCGTGCTCTGGTCCATGGGGTCACGAAGAGTCAGACACGACTTAACGACTAAACAACAACAACAATGCTTTCAAAGCAGCTTTCACTTCATCTTCTAAAACAGTGGATTCTTCATCATAGGATTCCTGTTCAAAGGAATCTGTCATCCTTTTATCTCTTCTGTATAGGTCTTCAGTATATTGTTTCCACCTTCTGTTTATTATATCCTGGTCAGATAGTGCTTCCTTGTTGGTCTTTCAGCATCCCTAATCTAGGTTTAAATATCTCATGGTTTTCCTCTTTTGTTTTCCTCTTTTGTTTGCACTGGCTATTGTAATACAGTGGTGCCTCGACTTACGACCATAATCTGTTCCAGAAGATGGACGTAACTCGAAATGGTCGTAAGTCGAAGCACCATTTCCCATTGAAATGCATTGGAACGCGATTAATCCGTTCCAGAAGAAGAAGAAAAAAAACCCCAAAAATAAAATAAAAATAAAACACTGCAAGCCCCATAGGAACGCGCTGGGGCTTTAAAAAAACAACAACCCAAAAATTAAACAACGGAGCAAGCCCCGAAGGTGCTGGGGCTTAAAAAAAACAAAAAACCCAAAAATAAACAACGGAGCAAGCCCCAAGGGCGCTGGGGCTTTAAAAAAACAACACCAAAAATAAACAATGGAGCAAGCCCAGAAGGCGCTGGGGCTTAAAAACAAAACCAAAGAAAAAAATAAGCAATGGAGCAAGCCCCATCGGAAGGCGCTGGGGCTGCAAAAAAACAAAAACAAAAAATAAACAGAGCAAGCCCCGAAGGTTCTGGGGTTTAAAAAACAACAATAACAATAACAACAACAACAACAACAACAACAACACAGCACAGAAACATAACCCCCCCCAGCCCAAACCCACCCTGCAAAACCCACACAGAACAGTTTTTAAAAAGCAGAAAACAGCACCTTACCTTACCAGACAGTCCCAAGCCTCCTCCGACACACTCACTCTAACCGTTGGGGCAAAAGAGCTACAAGGAAGCAGCCTCTTCGCCTACCAACGGTTAGCAAATTTGAATTCCCCGCCTGGAAGTCCCTGCAAGGGAAGCATGCAAGACCCATCGGAAATGGGGGGAAAAACCCAAAAAAGCAACCAAACCCCCCAAGACCCATCGGAAATGGGGGGGAACCCAACAAACAAACAAACCCCCCAAGACCCGTCGGAAATGGGGAAAAACACTCCAAAAAGCAACCAAACCCCCCAAGACCCATCGGAAATGGGGGGAGAAAAACCCAAAAAACAAACAACCCCCCCAAGACCCATCACAGCACAGAAACATAACCCCCCAGCCCAAAACCACGCTGCAAAAACACCCAGAACAGTTTTTAAAAAGCAGAAAGCAGCACCTTACCTTACCAGGCAGCCTCCTCCAATCGCACACTCTCTAACTGCTGGGGTGAAAGAGCTACAAAGAAGCAGCCTCTTCACCACCAACAGTTAGCAATTTGAATTTCCCGCCTTTTCCCCCTGCCTTTTTGTGTTCGTAATTGGAAGCTGCGGTCGCAAGTCGAAGCAAAATTTTGCAGCCGGAGCTGGTCGTAACTCGAAATGGTCGTATGTCGGGACGTTCGTAAGTCGAGGCACCACTGTAGTTCTTTTTGTCTATGTGTGATAATCACTTTTATTCTGAACATACTTCCTTCACCCTTTTATTTTTGCTTTTTGCCTGTTGTTCACAATTCTTAATGTTTCTTCTATCATCCATCTAGATCCTTCTTTTCTCTTTTACTACAGGAATTTCTTTCAGGATTCTTCCCTTATAATATCTTTGGTATCAATTCACAGTTCTGGTTCATGGTCAATTGATTTTAACAATGCAAATCTGTTCTTTATGTGGGCTTTAAATCTATCAGAAATGTTATTTAAATTGTATTTGGACATTGATTCTTTTATTATTCTTTTTCAGCTTTACTCTAATTTTTGATATCAACAACTCATGGTCAGTATCACAATTTGTTCCTGGTCTAGTTCTGGCATAGAAAATACAGCTTCCTTTTACCTCGTTACTGCTACTGTCCAACAACTGCCCTTCAGGAATTTCCCCACCCCCCTCACCACTGGAACTATCCATTCTCTTCTGCTGATGTGGCCTTTACTCCTGAAGAAGCCAGATGCATGTTGGTTTGGCGTCTGAGCTTCTACTATTCTGTCTTGGGTCACTCTGCTAAGAATCCAGGCTCATAACAGAGTCCAACTTCCTGATGGCTTTGCTCTTGGTTTTTCTGACAGACTCAAACACCCTCACCATGTTAAGGTGTGTATTCAATATATGTATTTTACTACAACTGTTTTTGTGTTTTCTAGCTTCAAGAAAGAGTTTCTGTGTCAACTCATTAGCTGAAGGACATCTAAGTATCTGCTATGTAATTCTCACCTTGCAAAGGATTCTAGATTATATTCAGAGGCTGGATCCTGTAACTGCTACAGAACAACTCAATAGAGTGAATCAAGGCTGGACTGCATGATGCATGGAGGATACAGATGGGTTTCTTTCAGATAATTTTTATTGGAATTTATCAATATTCAAAAAATAAAAATGTATGAGAAAGTGAAGTTGACAAATTCACCCTTTAGTTTAGAGGATATTTCTTCAAGAGGCGACATTGGTTATGTCAGACTAGAATGTGCCAGATGTGGATTCAAGTCCCCACTCAGTCATGAAACTTACCAGGTGGTGTCTGCCAGTCATCAGCTCTTAGTTCATTATTCCCTGCTGGGCTGTCGTAAGGATAAAGTGGGGAAGAGAGGATACCATCTTCAGCTCTAAGAAAAAAAAAGTCAGGACATACACACACACATACAATCACAGAGTGAGAGACACATACACACACTCACTCACATACACACAAATAAATAAATACATAAATTCTGAAAGGAGATCATATTGTATTGGTACAACATAGTGGCTCAAAGCCAGGGCAATAAACTGGGGAAGTATCCCACCTACTGCCATTAGTCAATGGGGTACTCTCAAGAAAGCCACATTTATTAAGTCTGAGCCCCCTCCATCTCCTCTATATGTAGAAAATACATTACTTATCTTATGCCCTATTGTCAGAATCACAAGATATGTACCTGTATGTATCAAAACAGTACCGTCTAGGTCTCATACTATGGTACCAATCATCCATAGCAGATGATGCTGGCAGTTTCAGTTTTCCACATTTGGACAGAACATGTTGAAGAAGACTAGAGTACAGTATATTATAAAGTGCTTTGACCACACTTAACATATGTTAAACATGTTTGTTAGCAAACATGCTCATATTAGCAATGGTAGAATACCACTAAGTAAGATTTAATTCTTTTGAGTGTGTGACCTTCATAATATGTGGCCTTTGTGTAGGTTGGGGAGTAAAAGGTTAAACTGTTACACATTCCTTATTTACAGCATGTTTGGTCTCACAAGAGGTTATGCCCTGAGGTACTGTGTGGATTTATTGGAAGAAGCACTGTTGAGCACAGCCAAGATAGTGTTTAAGCCTTCTGAGCCCTCTGCCTGAATTACTTTTTGTCTTCTCCAACTCTCTTATTTATCTTCCTTCTGCAGGGAAGGATTTAGTGAACTGATAATGTAGTGCAGGAAGGGCCCTGCAGGATTGTTTTATTGTCATTTGTTTGTTTTCCTTTGGCATTAAATAGTTGGCCTATTTTGATGCAAATAAAAAGTACAATGCCATGCCAGTCCAATGAGAGCAGCAAGGGGTTAATTTAATGCCCTTGGCCTTGGAGATTAGTTCAGGCTTAATTGGTGTCTTGCAGCCTTTTCTAGCTAAGCTGAATCCCAGATTGTCTATTTTATATCAGAGAAAAAGACACTAAGTATGTAAAAATACTTGTAGGAGAAGAACAAAAACAGTGGTGCTTACTATGTATATAGTGCTTTCTGAGTGTTCAAAGTACATCATAAACAGTTTAGAATTAGAGGTTTTGCAAAATCCAAATATCAAAAGTTACAGCTAGGAACACTGATGTAAACCTGACAGGTGCAATGGGGTATGGAACCCCTCCATTAATTCACAGCTGGACCTATTATCAGGAAACAATTTGACTCTTGTTGATGTTGGTGAACAGCAGCCCCCATCAGCTCAAGCCATGGACCTGCCCATATAACATTTTCTTTGCAGACCGTTATGATGATTTTACTCAGAAATAGAAAAACAGTCTAGAAACTATTAAATAAATACACACATAAATAACAGTGGTCAAATCCTAGGGAAATATAGTACTCCAATGAAAGTCAGAGTAGACACGGTTCCTAACCCTTGCTAACCATGTTAATTTACATATACACTAACGGTCACTGTTACTTCTCTAGCATCCCATGTTCTGTTGAACTCTCTCCCCACCTTCTTTACTCCTACATTTCCTCAATGTTTTTCTGTATGGTACAGACAGCATACTGTGCTCTCTAAAGATTTCGGTTCATGCATTTGATGAAGAAGACTGTAGTTCTCAAAAGATTACGTTGAAAAATGTGTCGGCTTTTAAGGTGTTACAAGGATATCGCTTTTATATGTCAGAATTTTTTTTCCCTGCACTCCTTGTGCAGGAATATTTAGTTTCTTTCTTTTAACCCTAATGAAAGGAAACAAATAATCCACCAAAATGGGTCAGATTGGATTTATTTGCTGCTTCTGCTATTGCAAGTTCTATAGCATCTTTGTCTTTTGGAGGGAATCTATTAGAATTTGAAAACTTGCCCTGTTTGTACCCTAGCCACAGCTTTGTTTCTATGGATGGATTGCACAGCTACTTTTTCCTTTTTGTTCCAAGAGGTACAGGTTTTGTATAACATTCTCAGACACAGTGTGGAGCCTGCTTCACTCTTCAGCCAGCAAACATAAGGCATGAATGAATGCATTAGAACAGTTGATGCCTATCCTGTGGATGTAACTTAGGCTCCTGTTTGTTTCATTACAATGGATACTTTTCAGTCTGCATAGCCTGAGTGTGTGGACAGGATCCTCAGAAAGGTGAAAGCCACCATGTGGGCTGGATCCTTGCCCTTCTTGGCCTATAAAAGCTTCCAGAGGGGGACAGGCTTAGTGGGTAAGAGGTGCAATAAATGCATCTTTGCAGCAAGGTTTGCTTAAAGGAAGCAGTTGTAAAACCTCTACAGAAAAAGAGTAGACCTTTGGTCTAGATGGGCGGGATAGAAATCCAATAAATAAATAAATAAATAAATAAATAAATAAATAAATAAATAAAAAGCCTTCCTTAAATCACACTTTATTAGATAATTACTGGCCAGTCTCCAATATTCTGTTTTGAAGCAAGATAGTAAAGTGGGTGATGGTTTCTCAACTCCAGGGATTCCAGGATGAAATGGACTATCTGGATCCTTTTCAATCTGGCTTCAGGTATGGGACAGAGACAGCTTCGGTTGTCTTAGTGCATGGCCTACTCTGGACAGGGGTGTGTGTCCCTGTTGGTTCTGCTGGACCCCTCAGTGTTTTTTGATACAATTGACCATGGTATCCTTCTGGACCATCTCTCTGCGATGGGACTTGGAGGCACTGTTTTGCAGTGGTGGCAGTACTTCTTGGAAAAGCAAACCCAGAAGGTGGTGCTTGGGATTCCTATTTGATGCCTTAGCCTTTGGCCTGTGGTGTCCCACATGGGTCTGTTTGGGCCCTGTGCTATTTAATATTTACATGAAACCACTGGGTAAAGTTTCTGGAGTTTTGAAGATCGGCGTTACCAGTATGCAGACAACACCAAACTCTATCTCTCCTTTCCACCTAACTTCAAGGAAGCTGTTCCTGTTCTAAACCAGTGTCTGGTGTTGATAACGTATTGGATGAGGGCAAACAGACTGAAACTTAATCCAGAGAAAAGAGAGATTTTCCTGGTCAATCGAAAGACAGATCAAGGAACAGGAATTCAACCTATGCTGGTTGGGGTTATAAAATACCCAAAAATGCAGGACTCAAGAGTTCAGGAACAATATTTGAGTCATCTCTGCACTTGGAAGCCCAGGTCTTGGTAATAGCCAGGAGTACATTTGCACAGTTAAAGCTAGTGCATCAACTGTTCCTGTTCCTTGAAGCATCCAATTTGGCTACAGTAACACATGCACGGTGGATTACTGCAAAGTAATTTGCCACTTCAACTTGCTGTGATACTTGCTGATGAAGCCGTGGAAAGAGCTCTCATGAACTTATCAACCCACATACTTTAATGTGTATTGGGTGGGAGAGGGGAATATTAGTTCACCTAGAATTCTCCCTCAGATAAGGAACCTTCTATGTATGCAGAAGTCATTCACATGTATCTTCTTCATGATGGCCACTGAATGGACAAAACTCTGCTTATGTGGCTTTCAGATTTGAAGGGGGAGGGGATGTTGGAATCCCCCAGATTTCACACATATCCTCCTCCTTTGCAGCTGAGGGGTTCTGAAGACTCCTGAACAATTTGGAGGGGTTCTGTCACATCCATTTTTTAAATGCAGCTATTCAGATCACTTGAGATGAACACAATCATTGGATTGTGGACACTGAATTTTGGAAATTGGACTATGTGCAGAATGCATCAGTGAAGTGGTAGCTAACAGTATGTGAACAACTGGAAACCTAGAAATGCCAACTAATTTTTGCTCAATGGGAGATAATTCCATTCTTCTGAAACTTTCCACATTAATACAGAAAGTACAGTGTTGAGATTTAAGCTAATTTTGCTAAGAGTAACGAAAATAACAGGATACATTCCCCTTGGTTCTATCAAAAGGAAACACTGTAGTCTGGTCAAATGAAGACTAAGATCTCTGGTTCACATACTGGCCTATGTGTACTAGCCTATGCTCCACTAGCCTATGCTCCAGATGTTGCTGGAGTATGGCTCCCATCATCCCTTATGATTGGCTGTGCTAAACAAGGCTGATAGGAATTTCTGTCCAACAACATCTGGAATACCAGACATTCTCCACCCCAGGTGTGACACATCTTTTGTGGTTGCTCCCATACCAGGGCAAGTAAAGGCATCTGTTCATATGGTTCCTCTAATCTTTTCTTCCCTAATAGACAATATATAATGTTGGAGAGGCAACACAATGTAAAGGGAGCATGCTACAAAACCTCTAATAATAAAAGGGAAGGGAAGAAATAACATGTAGAGCTAATATCTCAAGACCTCACAAGGAAAACATGGCTGGCACCCAAGGTCAGGAAGATTGGGCTGTTTCCCTTTTGCGTTAAGGTACCCATCCTGGGCTCGACCCTATTATAGGTAGCACATATTGCCTATGACCTTGACAAGTGATGTTTATAACATTGTGGCTCCCTGCCTTCCCTGTGGTGATGCAGGGGATTCTGAACCATTCTGTTTCATTCACTTTCTACCCTGATAATTATACCGCTCTCTCTGTCATAGGGCTTCCAAAAGTTTTGTCTGGCTCAATCCTCCATCTGTGCCGAGCCACTTCCTTATTTGAGTACCCCTTGTCTATCGGGAATCTGCTGTACTGAGAATAGGTACTTGGTGTTCAAATTCCATTGCTCTCTTATGAGGAATTTCTAATTCTGTTTTAATAAACCACACCTTCCTTGTACTGTCTTGCCATGTGCTACATTACTGGAAAACAGTAGCCAGTACAATGGTAACTGAGCTAGGAGACAGTGGTGGCAACATGTTAAGAGACACTAAAAGGACAGTGATGTTTAGAACATTCACTTGCCTTCCATAGGAATAGATAAAGATGTGAATTTTAAAACCAGCCCTTAATTCTATAGATGAATTTCTTATTGCTAGCTTAGTAGACTAATAAAGCTAGCAAGAGCTATAGATGCTGTTTCCAAGATTTGAGCAGGTTGTTGCCAGAAAGGGTTCCATTTCATTAAAAGCAACAAAGGAAGGGCTTTCACATCAAATGACATTTCTGGTGTGAATTTTAGGATGAATAAATGATAGCACCAGAACCAATGGAAATGGGTTTTTTAACCCAGCATGTTCTTATGGGGGAGGTTTCATTTTCAAATTCAGACTAGTGCCTGTAAGTGATATTGTATTGTTTGGCAGCATGCACAGCAGAAATGAATAAAAACACCCCAATTTCATCAGGATAGAAAATGCAGCTGAAAGAGACATCTGTAGCATTTGGAATCTGTCTGCTAGCTTGTTGTTTAAAATTTTTCCATGATATCGATTGATGCCAGAGACTTCCATAAATATCCCAGAAGTGTGTTAGTAAATGATTTAGGAGCAAGAGGCTCAAAGCAATAGAGAGGCTGCTGGAAAGCAGAGAGGATTAGCAGATCAAGCGTTGCCATTTCAGAGGGCCTGAGTTTGGCTCTTCATCAGTTGATGGGTTGCTGTTCAGCTTGATTCAGAGGCAGACTTTTCATCTCTGGGGACAAAGTTCCTTCATTAAATGTTTGAAGAAGGGTGTAATAAGGCAATCATGCACTTCTATTGTATATAGGTACAGACCAGGATGTTTTTACCTGGATGGTACCAGAAGTGACAATTTTAATTCTCCAGATCCAGGTAGCCTAATAGTTGCATTATTTTTCCACCAATACATTTCACCTTGGGAATAATTTATATAGTAACCAGGGATGTAAGGGAGCCAGTATAGAGGAATGACTAGAGTGCTGGACTTGAAACAAAATGAAAATTCCAACCCTTGCTTAGTCGCGAATAGAGATTGACATGAACCAGGAAAACAGTGATTTGTGGTTCGTCACTATTCATGAACCATGAGCCACAAACTCTCTGATGGAATGAACCATTTCATCCATCAGTTCATGCAATCGGGATTTCTGGGAGCAAAGAATGTCCCCATGTGGCTAGAGACACCAAACTCACAGTGAGTCTTCAGCTTACTCTCCTCCCCACCCTGTCTAGGTTTGGCAATGATTGGATTTGGGACATCCAAGTTATAACCCCCAAAGCCAGAAAAGTGCTCTTTAGCAGCAGGCATGGGAGAAAATTAAATGAGTGGCTCATGAAAAGGAATTTGAGACAGGGTGTTGCTCATCATGATGTGGACTGGGAAGGGAACAGAAAAGGGGCAGGACAAATGGACTAGTTAGCTAAGCATCCTCTTCTCACACCAGCTGCTGCAGAAGTGAAACCACCAGCTGAGCTGCCCAGCGTGGTTCCTATAACCAGCTACTCCCAGAGAGTGGATTTGAAGATCCAAGGTTGACTGCCTGACCTGACAATCAATCCTAAACAAAGTTTTCTCTAGGTCCATCCCAGCATTGGCAAACAAATTGAGTGACGCCAGGCTGACTGGCTAGGGACAACGCGCCCAAAAATGAAGCGTATGGATTACCAATGCTGATAATACTTCAACATTTCATTTCATTCTGGGCAGACATGCTGCCCTAAAGTGCCTCAAACAAATCATGAAACAGCTCAATTTGTGGTGTTTTATTTCCCTTCACGGTTTATTTCATGCCCATTTCTAGTCACAAAGCTTACTTGGTAACTACTCTTGGGTCAGTTAGTACTTCTCAGCCAAATCTATCTCACAGGTTGCTTCTGGAATAAATTGGGGAAAGGGGAACCATGTAAAACAGCCATATACAGTTAGTCCATATAAATAATGACATTTTGCTGTGCACATTGGTCTTCTGTTAATATTCTCATGAGACTGCTGATATTTTTTTCCTGTCAGTTTTTACTAATGCCCTACCACCACCAGAGTATTACCACAGAATTCCCTCACATGTGTCACACTGTCATCTGATCTGAAGGGGGAAAATGCAAGGGACAAGCTGTGCAAATCAAAGGGAGAAAACAAAGCGTGTCATTTCTTTCAGAGATCAGCTGAATATTTTATTATAATTAGAAAATATCCTACCTTAATTTTCTTTGCCCTGTTTGATCTTTTATATACACATGTACGTGCACATGCATGCACCACACACATACACACAGGGATGTGCCAATTCAGCATGTCACTTCCTTCCAAAGCCTCGTCCCCATTAGCTGTTGTTTTGTTTACCTGCTGTACTACATTGCAGAGGTTGAGTACATTTTCAATAATTACACTACCTTGTCCAGAATCTCTAAACCACAATAGTCACTGTTCATATTGGCTAGGAGATTCTTGGACTCGAAGTTTAAAAAAAGTGGCTATCAGTCCCTGCTTCATAATGAGTACAGATATATAAATTTCCTAGGCACATTTACTGAAGTGTAGGACTCATTTAATTTAGAGGGACATATGTCTCAGTAAGCAATTCAAAGAGCTATACCAAGACAAACACATGTAGAATTAGTTCTTTCTCGTTGTCTGAAATCTTTTTCATGAAATTTAATATTCACAGCAACTATAAGCTCAATGACAAGAACACAAACAACAGCAAGCAGAACCTTCTAATACTCACCTCTTCTGGTTGTTTTATTTTGCTAAAAGAATCTTTCCTTAGGGCAGCATCCAGCTAAACTTTCAGCTAAACTCCCAGAAACTTGAAGGCATATACTGAAACTTTATTTATGTGTCTAGAAGGCCATAGGAGTGTAGACTCATAAGACCAATAGAACTGTACAGCTGGAGGCACCCCAAGGACCTTTGACTCTTGTTGTTTAGTCGTTAAGTCATGTCCGGCTCTTCGTGACCCCATGGACCAGAGCACGCCAGGCCCTCCTGTCTTCCACTGCCTCCCGGAGTTGGGACAATTGATAGCTTCAATGACACTGTCCAACCATCTCGTCCTCTGTTGTCCCCATCTCCTCTTGCCTTCACATTTTCCCAACATCAGGGTCTTTTCCAGGGAGTCTTCTCTTCTCATGAGATGGCCAAAGTATTGGAGCCTCAGCTTCAGGATCTGTCCTTCCAGTGAGCACTCAGGGTTGATCTCCTTCAAAATGGATAGGTTTGTTCTCCTTGCAGTCCAGGGGACTCTCAAGAGTCTCCTCCAGCACCACAGTTCAAAAGCATCAATTCTTCGCCGGTCAGCCTTCTTTATGGTCCAGCTCTCACTTCCATACATCGCTACTGGAAAAACCATAGTTTGACTATGCGGACCTTTGTTGGCAAGGTGATGTCTCTGCTTTTTAAGATGCTGTCTAGGTTTGACATCGCTTTCCTCCCAAGAAGCAGGCGTCTTTTAATTTCGTGGCTGCTGTCACCATCTGCAGTGATCATGGAGCCCAGGAAAGTCAAATCTGTCACTGCCTCCATATCTTCCCCTTCTATTTGCCAGGAGGTGATGGGGCCCGTGGCCATGATCTTAGTTTTTTTTGATGATGAGCTTCAGACCATTTTTATGCGCTCTCCTCTTTCACCCTCATTAAGAGGTTCCTTCATTCCTCCTCACTTTCTGCCATCAGAGTGGTATCATCTGCATATCTGAGGTTGTTGATATTTCTTCTGGCAATCTTAATTCCGGCTTGGGATTCATCAGTCCTGCCTTTCGCATGATGTATTCTGCATATAAATTAAATAAGCAGGGAGACAATATACAGCCTTGTCGTACTCCTTTCCCAATTTTGAACCAATCAGTTGTTCCATATCCAGTTCTAACTGTCGCTTCCTGTCCCACATATAGATTTCTCAGGAGATAGATAAGGTGGTCAGGCACTCCCATTTCTTTAAGAACTTGCCATAGTTTGTTGTGGTCCACACAGTCAAAGGCGTTTGCGTAGTCAATGAAGCAGAAGTAGATGTTTTTCTGGAACTCTCTGGCTTTCTCCATAATCCAGCGCATGTTAGCAATTTGGTCTCTAGTTCCTCTGCCCCTTCGAACTCCAGCTTGTACTTCTGGGAGTTCTCGGTCCACATACTGCCGAAGCCTACCTTGTAGGATTTTGAGCATAACCTTGCTAGCGTGTGAACTGAGTGCAATTGTACGGTAGTTGGAGCATTCTTTGGCACTGCCCTTCTTTGGGACTGGGATGTAGACTGATCTTTTCCAGTCCTCTGGCCACTGCTGAGTTTTCCAAACTTGCTGGCATATTGAGTGTAGCACCTTAACAGCGTCATCTTTTAAGATTTTAAATAGTTCCACTGGAATGCCATCACCTCCACTGGCCTTGTTGTTAGCCATGATTTCTAAGGCCCACTTGACTTCACTCTCCAGGATGTCTGGCTCAAGGTCAGCAACCACACTATCTGAGTTGTCTGGGACATCCAGATCTTTCTGGTATAATTCCTCTGTGTATTCTTGCCACCACTACTTGATGTCTTCTACTTCTGTTAGGTCCCTCCCATTTTTGTCCTTTATCATGTCCATCTTTGCACAAAAGGTTCCTTTAATATCTCCTATTTTCTTGAACAGATCTCTGGTTTTTCCCTTTCTATTCTTTCCCTTTATTTTTTGCACTGTTCATTTAAGAAGGCCCTCTTGTCTCTCCTTGCTATTCTTTGGAAGTCTGCATTCCATTTTCTGTAACTTTCCATATCTCCCATGCATTTTGTTTCCCTTCTCTTCTCTGCTATTTGCTCGTTGGACAGCCACTTTGCTTTCTTGCATTTCCTTTTCTTTGGGATGGTTTTTGTTGCTGCCTCCTGTACAATGTTACGAGCCTCCATCCATAGTTCTTCAGGCACTCTGTCCACCAAATCGAGTTCCTTAAATCTGTTCTTCACTTCCACTGTGTATTCATAAGGGATTTGGTTTAGATTATACCTGACTAGCCCAGTGGTGTTTCCTACTTTCTTCAGTTTAAGCTTGAGTTTTGCTATAAGAAGCTGATGATCAGAGCCACAATCAGCTCCAGGTCTTGTTTTTGCTGACTGTATAGAGCTTCTCCATCTTTGGCTGCAGAGAACATAATCAATCTGATTTCGATATTGCCCATTTGGTGATGTCCATGTGTAGAGTCGCCTCTTGTGTTGTTGGAAAAGAGTGTTTGTGATGACCAGCTTGTTCTCTTGACAAAACTCTAATAGCCTTTGCCCTGCTTCGTTCTGAACTCCAAGGCCAAACTTACCTGTTGTTCCTTTTATCTCTTGACTCCCTACTTTAGCATTCCAGTCCCCTAGAATGAGAAGAACATCTTTCTTTGGTGTCAGTTCTAGAAGGTGTTGTAAGTCTTCATAGAATTGGTCAATTTCAGCCTCTTCAGCATCGGTGGTTGGTGCATAAACTTGGATTACTGTGATGTTGAAAGGTCTGCCTTGGATTCGTATTGAAATCATTCTATCATTTTTGAGATTGTATCCCAGTACAGCTTTTCCCACTCTTTTGTTGACTATGAGGGCTGCTCCATTTCTTCTATGGGATTCTTGCCCACAATAGTAGATATGATAATCGTCTGAATTGAATTCGCCCATTCCCGTCCATTTTAGTTCACTGACGCCCAGGATGTCAATGTTTATTTTTGCCATCTCCCGTTTGACCACATCCAGCTTACCAAGGTTCATAGATCTTACATTCCAGGTTCCAATGCAGTATTTTTCTTTGCAGCATCGGACTTTCCTTTCACTTCCACGCACGTCCGCAGCTGAGCGTCCTTTCGGCTTTGGCCCAACCACTTCATTAGCTCTGGAGCTACTTGTACTTGTCCTCCACTCTTCCTCAGTAGCATGTTGGACGCCTTCTGACCTGAGGGGCTCATCTTCCAGCATCATATCCTTTAGTCTTTTGTTTCTGTTCATGGAGTTTTCTTGGCAAAGATACTGGAGTGGCTTGCCAGTTCCTGCTCCAGGTGGATCACATTTAGTCAGAACTCTCCACTATGACCTGTCCGTCTTGGGTGTCCCTGCACAGCATAGCCCATAGCTTCTCTGAATTACTCAAGCCCCTTCACCAGGACAATTCAGCAATCCATGAAGGTGTAGCCATGACTCTAGCCTTTGCCAAAGCAAGAAATTTAGTAAGTTGCACAATGTCAGTTTTGAAAAGTTCCATTTTTGGACTAAAGATCTCATAATCCCAGAATTAGCTTTCATTTGCAATGGGTTGTAAACCAGTAGTACAATGTATACAAATCTTCCTCTGTCATCAATTTTATAAAGAAACATGGGATTGAAATGTTAAATCAATCAATCAATCAATCAATCAATAGATGGTAGATCTAGACTTAGTCACACTTAGAACATACCTATTGAAATCAACTGGACTCACATTAGCCATAGTATGATTAAATCAAGATCCAACCCAATAAAAGCACTAAATGTTCACACATCATAGTGGTCCCACACATTCTACACCAGCATATTTACTGCAAAGCCATCCATGCTTATGTGAAGGCGCCAATTCTGTGAACTTTAGTACAAATAGGGTACTGCATATTTCGTTGCTGGAAAATCACACAAACAATGTTGCCTCCTGTGATGTGTAAACTGACTAAAACTGAAAGAGCATGCTCTGAAATAAATTTATTCAGTGAATGAAGTGGGTTACATGACTGGAATGCCTTAAGGTTATCTAGACTTGTAGAAGCAAATAACCCCTCTATTTGTCTGCTTTGCTAAATTAAGAAGGATCTTTGTCCTACTGAAAAAATAATCACACAACAGAATTAAGAAGGCAAATTGTTGATATAGAGATTAAAAACTTAATACTATAGGAGTATTTCATAAAATCCTGCAATTCCATTATTAATCCCCCAAACATACTTGTTTTTATCAGATTTTTTTAAATCATTATGAGTAAATATTAATTTTTACTCATAATGATACATTTGTACCGTGGGAAATAGTTTTGCCTGCTACTTTTGATAAATGGCAACTTAAATTTAGCATCGTAATGGTAAATTCCCATCAGAAGATTATTTCTTTTGTCAAGTAAAATGCTCTTCATGTACTTTTGGTTTAAATTTTATTGCTACTATACCGAAGAGCAAACAATAGCACTGTTCTTTTCCATCATACTAAATCTCTATTGAACATTTTAATTAAAACTGACACCCTAAACATTATTCATTTTTTACTGAAACACACTACTTGCAATTGGGTGATATAATGAGAACACTGCAGAAACTCCCGGTAAAACTTACCTGAAGATGCATGCTGAGACTAATAACAGAAGAGTAATAAAAGAACACCTAATAGTAGACCCATTTTAACAAATACATTAAGGTCTTTTTATTTTTTTTTATTTTTCCACTTTTGTTGACTAACATGAAAACAGAAAAATCTGGATCGTCAAACCAATTTTCACAATCTGCTAATAGTTTTGCATTTCACTGGAACAGTCCTGGCAAACATTAACAGATGAATGTTGGTGCAACCATAAAACATTATAAGGCATATTTACACCATCCTTACAAAACGAACACACAGCCACACACAAATCCTCACAAGGTTCAATTCCAAAGTCATTTTACATTTATAGCCTTGGTATTGAACAAAATATTTATCCAAGCAGCAGACAAACCTCTTATTCTCATGTGATCTACTTGTCACTATTATGCTCATGCAAAATAGACATTTGCTTTATTGCATTAACATTGTTCAAAGTTTTTGCATTTAATTCTGTTATCATAAGCCCCATTTTGATTCTTCCAAAGAATTTTGTATCACTGCTATTATGTGGCCTTAGAACGAAGAATGATCTGATGATATATTTGTTTTACCAGTGAGAAGTCTGAAAATCATGATGACTTGATCATGCACATTTTAACTATTATAAAAGAATCCATAATATTTTAGTTTGATTTTATTTGTTCTGTTAAAAAAGAAAGGGAGGGGCAGGAGTCAACCCATGTCCTATCCAACATCCAGTTCACAGAAAGAAGCAGCAGGAATCACTCCAAAGAGTAGACCAGAAAGAAGTACATCAGTAGAAACTGGCAACATATTAAACATCTAATGCATCACTGACATGTCATGAAACATTGAAAAACTATAGCCCATATTTTTGTAAGAGTTCAGATTGCCATGGGCGTTTCCGTTCAGGAAAATAATCCGGAATATGGATTTTTTTAAAATCCTGAATACATTTTTTCATCTCTTCTTCGGCACTTAGCTTCTCACACACTTTCCTTTTGGAGAGGTTTGTTTCTCTTGACTTGCTAATGAGAGTTTGAAAAAGTTCACTGTTCCTGCGCTTGTCTGGGGGTGGCATCCATTGCACTGGGGCCTTCTTGGATGGCCGATCCAATGTTAGAGTATTTGGCTGATGGCCTGCAGACTGCTGAGTGCCAGAAGCGCTTTCTTGAGGGGTGCTGGCTTCTGAGTGGCTGTCACAACTAGAAGTTGACAACTCATTGCAGGAAGTTCCACTCTCACTTCCTTTATCAGCAATTTTTTCATGCTTCCCATCTTCATGTTCATGTTTGGGAGATATGGTTCTCTGAGGAGGTCCTAAAAGAAGGAGACAAATTATTAGTAGGTGAATCATTAATCTGTTCTATAACACAATCTGTTCTATAATACAGTGGTGCCTCGACTTACGACTGTCCCTACTTACGACCATTTCGAGTTACGACCAGCTCCGGCCGCAAAATTTTGCTTCGACTTGCAGCTGGAGCTTCCACTTACGGCCAGGAAAAGGCAGGGGGGAAAGGTGGGGAATTCAAATAGCTAACCGTTGGTGGCGAAGAGGCTGCTTCTTTGTAGCTCTTTCGCCCCAACGGTTAGAGCAGGGGTCAGGGAAATTTTTACTGTAACTTTTACAGTAAAGTACCGGGAAAGGGATGCAGCAGCGGGGGGAGGCGGCAGGAGGAGCCCAGGAGCCGCCCGCCGACAGAGGAGAGCCGCCCCCGCGGGGCCGATGCCGCCACCGCCACTGGGTCCTGGTTCTGCAGGGCCAAGGACTGAGCGCAGCCCGCCAGGAAGGAGGAGGTGGCGGTGCGGGAGGACCCTTCCTCTGGGATCAGGGCCCCCTCTGCCCCCATGCCGAGGACCAGGAGCCAGCGGGTGGCGGCATCAGCCCCGCGGGGGCGGCTCTCCTCCGTCGGCGGGCGGCTCCTGGGCTGCTCATCGGGGCTCCTCGCCGCCCTCCGTCGTGGCCGTGCCCGCGCCCCGCTGGAAGGAGAGGCTCCTCCTGGCCGGGACCTCCAGCCACTCGCCCCAGCCTCGCCCTCTGCCATGGCCGGCCCCACCGCCGCCGCCTCGGCTGCAGCTGGGGAGTGAGTGCCATCGGAGGCGGCTTCAGACTGCCTGGTAAGGTAAGGTGCTGTTTTTTTTCCTTTTTAAAAACTGTTCTGGGTGGGTTTGGGCTGGGGGGGGGGGGTTATGTTTCTGTGATGTTTTGTTGTTTTGTTTTTTGGTGATTTTTTTTTTTTTGCAGTCCCAGCGTGGGGCTTGCTCTGTTTATTTTTGGGTTGTGTGTTTGTTTGTTTTTTGCAGCCCCAGCACGTTCCTATGGGGCTTGCAGTGCTTTATTTTTATTTTATTTTTGGGGAGTATTTTTTTTTTTTGGCCGGAACGGATTAATCGCATTCCTATGGGAATGCATGCTTCGACTTACGACCATTTTGAGTTACGTCCATCTTCTGGAACGGATTATGGTCGTAAATTGAGGCACCACTGTAATTTTCATTATTTTGCCGTTTTTCACCAAGAAAAAAACTTTAATAAATTTCCCATTAAAAAGTCTTACACTTCACGTCAAATAATGTTATCATGTTTATACATTATTTATACTGAAGAGCAAGCAGTTCGTCTCTCCTTCCTAGCACTGGAAGCGGCACTATTTTAACTGAAAATTAGGCAGCTGTAGAGATTACATGTCAATACTGTACAAAATCCACTAGACATTCTTTCCATGATACTATGTTGCTTTTTAATTCCAGTGCATGTCAAGATAATCCTGTTTACTTACAAAACTAAAGCTTCATTTTCATGCAGAAGTTTTATTTCAGGTCAACAAAACCATTTCTCATCTGAAGGTAATATAATATGGTGTGAGACTGATGAAAAATTATGCTGCAATTCTGTACCTGAGAAACATGGACAATGGGATGTGTCATTGCCCAAACTTCTATTATAACTCTTTCATGCTTCTCCTAGGGGAATCCAGCAATTTGTCTTTCCTCACTGAATGTGATACGCTCTTTTTCCTGAAAATTGCCTCCCTTTCAGACACTTGGAAATGGATGAGCTATCAGATGCCACTACATCAGAGGATGTATGGGAGGGTCTTGATTCACCTACACTGAGAGCATGCAGCTTGATACAAGGCATTCAAGAGAAAATTGGACAACCATCTGTCATATCTGCTTTGATTTGGATTTCTGCATTGAACAGGGGATTGGACTTGATGGCCTTCAAGGCCCTTCCAACTCAATCATTATATGATTCTATGATTCCAAAGTTCCCAACTTCCTGCCTCTGATGTGGCAAAAATGTAGTAGGAAGTTTAAGAATTAGATTGTAAAAGAGGTAATCTGCCTTCCAGGGGTAGTATGAATAGAAGAAACTGTGTTGTTGTAGTAGTAGTGTTTTTAAGATAGTAGCTTTAGCTTGAGGCTCCAGGGATCCTCTTGTTTGACCAACTTGTTACTTTCTAAAGAAGTAATTTTTGCCTTCAGTGGAGCTCAAGAGAAGTTTCTTTATAACATTTAAGGCTGCATATACTCAGGTTCTTCCATATCAGCAAAAGCAACATAATTGGCCCAATTATACACAAGGGTGTTTCTCCCTTGGCAAGAAATCAAAAGACTGCTCCCATTCATATCATTTATTCAACCTCACTGGGTTCTTAGTAAGTGCTAATGACTGAAGCCCCTTCCTATGAGATGGCCTTTAGGTGTGCCAAGGAGCTTTTTTGCCCCGCTTCTGCTTCTCTAGGCCCCTCTTTTTTTAGCTCTTCCACCTCCTGAGATGAAAGAAGTAAATCTGCCCAGTGCTTAATCTCTCACTTCAATGCTTCTATAAATGACTTGTGGTGACCCATGGCATTTTTTGTGTCAGCTGCGGTTACTGTGTAAGTCACTGTGTTATTGGCATCTTATTATTCAGTTAGTAAATAGAAAATATCTCCTTTCTTTTAAGGTACTTTTTTCTTTCACACTGATTAAAATGAAGCTTTTGTTTTAATTTGATGAGCTCTGATTTTTAAGTCTTTTCCCCCCTATCTATAGGATCTGGTCTTAGCCACTTTTGCCTTGTCTATTCATACATCCAATTAAGATAAGGTGAATGAAAATAATAGAGTTGACTCCAGATGACAAAGACTGGCAGGCTGGAGAAGTACATGAAGTCTTATAGTTCTAAAGCATCTCTACTCTCAAAGCCAGGAAGTCTCAGAGACTATGGCCACTGACTGTAAAAGGAACACATTTTGCACTAGAAGCACATCCCTGTTTGTTACAGCCTGGTTATGTTGGATCACGCTGTTGAACTCAGGTTAGTACTATAGTGTTTGGCACAATCGTGAATTTTTAGGGTAAGGTGTCAATAGAAGGCCCATGGGAACAGCTCTGAATATAATTCTCCATGTGCACAGGATGAAAGATTTCAAGTGTATTTATGATGTACTGAAAGAAATGTTTGAAATGAACAACCTATATTTTCATTTTTAGACTCACTGCTAAACTTTTCTGCATTGTTATATAAATGTGTTTTGAAAAAAATTCAATATTGTTTCTGTTTTATTGCTTTGCCGCCTCACTGGGCAAAAAAAACTGGGTAAAAATGCAGACCACTATACTCTTTATAATGACAGTATCTATTGTGTTTTTATCCTGCTACTTCACCAAGAAGCTCATAGGAGTAAACATGAATCTTTCACTATGCTATTTTATCCACACAATAGCTCTTCACAGAAGCTTAGACTGAAACAGTGACTGCCCCAATGTTAATCCATGAACTTCATGTCTTGATGGGGATTTGATTCTCTCCTGCCCTAGTCTGACATTGGAAACAGTAAGCTATGGCCCTAGTCACACAAGGAAAATGTTTTCTAGTTCTTCCTATACTTTCCGTACCTCTGTTGTACTCAATCGTGGTCACGTGGTTTATATCCGAGGACGAATGTTCCAAAAACTTTTAGCAATACAGATTCATTTCTCCTATTTGAATCGTTATGGCTAGCTACACCATAGTACCACTTTATTTTTTTCTCTTGCTTCAAGGGGTAATATTATATATAATATTAATCGATACATCAATATATCAGAAACAAGTCTCCCTCTAAGGTGTATGACTGTGTGAGCGTACTTGACAGTACAAGTACTAGCCCCTCTACACAGCTTTCCTCCTCCTCTGTTCACCCACAGCTATTGTCTCCAGCCCCTTTCATTCCTGTTGCAATGGAACCCCATGTGGGTGAGGGGGGCAGACTCGCACACGGGGGGTGGAAATCAGAGGGAATATTGATTGGGAAGAGGTCTCTGTTTAGGAAAGTGTCCCTCTGTTGCACTAGCTGCTCCTCCAGAAATGCATTGCACACAATGGACTTGGCATATCCGTGCATCAGTACCGGTGATCACCTCCCACCCCCTGTGACATTGGCATACCAACATTTCAATGTATCTTCCCACAGGAAAGAAAAAAATTATTACTTGCCAGTAATGTAATGGCAACACCCCTCCCCCCCAACACACTTTTACCAATGTATTGATGTATCAGGCACAAAAAAATGGGGGGGGGGAATGTGCGCACTGCAGTAATGGTGGCCACCTTCCTGGCTTTGATTTTGAAAAGAAGCGGGGCACGTCATGCACACAGGCAATCCTGGTAAGGAATACACCAGTACAACAAAGGTACAAAATAACTCAACCCTCCTGGCAATGGGGAAATGTTCTGCAGTTACACTGCTAGCTGGGAAAATGTCTCGGTCTTGACTCTGTGTTGTGTAACCAGGAAAAAATATATCAACATAACTGGTGGATAACTACATAACATTTCCCTAGTGTGACCGGGGCCTATTTGGGCTCATTGAGACATTATCTTCTGTCATCCAAATTATATACATATGCTTACTATATATTCATTCAGCCTACTTCTCTGGAAGACAATTAGCACAACTTGAAACAATGTTCTACAGCCCAAACAACCTGAACAGCATAAAGAGTGCAGCTTGGAAAGAAATGTAAGATGCAAGCACTGATCTTCAGTTTCTTATAACACCCTTCTGTGCAGTGTGATTAGGAGGGAGTGACCCATGGAGCCCTGCAAAAATTCCTCCACACAGTCTCTGCATCTTTGCACACAGCAGGATTGTACATGAAATAAGCAGCTTTCGATAAAGCTTTCAAACATTTTCAGCCTTGAATGAAGAGAGTCCCACAGAAGGCACATAACTGAGACCTGCTTTATGGTATATATTAATTGGGGATTGTAACAGAAACCTCCAAGTAACCCTAAACTATAATGTAGGACACAAAACAAATGTTGTAATAATAAACATAATTGGCTTCTTAATGAGTTAAATGACAGAAATTAAAGGAAATGGAGAGTATCAAACACATTAATGGGACTGTTCAAAGTAGCAAAGGCAAAATATGTATCTTGATTTATTCCATTAAGTTTTATTATAGATAATGTTAAATGGGTAAAAGCTGTTTTCCACAGTAATTACTGTTCTCTGTTGGCATGGACTTTGCTGGTGGTATCTCACTTGCTTGAGTGCAAAACATATGACTTTCATAATTGGATTTGGCTGTTTTGCCTAAAGGTTTTAAGTTTTCCAGGTGTGTGATTACATTCTTGGGCTCGTGGATTTTTCAAAATGAGGGGTACTTGCATGATTGTGATTGAAAGTAAAAGGAGACCTTTATTTTAAATTCATTTGTCTTCTTTGAGATGACATCAGGATTTTTGTGTACAAGTCTGCTGCGATGGATGTAATTCCCATAAGGGAAATTATCCTTCAAGAGTAGTGGGCTCAGTGGTGATGTGAAATGTTACATAGTGCTTTGAAAGCAATGAAGTAACCTGTTGTTAGGACTCAAAACATCTAAATTGCAATCTGTTATCCAAAACAATGCTACTAAAGTTCTAGGAGTTGGTATTTTTCTTACTTTGCTAAAAGAATTGAGCCAGATTGTCTTACACAGTTTTGTTTGATAGATGAGAGGGATTTCCCAACATTTTACTTGTCTATAGGGATGGAATAAAAACATTTAGAGACAATGCACAAGAAAACCAGGCTTAGGGTCTACAGTGGTTGCAGAAGACATAAGCCCTACTCAGCCATCACCCTGAAAGCATGTGGGGCTCAAAGAATGGAAAGGATGAAGGCATGCACATAAGCTTTGATGTCATGTCACCTCCCCATCTTTGGGTGGTGTAGAGATATGGAGATGTGGCGTACAGTGGTGCCTCAACTTACAGACGTCCCTACTTACGAAAATTTTGACTTATGAAAAGCTCCGGCCGCAAAATTTTGCTTTGACTTGCGGCCGAAGCTTCCACTTACGAAAGAAAAAAGGCAGGGGAAAAGGGCGGGAAATTCAAACCGTTGGTGGCGAAGAGGCTGCTTCTTCGCCCCAACGGTTAGGAAAAGGGAGGCTCAGCTGGCCGGGTTTCTTCGGCCGCTTGCCTCCTGGCTCACCTCCCGCTCGCTCCTCGCCGCCCTCCGCCATTTGAATTTCCCGCCATTGGCCCACAGAGGGTGGCACGGAGCAAGCGTCAGGCGAGCCGGGAGGCGAGCAGCTGAAGCACCCTGGCCAGGCTCAAGCCTCCCGGCGGTGGCGGTCACAGCAGCAGTGGAAGCCCGGGAGTCTGAGGAGGCTTCGGACAGGTAAGGTGCTCCTTTTTTAAAAAAGTTGTTCTGGGTGGGTTTTGGAGGGTAGGTTTGGGCTGGGGGAGTTATGTTTCTGTGTTGTTTTGTTTTTTGGTGATTTTTTTTTTTGCAGTCCCAGCGTGGGACTTGCTCCAATGTTTATTTTTGGATTTGTTTGTTTTTTGTTTTTGTTTTTTTGCAGTCCCAGCGTGGGACTTGCTCTGTTTATTTTCATTTATTTTATTATTATTTTTGGTATTTTTTTTCTTTGGCCGGAACGGATTAATTGGTTTTCAATGCATTCCTATGGGAAATGGTGCTTCGACTTACGAAAATTTCGAGTTGCGGCCACCGTTCCAATACGGATTAATTCCGTAAATCGAGGCACCACTGTATATGCATGTCCCAATCCCCACCAGTCTTTGAGCTCTACACACTTTCAGCTGAATGCCTAAACAGGGCTACTTTATTACTTCTCCTACACCACTTCTAACTTTTCCTTTTGAATGGCTGATGGGCTAGCAGTGCTGGTGACCTCAGGCTTGTCTTGCTCCTTCCTTCAGTGCTGTGTTCTGAGCATAAGGTTCTTCAGTGATTGAGGCAAATACTGTTTATTTTAACTTTAAAATGTAATGCATTGGTTGGGCACTTTGGAGAGACTTGCCAGGGTTACCTCTTTGCAGCTGCAAGTTTCATAGTAGCAAAACTGCCAACGGCAGGTGAACTGCGGGCAGCAACAATTGCACCAGCAGGTAAGCAGCCAGGAAGACATGGCCATTCCAGTGATGGTGGTGAGCTACAGATGTACGTTCTTGCTTGTCTCGTCCTTACAAGGAACTGAATATTTGTGGCACTCTTAGAAAAAATATAGTTTTTTTTTTTTTAAATCACAGTTAAACCAAATTAAGCAAAAAATAAAATGTATTGTTTTGACAATAAAATGAATGGGTGGGTGACGTTGAAGGGCATGAACCAAATATAAGTATCTGAGCTCTCTGGAAGGTATTTAATACAAATACAATAAATAAATTCTGAGTTTTGGCTTTATATGTAAACATTGCTTGTAATGTGGCCACCAGCCTTGGTCACAAATGAAAGAAGATAATGCTACAATATTATATTTGAGAATACAGCTTCAAACTAGGGTTTAATCCTGCAGCTCATTTCTAATTTGTCTCCAGAGGATAGTTGTTCCAAGTAGAGGGAGAAGCACTTTCCTTGCAGTGTAACTTAGTGCCCTGTTGTATTTCACAGACAGGAGCAATAAAAACAAGGCAATCATATGTGAAAATTAAAAAGTCTTAGAGGAAATAGCTAAAAGAGAGAGAGAAAATAAAGATTGAGGAGCCCTTTTCAGTTGTTACCTTCTCCAAATATAAAGTGATGTGAGAAGGAGAAATGCCTGTTTTTGTGTAGGCTCTACACATGAGCTAGAAACCTGGAGAATCTGGGTACTTGCATGTGCTTAAATGTGAGCAGGAGTTTCTTCTCCTCAAATGTGTGGCTCATGTGAAGAAAGGGGGAATGGGGAGCACAGGGGCCAGTTGCTCTGAGCCAAGCAACTTGACAACAACCATTTAGGCAATAACTGAATCAGGTTTTGGTTGCTTATCTTCTATGCATTATTTCATTTCATTTCTCAGCCACCTTTCTATTTATGAGGGGATCCAAAACAGCTGCAAATGGATTAAAACAACTTGGACTAAAACCACAATAAATTACAAGTTATAAAAAGAATTAATCATGTAAAGATAATTAAAATCTAAACATTTAAAAAGCTTCAAACACATGCTAAAAAAGAACATATACACTGCATCCAAAATGGATTCAGTCTAGCTCAGTTTGGTTCTTAGAGGCTGTCGCGCACCCCCAGTGTCTCCTGTTTGTCTTCCCTTCAAACACAGGTCCACCTTCGGACACGACTTGTTCTTTTCACCCTTTTTCACTGCCACCAGAGGATTTTATCCTCAATGTACCAAATATGAATCTTAGACTAGTGCTGCCAAATACAACTATGTTTATTTAAGGTTTGGTAGGTAAATCACAGATGTAAAGTCATTACTGTTCTTTTATTATTCATTCATTAAACTTGGATTTGATTACATATATTCTTGTTTGTATTTATTCACTTTAATCAAGGTAACAATATATTCTGACTGTCCATTTATTTCTTATTCCTATT
This sequence comes from Intellagama lesueurii, assembly GCA_037013535.1. Lineage (NCBI taxonomy): Eukaryota > Metazoa > Chordata > Lepidosauria > Squamata > Agamidae > Intellagama > Intellagama lesueurii. The sequence goes on from JBAJHW010000005.1 coordinate 124,963,989, forward strand.
AACTCTTTTATATTCTCTAACGCATCAACTTTCCACTCTCTGTCTAAACACCTCACAATCTCCTCTCTAACTGACTCTCAGTCTCTCTCTGGTTTTTCTGACTCCGCCCCTCCTGTCCTGTCATAGGCTCCTGCACTCGAGCTCTAAATGACTGACAGAAGTGACGTGTGGGCTTTCCGCCACAGAGGCCTTCCTAAAAAGGCAGATGTTGCTGAAAGGATAAAAGGGAGGGGGCCAGCCTAACCCAAGGGGAAGCATTCTACAACCTGGGAGCAAACATAGAGAAGGCCATCTCTCATGATCCCATCAAGTGCATCTGTGAAGGCAATGGAACCAAGAGAAGGGTCTCCCTCTGAAGATCTTAGCAGCCAGAAAGGCTCCTATGGGGAGATACAGTCCTTCAGATAGCCTAGACCCAAACTGTATAGGGCTTTATAAGTCATAACCAGCATTTTGAACTAGGCCTGGAAACAGAATGGTAGCCAGTGCAGCTGCTGTAACAAGGGAGTTATATGCCCCTTGCAGCTGGCCCCCATCAGCAGTCTAGCTGCAGCATTTTTAAGCAGCTGAAATTTCTGAACTGCTTTCAAAGGCAGCCCAATGTAGAACATGTTACAGTAATCCAAACTGCCCAGACAGCTCAGAGGGATACTATGGCTGACGGTATCAAAAGCCACTGAGAGGTCCAGTAGAACCAATAGACACACACTCCTCCTATCCATTTCTGGCGCAGGTCATTCAACAAAGTGAGGAAAGGTGTCTCCATCCCATAATCAGGCCTGAAGGCAGACTGAAATGGATCTAGATAATCTGCCTCATCCAGGAATCCTTGGAGCTAAGAAGCCACCACATGCTTCAGTACCCTGTCCAAAAAATACTGAAGACTGCCCAATAGCTGCCTAATACAGTGGTATTAAAAGAGGGCTTCCTCAGTAATGGTCTGATTAATGCCTCCTTTAGGCATCCTCAGGCTGCACATATTGAAACAGAGGCATGGTGGGGCCAATGTTACATCAACATGACCTGTATCAGCTAAAGTCAGAGCAGACCTAAGCAACCTTTTCTGCAAAATGCTGTGTAATTTCCTTACAATGGGTCATTAAGTGATCAACATCTTGCTCTCATGGGGCAGGCAGCAGGCCCTTGGTCACCAAGAACAACACTGGACAACTCTGCCAATGCAATGGTGGCAGAGAAGAATACTTTGCTGCAGCCACTGCCAAGGCATAGGCTTTCAAATAAGCTCTAGCCTGTGATTGGCTGGATCTGCTACCATCACCCTCTGGCTTCTATGCCACTAGTTTCATGACTGTTGGCTTCAGAGGCTCCTCTCTGTGGGAAGGGACATTTAGGAGCATCATGTCCACAGCCTTGGCCACTTCCCCACTGCAGAGGTTAGCCAGGCCTTTGACAGGATCATCTGCCAAGGGGACAGGAATCTTCCCAAGAGCTGTCAGGAAACCATTAGGATCCATCAGTCTCCTGGGGCAGACCATCTTAATAGGTCCCCCACTCCTGTAGAGTTCATGAACTCTAGTAAGTCTAAACTTCCCCAGATAGTAATCTGTCCATGACAATGGAATCACAGAGAGTCCTTTTGCATCCAGTTCACCATCATCCTGTCAAGCACAGAAGACCAAGTGCAGGGTATGCCCTGCTAAATGATTTGGGCCAGATACCAATTGGTCATAAAGTCCTGAGCTACTCCTGATAAGGTGGTCTTGGAGTGTATGTAAAGGTCCCCCATGAGAAAAAGCTGCGAAAACTCCATCATCACCCCCAACACCAACTTGGTCAGCTCAAACAGAGAGATTGTTGAGCAGTGGGATGAGTGGTACACCAACAGAATCCCTTTTATGTCCCGGATACCAACTTTCAGCTAAAAACATTCAAACCCAGAAAACCGTGGAATAGGGCACCTGTTGAGGCGAACAGAATCACAGCGGACTATTGCAACACCACCTCCTCACCCCAACCCACCCCAGGTCTGGTCTGCTGCTGCAGAAGAACACAGGTGGACAAAACTGGAAGAGACTAACTCCTCCAGCTTCATCCAATTGGTGTCAGTGGTATAGGCTAGGTCAGAATGCTCATCTAGGATCAGGTCCAGGATGACTGATGTTTCCTCTTTCACTGACATGGCAGAGTACTCAGAAGTGGTTTATCATTCTCTTCTTCTGGAGCAATTTGGGACCATGTAACTAGCCCTGCACCTGACCTCTAATTCCAGAGCCAGGTGCTCAATCTCATTGAGTGATCCAGCCAGTCTAAGAAGCTAAGTGTATTAGCACTAGCCCAGTATGAATATATGCACATTGATTTTGGAGCCATTTATCTTTCAAATCCCGCAGAGTTTCTCATTGAGAGCTAAGGGTGCAGACCTGTGACAGTTATACATGCATGCACATACATATACACACAAGTGAGGGAAAGTTAACACAGGAGGGGTATCTACCAGTTTTCAGTGATGTTAAGCAAGAAGAAAGGAAGAAATAAAAAAATGTGCTATGAGGTTCAGTCAACGAAAAGGCTTATTAGCAGAGAATGAGTTAGAAGAAAAATTCTAAGTCAGAGTGTAAGAGAAATATTTCCCTATGTTTAAAGAAGCAATTGAGTTAGTTCAAACAAACAAACAAACAAACAGACAGACAGACAGACAGACAGACACCAGAAGTGGTCTTAAGTGCCTACAGAGTGGTTTGCTCACTAATGGAACAAATTTTCTCCTTTCTCCATTAGCTCTGTCTTCACAAGAACAGGGTCAAAATGATAGCACAGGGACAGTTATCATGTGGCAACTGGAAGGAGAGGAATTAGCTAAGAGAATGGTTTGTGCAGTAGCAGTTCTGAAAATCCTTGGAAATAAAATACCTGCTGTTTTTAATGTACAACATTTATTTGCTCCTTCTGCATTCCTCTTTATCCATACAATCTTGTCAGCTTTCCTACACTAGCACAGTCCAGGACAACCTTGCATTGCATTTTAAAAAACCCCACAAACCTTAGTTCCCTTTGCTTACTCTTTATTTCCCAGATTAAGCACTTGGTCTTTACAGTATTCTCCCTGGCTATGCTGCTGCTTTCCCAAGATCACTGTCCAAGCCATAATACTCAGAGCCTTTTAGTACATGGCAGTCAGCTTATCATACTTTGTGCCTTCAGTTAAAGTTCTACTGCAAATTCCTAGCAAGTGTTCATTCATGATGAGCTTGAGTGCTCTCAAGTACAGGCTCAGAAGATAAAAGGTGGAGGGGAGTAGAGGGTTTGGGCTTCCCATTTGAAATGGCAAATCAAAGCCTGATAGACTAGATATGGAGGACATTACCTGTGTCCCTTCTGATACTTCTCACGACACCACAGGAAAGAAGGAAGTGCCAGTAGTATATCTTCACTGTCCAAGAATAAAATCCAAAAGGGGATAACTAACTAGAGATGCAGTCCACAATACATCAGCTTCTCCAAGACATAGCCTAGAAAACTCAAAATGAGGCACATATTCTCATCCATCTGTTCTTGTATTCTTTGTCATGACTGTCATGTTTGGGAGATGGCACTAAGCTCAATAAGAAGCACTGTTCATATTAGGCATGTTCGCAGAATACACTACCTGACTGGGGAGGAGGCTATGTGGCTTGAAGGATATTGACTCACAATCTAAAAAAATATAAACATGTTAAAATGATGTCCAGAATCCTGCTTCTTATGCTCACTAGTATAATTCCAACAGTGCAACTTTCAGTGGTAAATTACTGCCAGTTAAAATCTTGGTGCTTGTTTTTTTGGTTCCAAAGTAGTTATGACTTGTGCAATTAACAAAACAAAACAAATGCCAACATCTTACCAGGCAACAATTCACTACTGGAATGTACTTTACCTTATTCCTGTCCCCTCCCCAACTTGGGCAGTCACAATGGAGGTCTGATCTACAGAAAGATATAATTAATTGGGAACATTGCCATAGAGAGATTGGCAGGGTATTACAACAGCAGTGCTCAACTGCTATTTGTAAGCAAGCACTTACAATTAACTGAAGCTCATTTGGTAAAACAATTATTTTCATTAGAGCATTCATTTCATACCATCTTAAATATTTTTTCAAAGTTTTAGCTTTATGATAAGACTCTAAAACAGGTTGAAAATATAAAGAAATGTCTCTTATGCAAATTCATCTGATCTAGGTTTAAGGAATAATAAAGGTTACTTGTCTTCCAATAAAGCACAGAGATTCATGAATGATGAAAACAAACAATCTGCCAGGGGGAAGACAAAAGATAAACCACCCTGGCTCAACAAAGCACATATGGATAGCTCTTCCTGTAAGCACATGTTGCCTGCTGATATTGGTATTGTCTTCATATCCAGAGTCCTGTTATAATACCAAACCAATACTAACTCAGGGACCATGCTCTTGAATGTTTCTTCTTATATGGAAAGGAAAAGGAAATACACCTGACACAAAAGCTTACATTAAAATATAATAGTCTCTAAGGTGCCACATGTTTTTGTTTTGTTTTGTTTCTTTGGATTTTGCCTGATATCATGACACTCTTTGTTACCAAGATACAAAACTAGACTTGACAATTGCAAAATGCAACTCAAGCATTTGAGAGACTATCAGAATATGAAAGGCCACCTGTAGTAAAAAACAAAACAAAACAAAATTGTGACTTTGAAAATGAGGTGATACAATCTAAAGGTTTAACTAGGCATGCCAGTGGCACAATCCATGTGGAAAGATGGCAAGCAAAAGATACTTGCTGGTTCTGAATCCTTCATTAGTCTACCACTGTGGCCACTAAAACCATGATTCATAGATCCTCCAACCTGGCTCTCAGATCAGATATAAATTATGTGGGCAGGAAGGCAGTTTAGAAGGCAGCTGAGTCTGAAATATTTGTTTGTTGAAGTAAATTGTTACTTATTGAATGTTACTCTCAAGTTTTGTCCAAAGTAACTCTTTAATATTATTTGCTATACATTCAAAACTTTTGTTACTTCCAGGTCTTAAGGGCAATTTTGAAGACAAAAATAGCCAAGCTGACAAAATATTTGGCCCTTCTCTCACCACTGTTTCTCCTACTCGCATCTTTCACTTTGCTTTACCCTTTATCTTAATTTACAAGTGTGGAATTAAATGACATTCTCACATACCTATTCAGTCTGTCTGTGCTGCCATGTCTAATTAGCTCCTTATTTGAAAGCGTTGAATCTGATGGCCTGCCTACCTGGAACATGCAAATATGTGTAATCCAGTGGACATTTCTGTGTGTGCATGTCTCTCTCTCTCTGTGTGTGTGTGTTTGAATATCAACCCAAAGAAGTGGTAATTTGCATCTGAGAGCTGGCATAGAGATCATCATCATCATCACCATCATCTTGGAATTGCAGAACTGGAAGAGACCCTATGAATCATCGAGTCCAGCCCCTGTCAAGGAGGCACAGTGGGGATTCAAACTCCCAACCTCTGGCTCTGCAGCCAGAGACCTAAGCCATTGAGCTATGGGACATTTACCATATTTCTTACTTTCCCCACATAAATAGTCTCCAAACCTACAAACCATCTCCTCTATTTTTTGCTTTTTACATTTTTTAAATTTTTTTTTTAATAAGTGACACAGTACAAATTCAGATATAAGGGAGTATCCATACTAGGTTGATGGATTGCTGTAGTGGTATGCCACTTACTAAATTAAACAAAAAAAGAGAGAAGTCACAATGGCCTGTAGAATGACAGCTGCAACAAAAGGCAGGGAAGGGGAGGGTGTGTCAGTAACTGAAAGGGGGAGAAATTGGAGCAATCTGAAGTGCTGTCGGGATTCTTCATACAGAAAAAATGTTTCCCATCTGAATGGAAGGATTGCACAAGTGCAAGATAAAATAGATAGCACTGATAGCCTTTTAAAAAGATCCCAGATCGCTCCATATTCCCCTGTCTAGTCACCTCCTTAGTATTGCTTTCTGCTACTCTGTGGACATTTCATCTAAAAATGTTGTGTTCTGGGCAAATTGACTATTTGAGATTATCTGCCTAATCCTGATGAAACTGATTATTTAGATGATAGAATAGAAAGACTCAGATGTTCCACTACATATTACTGCATTCATCATGCATATGTAATGATCAAGATTTATATATTTTTTTCAAAACCAAGGCAACTTAAGCCATTCTGGGACTACACATATTGACAGTGCAAGTGGGATGCTGTATGTCTGAACATCTGCCCATCAAAATACCAGACCCAATACAAAAATACAGCAAAATAGAGAGAAGGATAATAAAATCCCTCTAACTGATTTCTTGCTTTCCATAGAGTAGAGAATTAATGTGATCCCTCGCCTGCACTCTGAAATGGTTATGATTCAAGAGCAATTCTAAAGGGTTCTTACTTATGCTTACTCTCCCTTCATTCCTCCCAGTACAATTTAAATGCAGAAGATGAAATTCAGTAAGGTAAAGAGATTTAAAAAGCAAAGCTAACAAGATAATGAGATGACAGACATAAGTTTAATTGGTGATAAAATGTCAATATTCCGATAAATGTGTACCAGACGTCCATTAGATTTAACTGGACTCTTTCTCTCCCTCCCTCCTTGGGTGCAATAAATAATTTAAAAAAGACAAATTGCAAAAGAAATCATCAGACTGCTGTGAAATAATCAAATATTAGTTTACCAATACTAAGGAGGAAACACTGAGGAGAAATAAGGAAAACACACTAACTACCTTGATTTGGTGACACAGAGATAGTAATATTACTTGTCCATTACTTTCACTTACTTATTTCACTTTATAAACTGTCCATTACTAAAGTTCAGTGATAATGTGCATGAAGCTTTTAGATGTGATTTCATATTATAATGTAATACTGTCTCATATCGTCAAAAATCCAAATACTTAACTGCTTTTGAAGAGAGACTGAACTTTAAAAATGGGAAATAAATTGATATGTTGGATTGGCAACACTGTTCCATTATTTTTTGCTAACTCCAGAATTAAAAGCCACACACCTAGGAGCACAAGCAGAAACTGGGGAGGTCACTACTAAAAGTGGGTCATCCCCAAATGTTTTATTCAGACGTGATGCAGGTACAAAGGTAGCTGAATGGACATTTAAAGAGAAGATTCGAAATAGGTTGGGTTTGAGGTTTGATTTTTAAAGGCCTATTATTTTGCTTCCTTGCTTGTTTTGCATTGTTCCTTTTCATCTCTCTCTCTCTCTTTTTTTTTTAACACATCTTTATGCTGTAGCAGTGATATACTGGGAGTGGCACTTTACTTGAGGCAAGATGCTTCCTGAGCTGTGGAAGATATGGGGTAACATTGTGCTGAGGGACTGAGAAGAAAGTTGGAATCAATTTAGTCATCTCAAGCCTGTTCCCTCTTCTCTAAATTTCCCCATTTCCTAAGTGAAAAGCCACTGATTGCTTACTTCTCTATCCTTGCTGACTGTTGCTGCTGCTGATAAATGCCATGATGGTATGAAATAAATATTCTTATCATTCAAGTGAAGAGAGCCCATCTAGCATAACTGAGATCTCAGGAGGTGAGCCAGGATTTATCTTCCTCTCTATGCTGTAGCTTCCAGGTCCCGTAATAACTGGTTGTCTCGGAGGGCTTTTTAAATGGATTGTTGTGCTCTGTTGTTTTAAATGCGTTTTAGTACTGATTTTATTACTGTTTTTAATGTAACCTTATTTATATTTATTTTATAGCAAAAAATTAATGCTATGATTTAGGCTTGCATGATGTTGTCTGTATAAATTTATTCATCCAGCAAAGGGCTTCAGAAACCATTGGTGACTGTAAAAATGTACCACACAGACTGATGATCACATGCTCATTTAATTTGGTATTACTTTGTTCCAACAGTAACTAGAGAGGAGCAAGAAAGCTACAAAACTACTTTACTAAACCTTCCTGCACCCATAATATCTCTTTGAAAACAAATGGCACTTTGCAGCGGGAATCAGAAGTGATTCAAATGCTTTTGCAGTCTATGGCTAGGAAGACAGAGGGACTAAAAGCATTTTATCTTCCCATCCAACTAAAAAGCAAAAGCAAATTAATTTGCCATATGCAGACTGAGGCATGCTCATGTTAGAATAAACAGTTTTTTTTTCCCTTTTCTACGTGAACTGCTTTTAGATATTGCTTCCACAATCAGTGCATTGTTGAACATGGCTGAAAAAACTGAGTTTGGTATGATAACAAGCAAGCTTTATAAAGCTAATATCAAATTTGATGAACTAAATCTTTATTAGAGCTATCACTGTTGACTTTGGGCTCTCTGAAACAAAGGGTGATTTTTGGGAATTAGAAAGTAATGGTGAGAATGCTATAACCACTATGCAATAATAATACTTAGTGGCAAATTGCTGCTCATTAATGAGGTGCTAGTGGTGTTCCTGAGCACATGCCCAATGGTGCAATCAGCCATGTGCCCAGGAATGCAACCAGCAACACCTCATTAATGAGCAGCAATTTGCTACCAAGACATACAGTTTCCCTTTCATAGATTTCCCTTTCCCAATGTCTCCTTTTAAACATGTGATCATTTCCATAACTTTAAAAGCAGAGGATGAATCAGGAAAAAAGGCCAAAACTGTAACAAATCCTTACCCTACCCCCAAGAGTGAAAATCGTAGCAACCTATGCCTTCCTGAGAACACAGGAAGATGCCTTATATCACATTGGGGCATTGGCCTATTGGCCCCAGCACTATCAGCATTGAATGGCTGAAGATCTCTCGAGTTTCAGAGTGTGCACTTTTTTAGTCTCAACCACAGATGGCAGAAACTGAATGTACTGTCTTATCTATGCAAAGATTATATTCAACCACTGAGCTACAACCCTCCCTAGGACAAAGGTTTTAAATTTAATATCAATATGTTAAAATTATCTTAAATTACAATCTGGAGAATTCCAGCTGTTGACAGTACTAGAGTCAATGGATCAATGTTCTGATTTGATAGAAGGTGACTATGTTCTATGTGGTTTTAACAGCTCTGGGGCAAATATTTCTCTCAGTAATGGAACACAGCACTCAATGCCAAAATTCTGTCAGTTCATAAAGGTGCAGAAGCCTTTAAGAACATAAGTTTTCACCATAAACAACACTTCAAGCTGAAAAGTTATGTGGCCCTTGCAGAAAAATGCCATTTACCATTTCTCACCTTACTGGAGAACTTGGCTACTGGCTATCTTTTTCACTTACCCATTTTGCAAATATATTTCACTGAGAGGAAAGGCTTTGGATCTAAGAGTGCAAGTAATGAAAGCATGCAAGACACACAATGACATTCAAAATTACAGTATTAAGTATGCACCTATTTATGAAACTCGCAGAGTCCAGGGAATCTTTTCATCAGACTAAACAAATTCAACAAGACTGCAAATGTTTCTTCAATATGAGAGTAAGTGCTGCTTCTGATGGTATGTCAGCAGAGTATTTTTAGCATAACAGATCAAGAGAAAAAGGCATCTTGATTGTAGGAACAGCTGACATATAAAAGCCCAGCAGGCTGTTGCTAAAATTCCTTTACATTTTACAAAGGAAAATGTATGAAATGGCCTTGAAAAAGCAAAATCATTTCTAGACTAACTCTGTCTTTATCCAAGGAAAACAAAATTGGTTATAGAAGCCTAATTACAAGGGGAAGACAAATCTTGATATGCACAATAAAAATCAGTGAGACAAGGAGCAGATGGCCGGAAATGGAATCTCTTAATCTTTGAAATGAAACGAAATGTAGCCTATGACAGGCTTCTGCCCTGATGGTATTCTCTAGGCAAGGTAAATACTTATGAATTATTCCTATTCCCAAATATTGTTAAATGTGAACAGTATTCTATTAAAAAAACAAACTACACATTTTAAAGAAAAATACTATGTTGTCCAGTTCAAATAAATATCTAAAGTATGGTTTAGCTGACTGTGAATGAATAACAAGCCATTGGTTGTTGTATGGGTTCACATGCTTTTTTCCTGCCTCCTCTTCCATTGTAAATGAGAAGAGAAAAGAATAATTCACATCTCCATATTATTTCTCAGTTTAGGGATCTGTGGTTCATTGTGAAATTATGATCCAATCCTAGTTTATTTAAACTAACTTTCCCTATAGAATCACAGGGAAAATAAGGTGTATTTGTAGGAGAGGAGAAGGTGTAGAGAAAAGATTACTCTCCACTTACCAGTGGCTTCTCCTCTTAAATTTGCCCTTCCTGAACTTGCTTGTATCACATGTTTACGTATAATTTTCATGTGTAGTTTAGTTCTAGGTGTTCTAGCCTTGGAATAAGAGCTAAATTGTCAAAAGAAATGAGGAGTAACTTTGGATTTATCTTTGAATTTTTTTATTTTTTACAATTGTGCTATAAAGTGAGATGAGCTTCTTGGGAAACTCAGGGTTTTGTAGCTACTATGAGAACCTTAGCTGTATGTAAGTGGTTCAACACATATATCAACATGCAGTATATAATACAGTATATATCAACACATTTCTCTAACCAAGAAAACTGTAGTTTAAAAAATTTATATCTATTCTCCTGTCATAGTCAGATATTACTCCCTAGTTTGGTTGAGGAGGTATATAAAGACTGTTTTCCCATACAAGAATGGGTAACCTATTAAAATTGTGGCTCATTATGGATTCCAGAGGGCTTTAGGGGATTTTCCAACTAAAATGGCTGATGTTCCTCTTAAATTCCTGGTCATGTAATGACTGTGGTGGTTGATACAAGCTTTATCAAATGTCATTTTCTGTTGAACAGAACCCACTTTATTGTAGTGGTTAGTGTACATGTACTAATGCATAGTGATTATAACTACAATGATTTAGTTGTAGTTACATTTTTCTTTATGTCATCTTGTAAGCTGCCCAGAGCACTTATTTTGTGGAATAATTCCATAAATACTACAAATCAATGAAGCTGGCTGGACATATATGAAAGATTTGGAGTTATGACAAGCAAAGGATTAGAATTACTTATTGCACCTACTGTATATCCATTCTTCCTTGTATTTTTAATGCTATCCTGTGAAGGAAGAAAGGCTGAAAGAGAGTAACCTGGCTGGCTATGGCCATGTTGATACAAATTCTGAGTTTCCTGTATTCAAACCCAGGACTCCAACTTCTACAAAAATATGGACCATTATGGATCTCCCCTTGAACAGAAGTATTTTCATTTTCTGTGCTTATACTATATTTAAAAACCAAACCAAACCACTAAACCAATAATTGAAAGGATAGATGCAGGCACCAGGCTTTTGTAGTTAGTTATGGAGCTGGACAGAATAGAGAGGTAAATCCTCATACGCAATGAAGACCTGGAAAATTACTCTTGAAAGGTATGTTGTGGCATTTTTGGACAAAGAGGAAAATGAGAAAAGGGCAAAATGCACAAAATATAGTGTTTTAATGTGAGTAATATAACTTATGCAAAAGGCAATGGTTACTGCTTTATGCATGGGTTTTGAAAGATTAGAAGCTGGATAGTCCAGTGGTTTAGGTGTCTGGCTGCAGAGCCGGAGGTTAGGAAGTTTGATTCCCTACTGTGCCTCCTTGAAGGTACTGGATTTGATGATCCATAGGGTCTCTTCCAGCTCTGCAGTTCTAAGATGATGATGATGATACGATGAAGCATCAGTGGAGTTATTTGTGTCTGTTTTAACAACCAACCATTGTGATGTGTGCTTCCTCTGTGTGCAAGTGTGTGTTGTGCCCTACTCTCATTTGGATGTGAGAAATCTCACCGAGCTTGAAAAGTCCACATTGACGTGTCTTGTCAAGCTGAGAGGGTCTAAACAGATGTGGATGAAGAATATTCTAAGCATATCCCACTCTGCCCTTCTTTTAATAATCCGGCTGCCTGCCAAGTGAAAAGATTTGGAGAACCAAGACAGCAAGTTATGAACTATATAATTCTCAGTGTTACATGTATCACTTTTATATTAAAATTTCTTGTAGCAGCCAGTGGGCATTTTGGCTATTATAGATGACAGTCATAAGAAACAATGGGGTAGATCTGGAATAAATTAGAGAATAATAAGATGAGGGATATAAATTGGCCAGTTTAGGGTAGTTCTCCTGACTAAGGGGAATTTATTTTATATTTTGCAGCCCCATTCCATCTAGAGAACGTATGATCAGAAAAAAACCCACAGCTAGTAGTGTTCTTATTAGCAATAACCTGTAGAAGAGAACATTGAATTTTGGGTTGGGTCACAGATGGCTTGGATCTGGTAGAAGGTGACTTTCCAAAACATTTTTTAAAATGGAGCTAAGTAAAATTGCCACTTTGAGTCTAGAAAGGCACAATATAAAATAAGTAAGTAAGTAAGTAAATGAGGTGTCTGGAGACTATTTTTCTGGAGACTGTATATTCCCTATCACCTTCAGGTAACAAAGACCAGGATCTTATCCAAAGCATGAGCCTTTAGTGCCATATTGTATGACACAGACTGTGCTCACCATATGACCTTGAACTTCAAAACAAAATGCAAAAGTTGAATGGCCATCTAGGGAGTTGCTTTAGCAGTGAATTTCTTGCTTCTGGAGGAAGCTGGGATTGATAACTCTTTCAGCTCCACAATTCTATAAATACACCATGTTACCATAGCGGACCACCATGCCATCTTGAACTCATCAGACTTTGTTAAGATAAGCAAGGTTAGGCCTGGTTAGTACCTCAGTGTGAGACTACTGGGTAGTACCAAGGTTCTCCAGGTAGAGCTAAGAAATAATCCTGCCTGGAGTCCTAGGGAGATGCTGCCAATCAGGTTAGACAGTATTGAACTAGACAGACCAGTGGTACAAATCAGTATATAATAATTTCCTATGTTTCTATAATAATATAATTGCACTTCTTAGTGCTCTTCTTCATGAAGCTGAAATTCTTTCTGACTAGATGAAGACACCAGAAACTAAGTTTTATTGTTGCTTTCTGTAGTTTAGTTACGCACAAACAGAACCTGACATATGTCCCTGCTTCTGGAGGGAGCTGGGCTTGATGACCAAGCTCTACAATTCTATTTTCAACATTTTAAAAGATGCCAATAGACCCAGATTATATACATGTTTGCATATGTATTCATGTGATGATGTATATATGTATTTATTTAATTTGTATACTGCCCATCTGGCTACTAAGGCACTCTGGTAGATGGTATTTGATTATCTAATTCTGTTAGCCCAGAATCTTGTTTCAGATAGATCCTAGTGCGAGTACCACTTAGGTTGCACTTTTTAGGGAATCATGAAAGAGCTGTATGTAAAGGACAGTTGTATACTGTGTGCACAGAACATTGTGTAAGTGATCACTTTTTGTGAGACCCTGCCCCATCCACAGACTGCCAATGGGAAGGTGGCTGAAAGTATCGTGCAGAACACTTCAGAATTTTTTCTTTTTTCTTTTATATTTATAATTAAATAAAAAAGAAAGAAAAGAAAACATACATAAATGTGCCCCACCAGGACCAATGAAGATATTCTCTTTCCTTCCTTTTATGGAGCTCCATTCCCCTTCCAGAAGTACATTGACTCTTGTGTAGGTACACAACCCTTCCCCTTTGTTAGTACAAAATCAATAAATTCTCCCCATATATCTCTAAACATATTTTCATTTGACAGCCCTTTTCTTACTTTAATATTACATGTCAATTTGTCATTAATAGCTACATTCCACACTTCTTTATACCATTCATTTGAGATCTCACATAACTTTCCAATTCTTTGCTATTATTGATTTAGCTACTGTTACTAGAGTTGTGATCAATTCTTTCGTTGTCCAATTCCATTGTTCACTTTCAAATATTGACAGAAGTACCATTTTAGGACATATTCCTAAATTTAACTTTAGTATTTCCCATATCTCTTTAAAAACCAACTTCCAAAACATTATATGTTCACATTCCTATCACATATGGAAGTAGGTTTCTATTTCCTGCTCACATCTCCAACATAGAATATTTTTTATCCATACAATTCAATTTCACTGGTGTCAAGTACCATCTCCAAACCAATTTGTAAAACTTTTCTTTTATTCTTACAGACATACAGTACATTTTAAAACTCTTTTATTCCATATATTCTTCCACTTCTCAACACTTATTTCCTCTCTTGAAAGTTTTTATTGTATGGCCAGTTGTACAACCAACTGCACAATGTTATGATATTGAATAATTTCTGCATTAACTCTGCATGTGGATATTTATGCCACACAATTTCACAACAGGATACTATCTATCTATCTATCTATCTATCTATCTATCTATCTATCTATCTATCTATCTATCTATCTATCTATCTATCTATCTGGTTTAAATATTTGTGTGTGGGGGGAACACCTAAATATATCATTATCTACATGTACTTTATATTTTGTTTTGTTTTAAGGACAACAATGTTCTCTCTTTCCAGATGTTATGCACAAATCCCAAAATTCCTATTTCCCTTGCTTCATTATATCTAGATAAGGAATTTTCTATCTACACAAGTTAAAGAACATTCTCTCTTATAAGAAAAATAATTGAAAAACTGATAATGTGTCCAACTAAAAAGACACTCACTAAAACTGGCTATCTACTTTAGACTGTTGTCCCTGTCAAACTTAAAATGTATTGAAATTAGAGATGGGGACTGTGAAGGACAGAAGGCTAGTGTGCCGTCCTCGAACCAAAATGTACAGGAGGAGACATATGGATGTGCAGAAGGAGTGCTTATAGAGATAGAGGAGGAAGAAGCGAGAGGGGAGAAGGCGTTAGAAGTGTGTCTGGCGGAGGATAAAGGGGAGGAGCAAGATTTGATAGTGTGGGAGGAGGTTATAAAAGAGTGGGGTGATGCGCGGGAGTTCAGAGTGGAAACAGACCAGACACAGAGATGCACGAGAGATTGCGCGGTTCAGACAGAAGGGAGCAAAGTCGTTGCTAATGAGGTCTGTGATTTGATAAAGAATTTCCCTAACCTGAAGACCGGTGGAGGATTGCTCCCGGATCCAGGCTTGCCGAGACAGGAGGGAAAGGGGGCTAGACCACTAGAATGGATGGTGGTGGTCTACCCCCACAACCAAGGTGGAGGGAGGAAAGTGGTTCGTCCCAGCCCCTCTTTCGACAAGCCACCTCCCGAAGGGGACTGGGCGAGGCATCCCTGCTGCGGGACTGTATGCGCGGTAAGGAGTACCCCCTTGAGGGGGATATCGGACCGCGAGCGTTTTGGTCCAGCCCCAATGTGAGAAGCGACTTGTTCACGCCAGAAGCTCAGATCTTAAGTTATAAGACTTTACCCGAGTTGAGTTGTTTTGATCCGTTTAATTTAGTTGAAACAGAAGTTGATGTAAATAAAGTTGAACCAGTTGGATTTTTAAAACCGCCTCCGTCTCTTATTCCCGCCAAAATGAGAGAACCGTCACCAACTTTCGAAGAACCTGTTCACAGGGTTGTTGTTGTTGTTGTTTAGTCGTTTAGTCGTGTCCGACTCTTCGTGACCCCATGGACCAGAGCATGCCAGGCCCTCCTGTCTTCCACTGCCTCCCGGAGTTGGGTCAAATTCATGTTGGTAGCTTCGATGACACTGTCCAACCATCTCGTCCTCTGTCGTCCCCTTCTCCTCTTGCCTTCACACTTTCCCAACATCAAGGTCTTTTCCAGGGAGTCTTCTCTTCTCATGAGATGGCCAAAGTATTGGAGCCTCAGCTTCAGGATCTGTCCTTCCAGTGAGCACTCAGGGTTGATTTCCTTCAAAATGGATAGGTTTGTTCTCCTTGCGGTCCAGGGGACTCTCAAGAGTCTCCTCCAGCACCACAATTCAAAAGCATCAATTCTTCGGCGGTCAGCCTTCTTTATGGTCCAGCTCTCACTTCCATACATCACTACTGGAAAAACCATCGCTTTGACTATGCGGACCTTTGTCGGCAAGGTGATGTCTCTGCTTTTTAAGATGCTGTCCAGGTTTGTCATCGCTTTCCTCCCAAGAAGCAGGCGTATTTTAATTTTGTGGCTGCTGTCACCATCTATCATGGAGCCCAAGAAAGTCAAATCTGTCACTGCCTCCATATCTTCCCCTTCTATTTGCCAGGAGATGATGGGACCAGTGGCCATGATCTTAGTTTTTTTGATGTTGAGCTTCAGACCATTTTTTGCGCTCTCCTCTTTCACTCTCATTAAGAGGTTCTTTAATTCCTCCTCACTTTCTGCCATCAGAGTGGTATCATCTGCATATCTGAGGTTGTTGATATTTCTTCCGGCAATCTTAATTCCGGCTTGGGATTCATCCAGTCCAGCCTTTCGCATGATGTATTCTGCATATAAGTTAAAAAAGCAGGGGGACAATATACAGCCTTGTCGTACTCCTTTCCCAATTTTGAACCAATCAGTTGTTCCATATCCAGTTCTAACTGTTGCTTCCTGTCCCACATATAGATTTCTCAGGAGATGGATAAGGTGGTCAGGCACTCCCATTTCTTTAAGAACTTGCCATAGTTTGCTGTGGTCCACACAGTCAAAGGCGTTTGCATAGTCAATGAAGCAGAAGTAGATGTTTTTCTGGAACTCTCTGGCTTTCTCCATAATCCAGTGCATGTTAGCAATTTGGTCTCTAGTTCCTCTGCCCCTTCGAAATCCAGCTTGTACTTCTGGGAGTTCTCGGTCCACATACTGCCGAAGCCTACCTTGTAGGATTTTGAGCATAACCTTGCTAGCGTGTGAACTGAGTGCAATTGTACGGTAGTTGGAGCATTCTTTGGCACTGCCCTTCTTTGGGACTGGGATGTAGACTGATCTTTTCCAGTCCTCTGGCCACTGCTGAGTTTTCCAAACTTGCTGGCATATTGAGTGTAGCACCTTAACAGCGTCATCTTTTAAGATTTTAAATAGTTCCACTGGAATGCCATCACCTCCACTGGCCTTGTTGTTAGCCATGCTTTCTAAGGCCCACTTGACTTCGCTCTCCAGGATGTCTGGCTCAAGGTCAGCAACCACACTATCTGGGTTGTCCGGGGCATCCAGATCTTTCTGGTATAATTCCTCTGTGTATTCTTGCCACCTCTTCTTGATGTCTTCTGCTTCTGTAAGGTCCCTACCATTTTTGTCCTTTATCATGTCCATCTTTGCACGAAATGTTCCTTTAATATCTCCAATTTTCTTGAACAGATCTCTGGTTTTTCCCTTTCTATTATTTTCCTCTATATCTTTGCACTGTTCATTTAGGAAGGCCCTTTTGTCTCTCCTTGCTATTCTTTGGAAGTCCGCATTCAATATTCTGTAACTTTCCCTATCTCCCTTGCATTTTGTTTCCCTTCTCTTCTCTGCTATTTGTAAGGCCTCGTTGGACAGCCACTTTGCTTTCTTGCATTTCCTTTTCTTTGGGATGGTTTTTGTTGCTGCCTCCTGTACAATGTTACGAGCCTCCATCCATAGTTCTTCAGGCACTCTGTCCACCAAATCTAGTTCCTTAAATCTATTCTTCACTTCCACTGTGTACTCATAAGGGATTTGGTTTAGATTATACCTGGCTAGCCCTGTGGTTTTTCCTACTTTCTTCAGTTTAAGCTTGAATTTTGCTATAAGAAGCTGATGATCAGAGCCACAATCAGCTCCAGGTCTTGTTTTTGCTGACTGTATAGAGCTTCTCCATCTGTGGCTGCAGAGAATATAATCAATCTGATTTCGGTATTGCCCATTTGGTGATGTCCATGTGTAGAGTCGCCTCTTGTGTTGTTGGAAAAGAGTGTTTGTGATGACCAGCTTGTTCTCTTGACAAAACTCTATTAGCCTTTGCCCTGCTTCGTTCTGAACTCCAAGGCCAAACTTACCTGTTGTTCCTTTTATCTCTTGACTCCCTACTTTAGCATTCCAGTCCCCTATAATGAGAAGAACATCTTTCTTTGGTGTCAGTTCTAGAAGGTGTTGTAGGTCTTCATAGAATTGGTCAATTTCAGCCTCTTCAGCATCGGTGGTTGGTGCATAAACTTGGATTACTGTGATGTTGAAAGGTCTGCCTTGGATTCGTATTGAAATCATTCTATCATTTTTGAGATTATATGCCAGTACAGCTTTTCCCACTCTTTTGTTGACTATGAGGGCTACTCCATTTCTTCTGCCCACAATAGTAGATATGGTAATCATCTGAATTGAATTCGCCCATTCCCGTCCATTTTAGTTCACTGACGCCCAGGATGTCAATGTTTATTCTTGCCATCTCCTGTTTGACCACATCCAACTTACCAAGGTTCATAGATCTTACATTCCAGGTTCCTATGCAGTATTCTTCTTTGCAGCATTGGACTTTCCTTTCACTTTCAGGCGCATCCACAGCTGAGCGTCCTTTCGGCTTTGGCCCAACCACTTCATTAGCTCTGGAGCTACTTGTACTTGTCCTCCGCTCTTCCTCAGTAGCATGTTGGACGCCTTCCGACCTGAGGGGCCCATCTTCCAGCGTCATATCTTTTAGCCTTTTGTTTCTGTTCATGGGGTTTTCTTGGCAAAGATACTGGAGTGGCTTGCCAGTTCCTGCTCCAGGTGGATCGCGTTTAGTAAGAACTCTCCACTATGACCTGTCCGTCTTGGGTGTCCCTGCACGGCATAGCCCATAGCTTCTCTGAATTACTCAAGCCCCTTCGCCACGACAAGTCAGCAATCCGTGATTTGTTCACAGGGACAAAGTGCCAAAATGGTGCTTCGTCTTGGTTCATGGGTAGACAAATTTGACGACCCAGGAACCACGAATTGCCCCCCCCCCAGTGGCCGGACGAACCACTAATCAATTTGGCAGTTTGTCAGATCATTTTTTTAAAGAAAGCCCCGGGGCTATCTCAAAAAAAATAAAATAAAAAAAAAAGCCCCAGCCCAACAGCCTGCCCCCACCTCCTTCCCACTGCTGCTTACCTTCCCAGCTGCCTCCTCCTGTTCCGCAGTGGCTTCTGCAGAAACAGAAGCTAGACTGCTGGAACCGTGGTTTCAGTTCCAGCAGCCTAGCTTTTGCAAGGAGGAGCGGGGAGGTCTTCCCTTTTGGCAAACCTGACTGAGATGATTCCCCCACTGTCGTTGCACAGACAGCAGGGGTGGGGGATCACTTCAGTCAGGCTTCCCCCATCTTTCTGTGCCCCAGCAGGCATAGAAGCCAAGGGAAGTGGGACCCAAGCAATCCCCCACCCCCACTGTCTTTGCAAAGACAGCAGGGATGGGGGATCGCTTAGATCAGGTTTCGCTCCTCTTCCTATCCCTGCCGGATGTCCACATCTATGTGGCTTATCAACAAACAAGAGAAGTAACTCATAGTTTGTTTGTTTATGACTCTGGCTTGCCAGGGAAGACATAATCCAAAGTGCTAGTAGATTCAGACACCCTGCCAAACAAGCTATAATAAGATGGATGATCCATGCTTCCATTCAGCTAATGTTGCTTGCAGGAGGAGTGATGGGGGAACAAACACCAACATGCTTCTTTGTAAACGGTAGACAAAATTTTCCACAGAATGCTGGCAAAGGAGATCTATAGCTCCTGAGTGGTTCTGTGGGGCAACAAACCATAAACCAATTGAGCAAACTCCTGCAAAATTCATCCTTATGATTAAGGAGGAAAAAAAATTCTGCTGGAGTGATTTTTCTTTTGAAAGCACCGTTTCAGAGTTAAGAAAGGAGGGATTATAAAACACATGTGGGAGCCACTGCTTGGAGCAGTGGCAGCTGGTGTCCATGGTATCTAGTGGGGCAGAAGACAAGGCACACAGTGGTATACAGTCTCAAGCATTTGGACTCACATACTGTCTGTCTCATACACATGTGCACCCATACCCTGGCATATGCAGTTAGGAAGTCCCAAATGCACACGTCCACACAGATATAGTTGGAAGGCTTTATTTTTGCATATGCAACTGTTTTCTTTTTGTCTCATACATGTACATATACACTCAGACATTATATTACACACAAATATGAATGTGTGCATGCACATACAGACACAATCAGGAAGGCATTCTCTTTCATATACACTTTTGCAAGCTCTCTGTCTCTCTCTCTCTCTCTCTCTCTCACACACACACACACACACACCTCTATACCTCTGCTTGAAGAGATGATTCCCAAAGGGTCATTAACTTCAGACACCTATCAAAAATGTGGCATTTAAATCAGAATAGCAAGAAGAAGCAGAATGAGAGAAAGAGAGAGAGAGAGAGGCAGAAAATGAGCTGCTAGTCAAAGTTAACTAAAGTATGCAACTAGAGGGGGTGGAAGGGAAGAGAAAGTTAACTATCTCTATAAGAGCAAAGTATCACTAAAAGGCTCTGATCTGCCTTTAAAAGAAATTATCTTCATTACCTTTATTACCATCATTATTCACATACAGTCAGGGCTTTATTCAGACCTGACTTCATTGAAAATGTGACTGTCCCCTCATAAACACCTTATTTTCACCAAAGCCCTAACAGCTATCCGAAAAATGCCTTGGAGTTCAAAGAACAAGAGTTTCCTAGAGCCTAGAGTTTCCGAGAGTATCTGACATAGCAGATACAGGCAGAAATCCAATCAAGCAGTTCCATATTGTATCATGGAAATGATATCATTGCCAGCTGCAGATTAAAGCAGTGATCACTTTGTAATTTTGCAGCATGTGTACAGCTCATACAGAATTCAACAAAGTCATGTACACCCAAAAATCATAAAAGGAAGCCTTTAAACAGCAGCAAACTGCTGCTGTCAATGACATCATTCCCACTGTACAAGTGGCCCCCATCCAACAGAATATTGGCCAAATTCTAATCATTCTATGCAGATTACAGTAATCAAAGTTGTCAGAGAAATGAGTTTTTTCTCTGTCCCCTCAACCCTACCCAATGCACCTCAACATACCCTATTATTTATCTAACAGTTTTCTCCATCCTTTATTCCATCATTACAAAGTCTGAGACTGGAATCCAGTTGCTATTCTGTACTGGAGTAGACTAACTAAATGAATGGGAATTTGGTGAGTCAACACCTATCAAATTCCACTGATATCTCTAGCTGGGAATAAAACTGAATTTTATTCTGAATATTTAAGATCTCATCTCCTATTCTCACTAGTCCTTATGCCCACTCCAAATGTCTCCTTCACCACCTCTCTAAATAATTTCTAAAATATTTTTAGCAATTTTTTAAAAAAAAATGCATTTAAATTGGGAAAGCATGATAAATAATGAAAGTGAATTACTGAGAGGCTATTTCTAAGATACCTCTGGCAACTGGAGTGTCTGGTTGTGATATCAGAGGCTAGAGTTCGATTCCCCACTGTGTCTCCTGGGAGAAGAGTCAGCCAAGCATAGGCTTGGCTGAGCTGCATAGTCACACAGCACCCTCAGAAGGAGGGGCTGATAAACCACTTCTGGCTACTTTATAGAAGGATTGCTCTAAGTTGGAATTGAGTTTATGGCACAGAATTATTAGACTGCATAGGAAAATATACAGAAGAAACAAAACACATAAACACTGAGGATTTTAAAATGCTTTCAGAATGAATAAATGTGGATAAGAAGGGGCAAAGGAATCTGCCAGATCTAGTTTATGAAATCCACCCAAGCCTAGAAAAGATCACACTTCTTGTCTATGTTGCCATAGCTTTGATGGAAGGATCCTCAAGATACAGCAGTCCCCATTTTATTAGTAGTATTTTAATGCATATAATGTGCATGTTATACAGTTTTCCTCAGGCTGTGGGACCGGCTGTGCGTTACAGCTGTAGAGAATACCATAATCTTTTCAATGTTTAGGGCCTCCAAAGATCTTAATCCTGCCCTGCCCTTGCTAAAGCCACAGGGGAAAGATCAGGGCCAGATGACCTGAGACAGAAAAATAACATGGGAAAAGTATTTCATCATCTCAGAATACAGAACATAAAAAGTATGTTTTACAAAATACATCAAGATTCACACTTCAGAATGATTCCATACGGGATCACATCCTTCCCACCACTCATCAGTTACTGCCTTCCCTTACTCTCAAGTAACACATGCAGGAATTATTGAGCTCTGGTGATGTATAGTTTTAAGCTAGTTTAAACTATTTTATGTCACCAGAGAGCAGTAATCCCTGCATGCATTACTTGACAGTAAGGGAAAGCAGTAACTGATGAGTGGTGGGAAGGATGTGATCCCAACCAGTATCTGCCCTGCTCTGCTCACATCCATTACATTCTCTCACTCTGCATCAGCACCCAGGAGAGGAAGGAGCAAAAATGTGTCATAGAGCCAAGACCATGGCACCAAGCCAACTGTTTTAGAGGGATCTTTTGTAGTAGTTCCTTAGTTGTGGTTGCAAGAAGAGCTATGTGTGTCTTCAAAGTCTGTTCCTATGGTCATTCTAAGTCACCTTCTCTTTTCTTTAGTGGCTATTTCATATGGTGATGGTTCTCTCCATCTTGTAAGGAGTGAGAAAATTTTCATACCCAACTCTCTTCTCTGTTTTTTTCAGGGAGAAAAGGCATTTGCACTCCTTTTGTCTGCCACTTCCCATATCAGGTCCACTGCTCCTTCTATTTCCATTTCAAAAGTTACCCTCTCTTTTTTATACACCTTCATCTTTCATCTATCTTCTATTTCTGCCTTACAGGCCTCTCAAAATTCCCATCACTTACCTCTCCTTTCTCTTTATACTACATACCTCAGCTACTCTGTTTTTGTGTGTGTACCATACCACTCCACTATAATATTAAATCATTTTCTTTCCAAATCCCATAATACTCTAGCTTTTTAAAATTCTCATTTATTCCTTCTTTACTCCCTGCCTGCTCTTCCTCACTGTTGATTTTAACATGTTGGATGGGGAAGGACCATCTTATACCTAATTCAGAAAAAAAAGAGGGGGGATTAAAATGCAAAATAAATTCCAATTTGCCTCAAATTAACCCATGTTAGTTACAAGTTTACTTAACTGTTTTAGATTATACAGCAGCACATATTCTTAGATAACATGTTACATAAATAAAAAACTGGAAGTAACACAAAATGTGGACTGATACAAAATGACATTATCATAATGCTTACTTTTATCTTTTTTCGCTTTTCTCCTTTTTTTTCAGTTATAGAGCTAAAATCGTAAATATACCTTAATGAGAGGGCTAACCTTATACTGGACATGATGTTCAAATCATTGTTAGAGGGTTTTACAATTCTGAATTCATATTCTACGCCTACAGCAGAATGAATAACACCGTCATGATAAATAATTTATATTAGACTGCTGAAACTGCAGGATTTTAGGTACATGTAGCACCTGATAAGTCAAAAGGAAACTTGCAACTGACTTCTAAGGTTAGATTATCAAATACCTGCACAGAAACAAATGTATTATTACCTTAAAAGAAAATTGCAAGCAGTATGAATTTTTCATGCACACTGAGATTACAATTGCTGAGCATCTGGTATTTAAGGATTTCTATGACAGCCCTTACAATATGTCTATAGGGAGGTCTCATTTATTTGATGCTTACTAATGCACAACCTGCCTGCAGTATGTACTTAAAAAACCCTGTATAAGTATATCTATTAGATTACTCAAAGTTCTCTTGGTGTATGCTTCCCAGGTAATTTCACTGGCATGACTTTATTGAAAGAGCTCAGAACACAAATGCTGGGTACAAGAAGCAATGCCTTTCTTCTCTGAGCTGAGAAATAGATTCCCAGTTTTGTTTGATGCCAAGATCTCTGACCTGAGACTTGGATTTTGGCCCTGCCCAGGTATCCCCTGGTCAGGAGCTCAAGGCTTGATTTAGGAACTTTAGCAATTTCAAATAAACTTTGATTCAGTGAAGTGGGACTAACATTTAGTACAGAAGGAGACAAGATGCTAGCTTTGCAATTAGATGATAGGCTCCCTTCAAAGTCACAACTGCTTAAAGCTGCTATGTCTTAACAATCACCTTGCAGTTTAAGACTAATAATGACGTCTCCTAATGATCATTCACCAAACAAAAGCAAACAAATTTGCAGTATGGAGTTGAGAAACCTCACACTAGGACAAATAAAGTAACCTCTTTAGGGAGATCCAGTTCTGATAATGAGTTCACTATTAAGTCTGTTTTTGACCCTTAATTTAATGAGAATCTATCACAGAAGGTAAGATAAGTGTGCAACACTCTAGTGCAGTGGTTCCCAACCTTGGGTAACCGAAGTGTTCTTGGACTGCTATTTCCAGAAACCTATATCACCATCTGTGCTGCTGGGGTTTCTGTTGTTAGCCAATGGTTATTAAGACTGCCAGAAAAAAATAAGTAATATTATTCTGCTGTTCTGTTAGAAAGTCTGTGTAGTCTGTTAAATGCTGTCTGTTAGGAGTCTTCTTGTACTGTTGGTCTGATAACTTGTCTGTTACTATATCTGATAAGAATATATGAAACAATTATAAGTATGTCAAGAACAAGTTTGTAACTAGTCCAAATGTTCCAAACACTGTTAGTTTATTCTATATATATGTTAGACAATGAACATCCTTAGTTTTTACCATGACTAAGTAAATATAATTTCAAGTGCTGGTACACACAAGGGAGAATACCATTTATAATATGTGCTGTTTTTTTATACTACACTTGAACTGCTACTTACAAACTCTCATACATTTTAACAGTCTGCGGCACAGAAACTTCCACCTACATTACTTCAGGTTCAAGCCCAGTCAAAGAAAAGAACACTTCGCGGAGTGGCAGTGCTCTCTTTGAATTCAAAGTCTGGAAGGAATGACTGATTAATGCTAGACAAATAGACAATCACTCCAGTCCAGAAAAAGTCCCTCCTACTCACACAAACTGAAGACAGCTAATAAAACTCCAACACTTCTTACCATAGACATTGTAATGAATTTGGGTTACTTACAGTCTGAATTTACCTCCTTTTCTTAGGAGAGTTTACTACAGGTTATATTGCCAGGACAGTTTAGTGTACTGTAAGTAGACCAGAGCAGGGTAAGAGAAAGTATAGTGAAGTGGTTAAAGGTCAGAACATGATGTTGTTATGTGCCATCAAGTTGTTTCCGACTTATGGTGACCTTATGAATTACTGAACTTGAACTCGGACTGGGCTTTACATCCCATTCCCCATGAAACTAATTGGAGACTGGGAGCTAGCTATTTTCTTGCAAGGTTTATGAGGATAATTGGAGGTAAGAATGTGATCTGCAAAAATACATAATTTAAGAGTTGGACTTGCTTAGAATTGGGTAACATGGCACTTGAGAGGTAGTAATATTGAGATTTCTCCTCTCAAGATTAGACCCTGGCTGTAGATTTTTCTGTTTGTAATTTATGTTCTTAAAAATCATCATGCGTTTAGTATGGTTCAATATTGCCCTGAATTTCCTGATGCAAAAATTCAGCTATATATAAATAATCTGAGAACATTAAAAACTTCTGAAAGTCAACGCTGAATTGCTGCATCCTGTTTTGCAGTACAAAATAGACTCTTGTCTTAACCATTTATAGAACATAACTTAAATAATATGCACCAAGAAATGCAGTCCTAACCTATATTTACATGAAAAGGGGGCAGGGAATCCCACAGGTAAAATAACATGTGGGTAGAATGGAAGAAACCAGGATAAAACAAGAATTCAGCTTTGGGAATCAATTATTCATAGCTTTCATTCTTGCAGCTAAAACCTTCTGGTTGAAAAAACACTGACAGTTTTATGTAGCTGATAAGACATCAAAAGTAGAGAAATATTAATATCCAACAGCTCCATGTACTAGATCTTCAAATATAACCACAATATTGAACATTTTATAGTATATATTTGGAGACAAGAATATGTAAAAACTGTATAGAGTGCTCATTTGGACTGTAGCGTCTATCACAAATTATTATTATTATTATTATTATTTTATTATTATTTATTGTATTTTTACCCCGCCTATCTGGTCAGACGACCACTCTAGGCGGCTTCCAACACGCATAACATACATGACAAAATATAAAAAATATATAAAAATATAAAATATAACATCAATAGACAAATAATTCAAGATGGAGAAGGGAAAAGGAAAAGAGAAATAAAAAGAAGAAAGAAATCAAATTAATTTTTCTTTTTTAAAAATTACATTACTTATGGGTGAGTTAGCGTTTGAAAATTATCTACCTAATAGGAAAACATGAGTCTGTGTCTAGTGATGGGAAATCATGTTCTTTGTCCATTTTTCTTAGTTTCCATATGTTAATGGAAGTACACCAAATGTACTATCAATTCCAGGTTGCCCAATAGCTTCTTGGAGATTTCAGATCTATTGTTGCAGCTTCAACACAATAGACACTGCTTGGAATTGTAGAAAGCAGTGAATCAGGATACTATTACCACACACCGAAGAGTTTGTCCACATCCCTTCACTTAGACATGTGATGTTTCTTTTAAAATTCTTCGCAATATCCAGCCAACTTTTCTACACCCACCACATGTACAAAAGAAGATCTAGCAAATGGCCAATATAACACTATTGAAAAAGCCCAATTCTAGTAAATAAAAATAAATCTAATTATCTTAACATTTTAACCTTTAAAAAATTTACCTATATTTCATAAACATTCATAATTTTAAATTGTGCAACACTCTGATATGAAGAAAGAGAGAGAGACAGAGAGACAGAGAGAAAGCTTTTCCACAAGGAAAAGGTATTAATGTTACTGGATAATGTGATTGCAGCAGAATGATTAGAGATGAGTAATAAAAAAACAAGATGCATCAACCATAATCATCCTGCAATATTTTAGTGAGCAAGAAAAAATTACCTAAGAAATTCTAACTCAGTGGTGGCGAACGTTTTTGGGCTCGCGTGCCCAAACTAGGGAAAAAAGACACAAAACAGTGGGCAGCGGACCCGGACCCAGAAGTGCAGAACCGGAACCGGAAGTGGTGGTGGAAGGGGGAATCGCGGCGGCGGACCAGGAGGACCCAGAACCGGAAGTGGTGGTGGAAGGAGGAATCGCGGTGGTAGAAGGGGGAATCGCAGCAGGGAGGTGCCTCAAGCCCCCTCCGCTGCCAGCACCAGTTGCTCCGGATCCGCCTGCCAAAGCGCCAGCACCGGCTGCAGCCGCCTCCTGAGGTTTGGCTGCGCGCAGGGGGGGCGGGGGGAGTAGCGATTTGGCGACCTATGGCTCGCGTGCTGGCAGAAAGGGCTCCGTGTGCCAGCTGTAGCACACGTGCCATAGGTTCGCCATCACTGTTCTAATTGGTCCTAAGAAAGTGGTTAAAAAAAATGAAAGCCCCTCTTTTTGAGAAATAAACTTTTGGGAAGATAAGAAGCAACTGTCCTGAGCATTCTTGCTGGGGGCGGGGGGGAGGAAACCAGAGTCCAACAACACCTGGTGAGTTATCGGATTAGGGTGGCCACATATCCTCTTTTAGGGAGGACAGTCCTTTATTTGAAGGGCTACCAAAGGATACTCCTTCTTTTGAAGGTATCCTCAATAACTTTCTGGACTATGTCTAATTTAAAAATAAAGAAACAAAAGAGAGGCAATCAGGGACCTTGAAACTGCCGATTCACAGGTACCACCTGGACAGCAAGCTAGCAGTTGATCAGAGTCTTCCGCACGTGTAAAATGCACTGTAATTCTGTTTAAATGATAAATATATTTTCTAATTTTGACTTTGTATATATAAATTAGCATATGCAAATCAGAGTCCTCCTTTGTCTTCTTTTCGGGTGAGGACTTCCTCCTTTTTGGTGATGTGCAAGTAGCCACCCTACACACATTCCCCACGTTGGTTTAGAGCAGTGGTTCTTAACCTTTGTTACTCAGGTGTTTTTGGACTGCAACTCCCAGAAGCCTTCACCACCAGCTGTGCTGGCTGGGGTTTCTGGGAGTTGCAGTTCAAAAACACCTGAGTAACAAAGGTTAAGAACCACTGGTTTAGAGGAAAAACATGTTATATGTTAATTTCAAATATTTATTCACAGCCTGACAGAAATAAACTAGTGGTGTTACTATGAAAGAATAAAAGGCTAAAAGTTAGAGAAGTGAGAAAATCCTGTTTTTTATAACATTCATAATAAACAATGTAGAGACTTTAGTTCATAAATTTTCATTCATTCTCACAAAAGGACTCAGAGACTATTACGTATTATTACATTTCGCAAAATGATATTTGTAGTAATGATACATATTCAGGTATCCAACTCACAGAGCTATCTAGCATTACCTCCACTTAGTATATATAATAAAGACAGGCAGGTAGCTCAATGATAGTGATTCCAATTATTAGAAGGTTTTCTGGACAGACTTCTGGCTTCTCTCAGCCAGTTCCTGTTGCCATATTTATTACCTCATATAAATTACTTTGGATTAAGTAGTATTAGCTGGTATGGAGGGGGTGGAGAACTAAGGACAGTGTGCTTATTATCAGCAGCAGCAACATGTTTCCTGCCCTCAGTGACTGTACTAGGTAACAAGTAATTAATAACTACAACAAGTTTGTCTCAAGCACTCTTCTAACAAAATGAGGCACAGCAGTTCACTGACTGCATCTTTACCACTTGGCATGAAGGGTTAGATATCCAGAGCAAAGAAAATGTTTTCTGATTCAGGAAGGCAGCACAGGAGAGGGAAATCACATAACAGTTAGAGTTCCCTTACTTATCTTGGGGTGGGGTGGGAGAGAGTATGAGTTTACCATTAAGACGGTTAAGTAGAAAGACGATGGGAAAGAGGTAATGCAGGGAATGACCACTGAACTAATGCTGACTAGGAATATAGACACAGAATTGGTCGAAAATTTGGAGATCTGTATAAGTAGGACTGCATGATTCCATTTACTGAGAATGAATTGAGCTCATCAGCATAGTAACAGTACTTCTGAAAGAGATGGTCAGATACCCCAAACAGCAGGAACAACCACTAGGGATTGTTGAGAGAGAGAAATCAAACTGAACATATCTCTAGAAATCAGATGGCTTCATATGCTATAAGGAGAAGAAAGGTTACCTACCTGTAACCATGGTTCTTCAAGTGGACCTCTGTGAATTCACACAATTGGGTTTAGACAGCGTCTGCGCTGGTCTTCTCGGAATCTTCTAGAGCTTTTTATAAAAAAGTAACAAGTTAGAATCGCCCCTATTGCGCATGCTCCACCCGCCTCAGCCTTCAGTTCCATTTATCCGCCACAATAGCCTGAGCTTATCAAAGACATAGTTAGTGACGGATAGTGGGGAGGCCGGGCGGGATGTGTGAATTCACAGAGGTCCACTTGAAGAACCATGGTTACAGGTAGGTAACCTTTCTTTCTTCTTCATGGCCTCTGTGAATGCACACAATAGGGTGACTAGCAAGCTCACTTACCGGAAGGAGGGCCGTCACTGTAGAACAGAAGTCAACACAACTCTCCCAAAGTTTGTCTCCTTCTTGGCCCGAAGGTCCAACCTGTACTGAGTCACGAAGGTTGACACATTGGACCAAGTGGCTGCTCTGCAGATATCAGGCACATCGACACCACGCAGCAAAGCTGTTGATGTTGCAACAGCTCTGGTGGAATGTGCTCTGAGACCCTCGGGAGGGGTCTTGCCTTGCAGCTCGTAAGTCAACGATATAACAGAGACAAGCCATCTGGAAACAGTGGAAGAGGAGACAGGAGAGCCTCTACGTTGTCCATAGAAACATATGAACAGCCTTGGTGAAGTACGAAAATCCTTGGTTTGTGAAAGGTAGTATGCCAAGGCTCTTCTAACGTCGAGAGAATGGAGCATTATAGAGTTCGGTATAGGATGCTTGAGAAGGAACTCAGTATCATCTCCATTTGTACGGTAGAGGTTCTCTGTTCTGCGAGACACAGGAGATGACGAAGATGGTTGGCTCCATGATTCCTTGATGAGTTCCATCAAGGTAGAGATAAAGGCAAGGCTTAGAGGAGGAGACCTCTCTTGGTTAATGTCTCCAAATATGAGGTCTTCAGTTGGAGGAGGTGGTTGCAATGTTTGTAATTTTAATGTGCTGGCCATTCTGGCAATCATCTGTACATAAGATGTGAAGTCCTCTGAGGGCGATGATGGGTGAGGATCTCCCGCGTCTGATTGAAGCGCATGTTCATCCATAGGAGTTCCTCCCGAGGTGTCGGATAAGACTTCTTCGTCTTGGCGAGATGTGGCCGATGAAGGCGTGTCCTCCCTCTCCGAGATATAAGGTAAGTGTTTGGACTTCTTCAATCTCTTTTTAGGAGGTGCAGGATGTTCTGTCTCTGCAGGGTTCAAAGAGGTCTTTGCTTGCGTCCTCTTCGACGTCGATGAGGCCTTAGCCCGATCCGAAGCAGTGCCTACCTTCTGCTTTGATCTAGAGGCTTGTGAATTATCGACGTCGAGATGTCTTCGACGTCGGCGTCGAGGCGGGGACGAGGATGGAGAAGATGAGGACGAAGAAGCGTAAATATAACATATCTTCTTCCTACTATGATAATCCTCCGCGCTTGAAGTCGACCTAGAGTCCGAATCGTCATATCGATGTCGACGATGGGACTTACGGCGATCGACCTCTATATAAATGGGGTCATCGCGTTTCGCTTTGCGTCGACGTCGAGAAGGGTGAGGGAGAACCACCACCTCACGTCGATCAGCTCGGCGTCGATCCAGTGACCGATTCTTGGTCTTTTCCGTCCGCTTTCGAGGGGAGATAGGCCTCGAAGAGGGTGCAGGCGAGGACGGCGCCGGAGATGCCCGCCCGGTAAAAACAGGGCTATGAGGGGCAGAAGTCGTACTGGAGAGGAATATATCAGCCAGTCGACTAGGAGTCGGAGAACTTTCGGGTCCGACAGGAGAAACGTCTGGTAGACGTAGAGGTGACGAGGCAGCCGCCTCCGAGGAGGATCCCCGGTCCCGAGATGAATCCTCTAAAATAGGAGAAGGCGGGGATTCCGAAACAGGCGGGATCTGTTTACGGATGTCTTTATTCTTTCCCTTCTTGCTTTTAGTAGACGTCTTCTTCGACGTCGAAACGGGCTTCGACGTCGAGGGGGCTGTTTTCTTTGTCGACGTCGAAGATTTTTTCGTGGACTTTTCGGTGAGTTTCGACGCCGACAGGGGTGGGGAAACCAGACGCACCTCTGAACGCGGAGTAGCTGAAGGAGTCGAGGTCGTCTCCATGCTTGATGGTTTCGACGCTGAAAGCGTTTTTTTCCCAGAGATAAAGTTTTAACCGTTGTTCTCTGGCCTTGAGGGCAACTTTAGTAAACGCTTTGCAGTGTCTGCAAGAGTTGGGTCGGTGGTCCTCCCCCAGACAAAAGAGGCAGCGGTCGTGACCATCCGAAAATGGCAATTTACGAGAGCACGACATGCACCTACTGAATGGCCCTGAGCTGGACATAAAGCGTACTCACAAGAAGTCCGAAGTGTCCAAATTCCTGATAGCCAAGAAGAGGCCGTAATAGAAGCGGCACGAAGAAAAAAAGGGCAGGAAAACCCGCAAACCGTATACCAAAGCCGAATCGTGATCCAGGGGAGAACGATAGTCCAGTCCATAGTCGAGGGGCAATAGAAATCAGATAATCTAAGAATTCCGCGTCAGATACCGAGAATCAAACCGTGAAGATCGAATAAGAATAAGAACAGCTCTAACCGAGAAGCTCCAAGCACCAGGGCGGTAAAATGGAACTGAAGGCTGAGGCAGGTGGAGCATGCGCGATAGGGGCGATTCTAACTTGTTACTTTTTTATAAAAAGCTCTAGAAGATTCCGAGAAGACCAGCGCAGGCGCTGTCTAAACCCAATTGTGTGCATTCACAGAGGCCACGAAGAAGAATGATAGATACAGGGAGAAAATATATATGAACCTCATTTTATGAGGGCTTGTCTTTCTCCAATAAAACTGGGGAAATAGATGGCAAAGGAGCTAGTAACTACAAAATCTCCACTTCTATATAAAAGAACATATTTGGTTACAGGTTAGCCAAATTAATTAGTGACAGGTTCTGACAGAATTTTGTTTCTTTATGTTCACTGTCAGGTTCACTGTACACATTGGGAAAATTCTGGACGTTCCAGATCTGACTAGATCATTTGGTCCAGTCCCCTGCCCAAGCAGGAAATCCACAGTCAAGCATCCTCATCTAACTTCAGTTTAAAAGCCTCTGATCAAGGAGAACCCACCACCTTCCAAATCTGCATGTTTTAATAAAGGATGCATTAAAAAAAAACTTACTATCATCCTATACATGACTATTCAAAAGCAGCTTTTCACTGAGTTTAGTAGGCTGTCTCCCAGAGAACACAGTACAGGATCACCTTCTAAGAAATATTACTCTATTTCTTTACCTAAGGATGAACAGGGGGGGAGGGGAATACCGAATTATGAAAAAAGTATATGCCAACTATTTTATCTATGAATGTCATATAACTTCTGTTACTTCAGAGCCACCTTGTTCTCATTTTTCCTAGGAAGCCTAAAAATTTGAGGGCTGAGATGTGAGTTGCTGAAGGTAATTAAGAGAGCTGCATATCTGAAAATGCCAGTTGTCACAGTATTTCCCCAAGCACAAAAAAGTATAGTTGTTTTCTAAATAGAAGAAAAGAAGCATACTTCATTTTCCTGAACATAATTGCCACTCCGACAACATATGAAGTTTATGACAGGAAAGAGGAGTGCCAATTCAGAACAACTGCTCAGAACTTTCAACTTGTGTGTTAGCATCATTTTATGGCATCCATTAATAGTTAGCTGAGGAAGGTATCTTGTAAAAATGTGTGAAATCCAAATCTCATGCTTCTTGTGCACTGCAAAGTGAAGTTACCCTGCATGACGTTCTGAAATACGCTGCCTTATCAATTTTCTGCAGAATTACTTTACAGTAATAATTTAAATTCACTTTGCTCCAAAAGCCCCAAGGCAAGCTAAATTTCCAAGATAGTAGTAAAAGTGACTTTTTGTTACTAACACAGAGCAAGTGTCCTAATTCTGGAGATACATATAAGGTAAGGCTCCTTTAAACCAACTGTGTTCTCTTTTTTGTTGCAAAGTTTCATCTTCAAGCAAATTCAGAAGTCAGAAAACTTAAAGAGAAAAGGATAAGCTTAAAATGTAGACAATTGATTCATACGACATATTCCTTGAAAAATTAACCTATACTATATAAACAAATAAAATGCAAGGTCAGTATCCTGTTAGCTCATTCGGTTGCATGCATGGGTGGGCTTTTTCACAGTCGCTGGCTGCTCACCTCCATCCTGCAGCTGCTTCTTGATCAGTTATGTGGACGATGTGTGCTTCGGTAGTCCTTTAAGCCCCAAAATCACCTTGATCACATTTTCTACAATGCCTTGGCCCCAAGGGACCCCACCCACCCAAGCCAGACACTTTACATGGAGCCAGGAAAGAAATGGCCACACTGTGGAGGCAGGTGGGCAGCAATTCCAGGAGGAGGAGCAGGAGGCATCGCTGTCACTCTCCTCTTTTTTCCTGCTTCCTCTTACTATGAGTGCTGCCACGCAGGAGAGGAAGGGACAGGAAAGCTAGCATGCCTGCAGAGTATTATGCACTCTGACTGTTAACAGAATACTGGGCTAGGTTTTACACATAGATTCATCTCAAAGTTTGATAATAAACATGAGCTACAACTCTGGATGAAAATCTGAGTTTTAACAGGATTGTTTTATGCTGACCTTATTGTTTTTACTATTCTTGAATAGTAAAATAGCTGTCACAGATATTATCAAAAGAATAACAGAATATAAATCTTGATGAGAAATGAATAGAACTGCAGAATTTCATCTTTTTGCCTCCAATGCATAAATAGCTCAAAGTATCAGGCATACTTAAATATATTAAGCAAGCCTTCTTGAATGCACTTTTGCATTGAAAAATTGAGGTAATCTTTTTTTCTTTTTCCCTCCTCTCTGTCTTGTGTAAGAACAAAGTGTATATGTCCAAATTCGTTTTTACCACTTACTATAATTAAACCTTTTCACACTTGATATTGATTTTGTTATTCTTTTTAGTTTCCCAGTTTTCCATAACGTGTGGAAACTGGCATTATGGTTTCAGAAGTGCAAGAAACAGCACTTTAAAGGGATTGGCCCCAAGTTCTTTGCTCAGTGCTTGGAATGTCCTTCTAGGAAAAATAGTTGCTGACCACAGCTTTATGCTTTAAGTCTTATGCTTTTTAGAAAGGCCCTGACAACTTACCTGCTGTCTAAGCTATCCCTGTGTTTGTTTTCTTGGAATGTTATTGAATTTTATCTGTCATCATTTTAGATGTTAGTCCTGTATTTTGCTCTGACACCTGATTATTCTTCTCAATGTTAAAATTACGTATCATGAAATGCTCTGAGAAAAGTGTGTTTATACAGTATCTTATGTTTCACAGTTGCGTATCCAAAAATACACAAATATGCCAAAGACATTATAACTGTACATGTTGCCATACTATTTCTCATATGGTTTAAAAAATAATTAGACCAATACTTTTATAGAAGGAAATATGTCATTACAATCTCAGTGGGACAGAACCTTGGCCTTTAGTTAGAGAAAAAAATCACCAACTTACATTTCCTAATAAACAATGCAATACAGTATTAATAAACACAGCTGGAATCCAGTGCTCTGAAAACTCACAGCAGGTACTGAAATTGTCACTCTATTTAGTTTTAGAAATTGACTTTTCTTTTTAAATGGACATTGCTGACTGCTAGTAACAAAAGGACAAATAGAATCTACAGTAAAACCAGAAGGACGGAAAAGCAAATTAAAGGCAAAGCAGACCATGCAAAGCTTGTATTACCTTTGTAGTACAAAATATTAAAAATGAATTGTGAATTAGCAGTAAAGATTTCTATTTTCCAGTTAAATAAGATGCATGTCCATTTTTTCTACAAATATTTTAGTTCTAATATAAGAGAAAGAGGAAGGATTTTTTTTAAATTGTATATAACATTTATGTATGTGTGTGCATGTTTGCAGTATATCTCTCTGAAATAGTAAAATCTGTTTTACCTAAATATTTTGATCATGTTGTATTCTGTTTCAAGAATGAGCATAGAGTTAAGAATAGATCCACAAAGTTTCAGCAAATGATTTATAAGATTTTTAAAGCATACAGGTATATGGGTACAAGTTTTTTTTTAAAAAAAAAACAAACCCTGTATACATTAATACTCTAGAAAACAAGTGCCAAATGAATTGATTCTCATTCTCTCATACTTGATTGAAGCCTAGAATCGTATCGTTGCTTGAATTATTATTTTAAACACTGGAGGCAGAAATCCTGGGCAAACACAGAGCAGAACGGCAGTTATGCAGCAGTTCCCATTCTGGCAGAGCAGTGGCTGAGAAACATTATTAGCTGTGCAGCCAATCATGCAAACAACTACCAGTTAGAGGGTGGAAACCACTGCACAAATGCCCCTGCACATGTAAAACTGAAGACAGAAGAACACACCCTACCATGTGGTGGGCGTAGAAAATACAGGCAGAACCTAGTGTTTGAACACCACATACCAGCCATGTGTGCATATTGTACAGACTTACAAAATTTTATGGTTTATAACGTTTTATTGTAATTGCTGTATAAGTTAAAGAGCACGATGGGGTTAGGTCACTTGTGTCTTACTTTTTTAAAAAGATGGAAGCTTGTAACCTAGATCAGCTGATGGTCTATAAAGACCACCAGTGGCATGCCTAAAATCCCAGGTCTTGGAGTATGTACAGCGAGATCTAGCTCTTTTGTATCTCTGCATAGCAAGAGATCAATCACCATGGATCTTGCAAGCTGAACCAATTCATTCTGTTTTTTGCCAAAATGTTTTGCCTATCTCTAGCTAAAAATGTTACAAACAGTAGTAGCTTTTAGTTAAAAATGATACTAACGTATGAGACAATAAGCTCAACAATAAAAAAAACACTTTATTTCAGATACAACCCACAGTTTAATTTGAATGCAGTGCTTTTGTAAACAAATAAATCCATGCAAGTACAAAAGAACTAGGAGAACCTTTATGTTTATCTCAACAAATACTTAAAAATAAATAAATAACATAATTTAAATTAAAAGTATACTGCTTAATTATTCAGGGACCACGTGATGGAGTGGCATTCTGTCCAAATATGAAGGTTTGGGATGTTTCTTCATCCTGTACTGTTTCTGAATGCACAGGTGGCTGGATAACCAGGATCACCAATTTCAGTTGGTGCATCCACCACTCGCTTTCCTGGAAAATACTGAACTGATCATAGCCATTCATGCTTTAATAACCTCAAATCTTGATTGTGGTAATATTATCAGTGCACTGGTTACTGCTGAATTCTAGACTTGATTGAATGCTCCATTAAGCAGCTTATTTCAAACATTTTGCTGCTTGAGCCCAAAGCAGCAAATGGCCCTGCTGCCCACACAAGTGAAAGTGCATAATACCCAAAACAAACCAAGTCATTTGCAGAAATCTCCACAACCACCTCTCCCAAACCTGGCAGTAAAATATAATAATATCACATGAGGTAATTAACAATTGGCTGCCCTTTCACAACATCCCAAATCAGAAGCTGCCTTTGCTGACAGCTCTTTCTAAAATCTGGCTGTGTTTTCCCTGCACATTGAAGGAATGAAGTTGTACAGGACTGAGAACCCTTAGCTGTACCTCTCAGAAAAGTTCCACCAAGAAAAACTTCGGCAGTTTCATTGTCATTTATTTGCTGTAGCCTGATTTTTTTTTTTTTACATTGGTCTTTGATTGTGAGTGATTGTTAGGCTCTCCTGTTCCTTTATTGCTGGGGTGGGGTTTTGCCTTTGGGTTTGTCTACACAGTGAGGTTGTCTCAGGTTTATTCGGGTTGATTCAAAATTTTCTATACCAAGAATTCATACTGCACCATCCAGTGACTAACATTTTCATTTGGATCACAGCTTCCCACCCTATTAACATGACTGTCTTCCTCATTCCTTCCTTTATCACTCCCCTTCATCTGTCTTCTGTCTGGACTTCTTCTTTTTTTAAAAAAATTGGCAGGTGATACAACACTGATTTGATACGACAACTTGTCAACATAGCACAGAGCAGAACTAAAAACTCTACTCTGCCTGGTGAGAATAGGATGGTTTACAACGAGGACAATGGTGCTTCCTGGAAATATTATTAAAGAAGAATCAAGATGAGCTTGGAAATGCTCTCTGTGTGCACGTCTGCATGTGAATGCACACATGTGTACACACATGCATAATTGCCTTTTTCTCTTTAAAAAGAGATTTGGGATTGGGGGAGTTGTCCATGCATGCAAAGACGTTTTGGTTTTCTCAGTTGCTTAGTGGAAAAGAGGGGAAGGAGGATTTGGAACAGAAGGAAATGCTTTGATTTACAGATTGTGACTATGAGTTTTTTAAAAAGATGCAGTGGGTGTGAAAGTATTTTCCAATATGAGAAGTATGGGAGGGGAAGTTGCACATGTGTCTGATCCAAGAGAAGAAAACACTCACAAGTTCTTTCAGGTCTGCCTCCCCCCAACTTTTTTCTTTCATTTATTATTAAAAACATAAGACTCAATGGGAATAAAAAAGACCCCCGTATGGTCTCTCCCCTCCCTCACCAACCTAGCAAATTAGAAGCATCTCCCCATGCTACTTAAAAATGGAAGCAACTATTCCCGCTTCACAAAAGCATTTAGCAAAGCAATGATGAAGGCAGCATTTATCTGATGTAGCACTTCATTTGACAAAACAACAACAAATTAGAAAAAATATATTTATTCCAGGGAAAAACTAGTGGTTTCCACTAGAGGATTATGATCCAGCTGTATTGCGACATCCCATACTACTGAAGACATTACTGTCAACATCACCTAGGACACACCCACCACTGCCCTTTTTACTGATAAAAACAATCCCATGAGGGAAACAGAAACAAAGCCATGTAAGTGGAAACACTACCCAAAAATAAACAATAACAAGCTAACCTCCACTGGACAAGCAAAAAACAATGAATGGACGTGCAAAAAGGATGAAAATACTAGAAGTAAGTCAACAGGAAATATATTGTAACAACTGCAGCTGAAATAGCAGGATAAATTGCAGTGTAGCCAAGCCGTAATTTCTAGCTACAATTTTTATCGCTGCTGTTGTTTTCATTATTGTTAGCCACTTTGCTTGAAAGAGAAGTGGGATTTTTAAAAAATGAATGAATTCTTCTTGGTTACCAAAAAGTGTATTTCCTACAAGTTAAGATCAAGCAAATAACCAGTCTCTAAAAGCAACCAGAATTAATACAGTGAAAAAAAGAGAAAGAAACCACAGGGCATTTTTAATTACTGCATTTAGTTTTCTTTGTATCGTGCAAAAAAAAAAGGAAAAAAAAGAAAAAACACATACACCACAAAATGAAGTATGTCTAAGAAAAATAGTTTTAAGGTTGTAATCTGATACACACTCACCTGAGTATAACTGCAATCAAATTAAATGGGTCGTAATCCTTACTAGACATGCACACAATTAGTCTGTTACTGATTCATACCATTCCTTTTCTCTCTGTTGAAGTCTGACATCCAGATATATATTTCATCTGTTAGCATTTTTAATAACATATTCTTCACAAACTTTTACTGATTACTAGAATAGCTGCTAACCATGTAATTCAATTGTAGGCTTGTACATTTTGCTTTTAATCCTAACACATACTGTAAAATTCAGTAAATGGGGTGGGTGTGGCTTAGGGGAAATTAATTAATTAATGTAAAAAGCGTGGCAAAGAATATGAATAAAATGCATATATAATAAGGTCAAAAAGGACCACTGAGTTTAAGATCCCAATAAGCATAACTATCCTATCCTATCCTATTGACTGCAGGAGCAGTGACTGAGAAGCTCTTTAGCTGTGAAGTGATGAAACTAAGAGTGGTCAACTGAGATATTTTCCAGTCTATGTCAGACAGAAGATTAAAAATGCCATCTGAGAAGCATGGTCACTAATTGCCAAGACAGCATGGGATTCATTCCAAAAGGATGTAAAGTACTTTGCCAACACAGATGGCAAGGTTAACTGGGGCCCAAATTAAAGTGAGACCAAGTTTCACGTCTTCTGCATCGTTCTGTTGAAAAGCAGCCCAGGAAGGTCACAATCAGGAACAAAAGTGGGTGGGAAAACTGATTAACCTTTTCCTTTCCTGCTATTTGCCAACTAAGAATCACACATAAACCAGATGATCTCCAGTTTGGGAAGAGTGGTGCTGGGAAACAAGGCAATTCTGCCACTTTTCTACTATGAGGAAAAAATCAACTGTGGGATATATGTGTTTATCAGTAAA
The DNA here is from genome assembly GCA_037013535.1 of Intellagama lesueurii. Lineage (NCBI taxonomy): Eukaryota > Metazoa > Chordata > Lepidosauria > Squamata > Agamidae > Intellagama > Intellagama lesueurii. Next base: position 125,003,197 of record JBAJHW010000005.1, read on the forward strand.
TGTGTGTTTAACTGTGGAAGAAAAGGAACACTTTAAAGGTACCCAACCATGCTGTTCTTGTGATAGCAGAATTCTGAAGCCAGATTTCAGTACAAAAACAAACAAACAAACAAATAAAATAATTAAAAATCATCCAGTGTGAACATAAAATCCTTTTTACTTTTAAAGACCAAGGAAAGGAATTTGAATGATTGTTAAGTACCATCAAGGTCATATCCAATTTACGGCAACCTTAAATATGGTTTTCAAGGTATGTGAGATATGTAAGGAGTAGTTTTATTAGTTTTATCCTTAGTGAGTTTCTATGACTGAGCAAGGATTTCAACCCAGATCTCCTGATTCCTAGTCTGTCACTAGATCCACTGTCCCACACTGGCTCTCAATATGAAGTGGTAGATGTATTTGAAAATCCAACTCTCCGAGTGATCAGATGAGCATCTAGCTAGCTATTTGGTTCTATTTTGGTGCAGTTTGTTCACCTTTTTTCCAGCGACAATGTGTGTTTTATTTAAGACCTATCCATCTGATCCCTTTTGTGAGAAGTGCTGCTCCTTTCTGGCACAGTTCAAGGGCTGCAGTTTATTTGGTGCTATTGGAAGCGCTCCTTATTATCCCATTCTAAAGTCTGTGTGGTTGCTTAATTCACTCCTCACAATTGTATTAAAATATATTCCTAAGTAATGCAGCTCTATTTCAGATATAAAGGAGTATCCATGCTAGGCTGATGTATTGATCTAGTGCTCTGCCATTTATTAAATTAAGCAAAAAAAAAAAAAAAGGTAAGTCACTGTGGCCCCTGGAATGATGGCTACATCAAAGCCTAGAGAAAGGGGCAGGAACAAGGTGTCAATGATCAAAAGAGAGAAAAATTAGAACTGGATCTGAAGTGCTGTCTGGACCCTACTCACAGAAACGTCTCCCATGTAAATGGAAGAATCACTCAAGTGCCAGATAAAAGAGATCACACATGTTCTTTAAATATGACCCAGATCTCTCCAAATTCCTCCATACCCTCTGTAACAGGAAGTTCCTACAAGTTGTTATTGGGCAATTAAAAAAAAAAGGGCAAGACAACAGATACCTCGTGTTCCTACTTCCACTAAGTTCTAAGGGCTGATTCAAGCATTCAAACAGCACCATAGAAACATCTGGAAATATTTTGTTTGTAAGCTGTTAACTACATGAATCAGGATGATTACATGTAGTGTTTCAACATCAGCACTGATTTCCTCAGAAGGCAGTCACGCAAAGTCTCTCCATGTAATCAAGCAAATCTGCTTTGCATTTGTTTCTTTCTCTCAAACACTTTCTTACATACATGTACACACACAAACACAAGCACTTCTACTGGCTTGGTTGTAATGTTTAGATCTATTCTAAGTTTATACATTTACACACACTACTTTTAAATAGGTTTCAAGATTCAAAGCTACAGCTAATGAATAACCTCCAGAGCAGAGGATTTGAGACATTTCATTTCTCTTAAAGTAAAGCACATGATGTTCTTCCAAATCCATTCAATACAGATAAGCTGGTTTAAATGCAGTATCACGGTACTGTCATCGAAGCTACCAACATGAATTTGACCCAACTCCGGGAGGCAGTGGAAGACAGGAGGGCCTGGCGTGCTCTGGTCCATGGGGTCACGAAGAGTCGGACACGACTTAACGACTAAACAACAACAATCACGGTACTACAGTAAACCACTCCCATTTAGTTTATTATTGCTTAAATGTGATCAGCAAATTACACAGGCTATCACATACTGGAATAATCCTGGTCTCTGAGATAGAGAGGAGTGTGATCTTTGTACAATAAGGACTTCTTCAACAAACTTGTCCATTTGAGATAGATAACTGAAGGTTATGCTGACCAGAAATTAGAGAAAGAAGCTAAGGTAAATTCCAAAAGGCAATCCCTGCTGACAAGACAGGTGCTTAAACAGAAACAGAAATGAGAAAGCAGTCAAACACTGGCATAGGGAGAGAACAAAACAGAAACTGACCATGGCAAAACAAGAAACAGAATATCTGAGCTGCAAGCTGTTGATGCGTTTCTACAGAACAGCTAAAGACAAAAACAGAATTAACAGACAGATATGGGAAACCTTTGTGTCCTGTGTTGTTTCTGTAGGGGAGGGCCTTTTCTGTTATGATATCCCTTTGGGGAATTTTGCCCCTTGAGAGGTGTACTGGTGCTGACATTGCCTTAATTTTGGTGCCAGGTCAAAATCTTTTCTGTTTCCTGTTTTCCTGAGCAGTGATATTGAACTTCAGTACTATTTTGGTTTTTGTAATTTACTGAAAACATTTTAATTTAACCTTCAGTCTTACAAAATGGTGTAGAAATGTAGTTAAAAACAATAAAATATAATCAAAACAATAAAACCTATTTTAAAAGTTATTAAAATAAAAGGAGCATATACAATAAAACAGAGTGAATCAAGCAATTAAGATGCCTTAACAAAGGGGCAACAGCTAGTGCTGAAACAGTTGCAGAGCTGAAGCAGTCAAACTTCCATGGGGATGACTGATTGCTGGGAATCACAGAACAGAGGTGGGCTCTCCCTTGTTTATAAATATGCGGCATGGCAGGCCAGGCACCAGGTCTTCTTAGGCCTAAGACAGGGAACAAAACACTGTCCCAACAGCTGGGCTGTTTTCCTGCACAGAACTGGAAGCAGTAGCCCTCACACTGTGCCAGAAAGGCCCTTGCTGCTCTGCTGCATTCTGCTTCAGTGGTACCAGGCATCTTCTTCAGTATAACTTGCCTGGCCTGGCATCCTAACAGCCACGGCACTGAGGGAGAGGTAGACCAAAAAAACTGCCCTCTCAGCCAGGCACTGTGGAGTTAAATGATGGAGTGCAGCCCCCTCTGGAACAGCAGCTGCTGCTTCTCTTCTTTTTACTAGCAGAGAGAGCAGTACAAGCTTTCTTGCCGCACCAGCTTTGCCAACCCCACTTCTATGACACCTAAGGTGACAGCCTCAACTGGCCAATGATAGAGTCTTCTCTGATCATCTCCTGGTAGTCTGATACCGAAAGAGGTACTCCTGCAGATATTTGATCCCAAGCCATTTGGGACTTTAAAGATAAGCATCAGATCTCTAAATTGGAGTCAGAAGCAAAAAGGCAGCCACTACAGCTGATTTAAAAATGATGTAATTTGATTCCCTCCAGCTATATCAGTTACAATACACACTATACATGAGTTAAGCTTCCTGCTAATCTTTATGAACAGTCCCATGTTTAATATATTACTGCAATCCAATCAAGAAGTTACTAAAACTGACCTACTGTGATCACACTACCCTGTCCGGAAGTTGAAGTTGATAAATGGCAATCATAGCCACTGATGTCATCACCTGATACCATTAATTTTTATTTTTATTCAATGTTAAACTTCCTCCCTGCCCCTCCAACCTCCAGGTTTCAAAGCTTCCTGCTGATTTATTTTGCTCAGGGGAAACCTTTGGGGGTTGTGTGATGGGGGGGTGCCTTTAAAATTCAAAAATCGCCGTCAGGCTGCTTTATAACCATGTTTGTTTGTTTTTAAAATTGTATGCTAGGGTTGTATGTCTACTTTTTTGTTACATTTACTGCTTGCTGGACTGGGCATAAATAATCCAAATAAACAAAATAATATAAAAAATCTGGCTGGCTATTGCTGGAATATGATGTAAGACTAGGTAGACCTTTGCCCTAATTCAGCAAGATTTTTATAGTGGTTGGGAAGACAAAGTATCAGAAAAACACCACTTCAATGCCAGAAACTTGTGCTGCACAAAAGGGACCAAGGATGCTATTAAAATGTTCATTTGTTCCTGCTTGTAATTTGCCACTAATATTATCAGAAGCTACAACCTATGGTGGTTATCTAAAAATACAGAAGGGAGTTAAACCTTGTGTGTGTGAGAGAGCGAGAGAGCGAGAGAGCGAGAGAGAGCTCTTCTTTAACCCCAATACAAAGGAAAGTAATAAGATCCCACCCACCCCTAAACAGAAAACCATTAAACCATTCTAATGCACACACATACTAGTGCACTGCCATCTAGTATAGGCCAAATCACTGTCTAAAACTCCATATGAATACAAGAGACTTAAAAGAACAACCTGGGCTGGAAAGTAGCAACATGCCAAGTCTACTATTGCTATTAATTGGGTTTATTATTTCTCAGGCACATTTGAAAGAGAGTGGAATTTCTAATGAAATGTAGTGGAGCTATGAGTTTACACAAGAGAAGTAATAGGCAGTCTTCTAATCTTCTCATTCAGATGACAGGCTAAAGATGAAGCAAAAGAATGTAATGGTTTTCCATTCATCTAAATAGTTCATATGTGTGCAGATTTGGGAGGGCTTTATTGTTCATACCTTTACTCAAAGCTTTATTCTGAAAACAGTTATCATTCCACTCCATCCAGCTCTCCTTCCTCACTAGGAAAATGAGTAGTATGGAATTCCGTCTGATCAAAGATGACAATGGAATTCCCTCCTTCTCAGTGGGGAATGTGAATGGGATTTGGAAGAATCTCTCTATACTCTCAAATAAGGAATTCTTTTCTCACATTCCCTTCTATTCAAGATGTTGAGAAGCAGAAGAAAGATACATGGAGAAAACAGAAAGGGGGGTTAGGAGTGGGGTCAAATGATGCCACAAGAAAGTTTGGGGAGGCAGATGTCCCTAGAACGTGATCTGGCCTGCACACCAGATACCCTGGGTGCAATATAGCATTTAAATTTTTGCCCATCCATGGTCTGATTTTTACAGATATTATCCTATTAGTTCTTTCTTCCCATCTTCTGCAAAGTTGTAATCCACAAAGCCCTATTATCTCATTGGGACTAAGATGTAAACTAAACACTCTAAGGCTATGCCAATACAGTTGCAAGCTCTGGCAGATTCTACGAAGATGGTAATGCTTTGAAAATGGCTCTGTCGGTGGACTAGAGGCCTACTGTTTTAGGATAAGCTTAGAAAAATACACAATGGCTTGTCACCAGAAGGGCACCAGGTAGTGAGCCGGCCATAGCAACTAAGCATGAAATAGTTGTGATCTGTACAATTAGTGCAGGACTGCCCTCATGGACAAGATGTGATATCTTTGAGGTTTTCAGAATATTGCTTTACATGATTATCTAACCATTTACATTGCACACAAATGATCTACAGTAGAACTCCCGTATCCATGGGATCAGTATGTGCTGATTCACTTATCTACAGTTTGAAAATATTAAAAATATTAAAAGAAAAATACTAGAAATATATACATTTCTAAAGATGAACTTACCAGAACTGGACACCAGAGGGAGCCAGAGACCATGCTATGCATAGCATTCACTATTTTAAAAAGTATTTGCTATAATCTGCTTCTCAGCTTCCTCAGGGGTGGTTTGAAACTGATCCCCCATGGATACAGAGGTCCTACTGTACTTGTTTAATTTTAAAATAACACTGTAAAGTAGATTAAACTTAACACTCAGAGAAACTGTCTGGCCCAAAGAAACTTTATTACCAAGCAGAAATTTAATTCCAGATCTTCCCAGTTAGATTCTAACACTGCAGCCATTTACTTTATGATGGCGCTATTATTGATCAGTCTCACTGTCAAAATAGTTTTGAATTACAGTATATTTTTTTTAAAACTCAGCTTGTATTCATACATTATTAGAATCTGATCTATCAAATTTAAACAGTTTCCAATACAGTTCTATGATTAATGTCATTGTTTGCATTAGTCATTTTATAACTCGGGGGGATCAATTCTGTACTAATGGACAAATATCAAGGTAAATGATTTTTTAAAAATCTAGATGGGATTATTTTCTCTGTTAAACAAGTTAAAAGTTTTTATTAACTATTTCATACAGCTACAAATATCAGAAATAACTGAATAACTCTTTAAATTTGGCCTGAATCTTAATCAGGATCACCAAAGATCATCATAATCATCATGCACCACCAAGTCAATTCTGATTTATGGCAACCCTTTTCAGGGTTTTCCAGGTAGAGAATACTCAAAAGTGGTTTACCATTCTCTTCTTCAGGAGGCGCCCTGGTACTGTGCAGCTTGCCTAATGCCAATATAAAGTGCTCCCCAGTATAAAAACACTGTCTGAACATAAGAATGTCCCAGCTTCATCCTCTCTTTTATATGAACAATGAGTGCTTTAACAGGACTAAAGTCTAAACTTAGGCTGTGTTGAGCTCAAAAGGCCTAAGGCAGAACTGGGAATTAGGTGGCACATGGATGCATACAGTCCCCAAGCATCTCTCTCTCTCTCTCTCTCTCTCTTAATAAGAATTTGAACGGCATATGGCACAAAACCTCTGCACCTATTTGTCTGGACTCTGGCAAGCATAATTCACTCATAATTTGGGGGAAAAATTTCTGATTCTATATTTTTCCACAGAAAATTTTCCACGTCATACAGTATATATCTACATGTATCCATAGTTGCCTGGGCTGTTGTATTGCAATCAATCATGTTAGATGAGGTAAGTATAGGATAAGTTACTCTTCTAAGAAGACATATATTGACAAACCCTAGTGCTCAGTTGTCCATGGGAGAACTGAAAAATAACAGATGACAACCACTTCCTGTGCACAATGCAGTTGGCTTCTGACTGAGTCTGGACCTGACTGTACATAGAGTATTTGTCGTTAGTAGACTAACAAATCAGTACACTGCTCAGCTTGTTTCTGTTTCACAAAATCTCTTCTTAATCACTCACAAGTACAAGTAGTCAAGAAAAAATGTGATAAGCTGCCTGTGCCCACAAACTTGCATCCATCCTTTAGTGAAATAAAATGTCCAGCTAGTTGTACTGAATCAGACTTTTCTCAACTTCAAATACAACTGAAAAGTAGTGCAGAGAGTGTGTGAATGAAGCTGCAGGTACAACCATTGTACCTCAGCAAAAGACAGTTAAACTGTTGATATATCAGATACAGCTCTCTTCAGGTATATGTCCTTAAAAATGAGTGTTCCGTCAAGAGTAGTCATTTTTCCCTTAAATATAAGGTTCTATGGTGTCCACTTTACAATATCACAAATACTGCAACACAAGAATTTCCATTTAAAGCTTTGAATGTGTTTGAATATAACATTTAAACCAAACAAGCTAAATCAGTTAACACAGAGCACTACTTTTCCGAGAAAACCCACATCACTGTTCATTCCTAAAGCACTACTATATCCACAAATCTAATCCTACTGTAACAGCTAGGGAAAATAAAGCTACTGACAACATATACAAAATTATGTTCAAAGCCTAACTCTTCTTTCCTCTTAATCATTTTTGCCACTAATTGCTAACATCCAAGCTGAGCAACATGTGATAAACCAGGAAAATATATCTGGGCTTGCATTTCCATTGCAGCGTCAGACTTTACATACATATATAGCTTTTACTGTGTGGATATTCTGTCTCTTGAATGCTCCAAGTTGCAATAAAATCTTTGTATTTCAAAATTCATGATTATATAATCATCAGTGCAGCTTTTAATCAATATAAGCCCTATGAAATAAATAAATAAATAAATAAATAAATAAATAAATAAATAAAGTAAGGTACCTGGATGTAACTTCAGCATCAAGTTGATGCTTTTTCAGCACAAAACTTTATCGCTATGTATGATATTTGCTTCGTAGCATCTCCATCTTGCCGAGCAAAGACCACTCTCATAAATGATGATACAAGACCCGTAACTTTTTTAATTAATAAAAGAAAAAAAATACCACAACATAAATCCAAAAGTAATACAACAATTATCAGTAAGTACATTGAGTCTATTGAGAATGTTTCCAAAAATTCATTAATATGAAGATAAAGCTCTTCTTATACTGTAGCAGTAGCATATATACAGAACTTGGCTTTATATTATAGTATTTTAGGCTTTATATTATAATATGTTATTTTATTTCAAGCCTGTTATTATTGTATAGTTCTAACTGTTATTAAACACCTTGGGTCCCCTATGGGGAGAAAGGCAGCATATAAATAATGATGATCAGCATGTGCCGTCAAGTCAATTCTGACTTACGGCAACCCTTTTCAGGGTTTTCTAGCTAGAGAGTACTCAGAAGTGGTTTACCCTTCTCTTCTTCTGAGAGCATCCTCAAACTGTGCAGCTTGCCCAAGTCCACACAAGCTGGCTCTTCTTCTGGGGGGCACAGTGGGGAATCAAACTTCCAGCCTCTGGCTCCACAGCCAAATACCTAAACTACTGAGCTATCCAGCCAGCTCAGCATAATATAATATAATATAATATAATATAATATAATATAATATAATATAATAGGATGAAGCACAATACCAAAAATAAGAGAGACGTGTACAGGATTTGGGTCTACAGCTTTTTCCCCCTTCATCAAGAAAGCCAGTAGGCTAGATCAAGAATGTAGAGCAGGTAACAGAACTTTTATTAGAAAGTTAAGAGGAACATCTGAAATTGAAAGACATATAGTACAATTACACACGCAAGACCCACTGAATTAATTGAGGCTCACACCCCAAAAAATGTGCTTGGAATGCAAATTTAAGAAATACTAGTCTTCAAGTACTGACAGTTATTTAATAATAAAAGATTGTGATGGCTGAGCATTGGTTAGGGCCCAAATACCAGCAGAGGGCCTCTTTCTGAGTGGACAACAGCTTCTTCAACACATCATTTTAGTCCCATCTGCAGCTTTCTCTATTTACTCAGCAGGAAGAAAGGAAGAAGTACTGTTGTTCCATTTGCCACACATAAGGACAGGGTATGACAGTAATCAAGCTGAGGAGGAGAAATACTACCACACTAAATAGAAGAGGAATAGCTTTGGCTTGGTTTTGGTTCCACTCCCCGCTGTGACAGCTATTTCCTCCTCACTTTGTCATTATCTACTTTGTAGAGGAACAGGATGGCAGAGTGAGCCAGTGGTGAGAAAAGGGTATGGACGAGATCAACAGCAGCAATTGCTTCTTTTCTCACCTCCTTGTGCTCCCCTCCTTGTTGCTGAAGTGACTTAGACTGTGCAGATGCTGGATGAATACCTGAGTGCTGTAATGGACTGGATAAAGGCCAATAAACTGAATCAGAATCCCAACAAGAGGGAGATTGCATGTACCAGTGGTTCCAAGGTTGCCTGCCTTAGATGAGATTACACTGTCCCTGAAGGAATGGGTGCATAATTACTCCTGGATCTTTCTCAGTCACTGGATGCCCAGGTGGACTCCATGACACAGAATGGGGATGGTTTTGATTGTCAGCCATATATTTTCCTAGACAGGGATAGCTTGCCCACACTAGTTCATGCACAGTTAGGCTGCTGATTAAATTACTGCAGTGGAGCTGCTCTTTAAGATGGCATGGAGGCTGCAGATAGTACAATATCCAGCCTCTAGGCTACTGACAGAATACACTGTTTATAAAAAGGATAACCTGAGTTCTTGAAGTAGCACCTCTCCCTTTCCCTACACTTGAAGAAGCCCTGAGATCTCTCAGAGGAGCCCTACTCTGTGTCCAACTCATAGTAGAAATACCCTGCATGGGGATATGGGAGAGGGCCTTCTATGCTGTGGCATCTCTGCTGTGAAGTTGGAATCAAGTTGGCTATTTTAATGATTCCTGCGGTTCTGATGACTAAAGTATTTTGCAATCCTCATGGGAATCATAAATAAGACTGCTCCAGAATATATAATCTAATTTGACAGAAGATAAGAGAGAAACTCCTTACAATTTCTACATGGGAAATACTAAGCATATTAGTAATTGTATGTAAAATGAGAAAGCTATGCATTTCCCAGAAACCCAGATCAGACTGATATAGAGGCCTCAACAGAACAGCTGGAGATTTGAGATATTATTTTCTTCAGCATAAGTAATAAACAAAATATTTTCTTCTAAAGGTAAGATTCTGAACAGATACAACCACAACACTTTAAAAAGTTGACTGTTTTCACTGGTAACAGTGACCAAAAAAGTATACAGTTATGTTCAGCAGGATATCTTGATTCATCCTCTGTAGGGGAAAAAACCATAAAAACATTTTTGTGATTTGAAAGCATCTAACATTATAATCCATATTAGTGGTAGAGTCATGGGGGGCATCAACATTGACCCCAAATGTTTCACAGAAAACCCAGCTGTCCTTTTCCTCCTCTCTTTCTGCTGCTGTTGTAGGTGACTGTTCCAGGTGACAGCTGAAGGAGAAGCCCAACGGAGCTAATCTTTCAGCAAAGCTGATAGGATAAAAGTACTTTGATTTTTCTTCCCTCTCTTTGCTGCAAGTTAATCAAATGTTTTCTGCCAGTTGACAGTTGATGGAAGAACCTGACAGAGCTGGCAACTCTGCTCATGATACTTGCATCTTCTGGACAGTGAGGTGAAGACTTTTAAAGCAGAACCCTATGATTTTAGAACTGCCTTTAGTGAACCTGAAGCCCATAGCCCCCTTAAAATATACTAACACTACTTTTAAAAAGATGGTTATCATTTTAAACCATTATCTTGCTGTAGAAGCTCATTCCACTTATTCAACAGAAATAACAAGTGTCTTTGTGGATGAACTAGCATTAGGGCAACATTTTCATTTGTTTCATAGGGTGCCGTGAGGCTCAAAAACAGGCTTGGCAAAGTTTAAATTGGTTAATGGAGTTTTCTTTAGAAATCAGGTGGCAGAGAGCTACTTCAACTTCACTTGTTCTGGACACAAACTTTGGCTCTGCTTCAAGTTGCTCCAAGTGATCTCCCAAACACAGATAACAGATGGGAAGGAATCAGGACTACAGGAAGGTTAAAATGCACCCTGCCCCATTAAAGCAGCCTTGATGTGGCTCTGGCTACCATCTCTGCACCCATAATATGGCAGTGGCTACTACATACATTGCAAAACAGGTGTACCTTAACTATGTTCATGCTGTTGGTTGGATAGCTCAGTGGTTTAGATATCTGGCTGTGGAGCCAGAGGTCAGGAGTTTGATTCCCCACTGTGCCTTCTGCAAGTAGAGCCAGCCTGTGTGGCCTTGGGCAAGCTGCAGAGTTCCAGGATGCTCCCAGAAGAAGGGGATGGCAAACCACTTCTGAGTGTTCTCTACCTGGAAAACCCTGGAAAGGATCACCATAAGTCAGAATTGACTTGATGGCACATGATTTTTATTACTAGTTATGTTCATGCTATTCACTCTTCACAAGGAGCTTGGTCCTCAGACTCAGTGCACAATACCACCAGGCTCTGTAGAAGCCCTTCAGTATCAACAAATCTTAGATCTAACTAATAATATGATTTCCAGCATAGAGCCTTGCAGCATTACTTTTAAAAAAACAACAGAAATGTGGTATTTCATAAGAAGTGTTATTCTACTCATGGAAGTCACCATGTCCAGATAGACAGTTGATATGCAGCAATTTCAAGAGCTCACAAGTTTAACAAGTGCATGAATTGACCTCAGAAATAGAAAAGCATCCTGTGGCACCTTAAAGACTAACATGTTTTATTTGGAGTAAGCTTTCTTATAGTGCAGCCATGTCTGTGAAAATCCATAAATTACTTTCCATCTTATTTGGTTTGAGTTCTTATTTTTCAAAGTAAGAAACTGCAAGCATCTGCTAGCTACAAAGCCATTGGGCTAAAGTGCTCCAATTTCTTTTACCCCCGCTTCCACCCAATTGAAACCGTGACACAGACACACACAGGCATTCATGAGTAAATAAGAAAAATTACTCTCTCATACAGGGCTTAACTCAAACCTTTCTAAGCACTTAAAAAAAAAAGATTTAAAACCTTCTGAATCTTGTGAATAAAAGTCTCTGCCAAATGATGTTCCCATTTGAACCCAGAATTATTTGTTACTTATCATCCAACATAGCATGCATGTTGGGATGGTTAAAGATGCTGCAATTTATTTGTCTGTTCGGAAACAATGTGAAGTCTGTTCTTGTATGTACACCTAGCTTTAAATGAAAGCTATTTAAAGAATTTCACCTACTGTGAAGTTTGAACAACAACAGATCGTTTCAACAGTCACTGAGAAAACGAGATTCTTTTTGCTGTTTGTCCTTCACTAAAATGTGTCCAGATGGAGTCTGTTTACTTTGTAGTTAATGAGAATGGAAGGAAATGTAATGATAAAATATTTAACATACTTCCTCATGTCTAACATTGCTTGCATTAATCTTGTGCAAAGAAAGCTTTAGTTCAACAAAATCTATGAAATCCTCAAAGTCAAACTGGATTGCTGTCTGAAGCTTTAAAAAGGAGTTTCAGGTAACAGCAGTGGTTGTTATCACTTCAAAGTGCTCTGACAGGGGAAAGCTCCAAATTTTTATAAAGAAAAACCCTTAAGACCTCAATACCAAAGTCAGTTCCTCAGTTTCTCTTAGTTAGTTGTGTGCTGTCACATCAATTCTGACTTATGGCCATCCTTTTCGGGGTTTCCTACGTGTACAGTACTCAGAAATGATTTACTATTCCCTTCTTCTGGGGGCATCCTGGGACTGTGCAGCTTGTCCAAGGCCACATAGGCTGGCTTTTCTGGAATGCATAATGGGTATTTCTGGAATTGAACTCCCAACATCTGGCTCCACAGCCAGATACCTAACTCACTATGCTACATACCACCAAAATCACAATAATTATGGTTACTGGCCTCATCCCGTCACAGTAAGGTTTCAGCTTATTTTCACTGATGTAAGTTCCTGTTATGAAAGCCAAACAAGAACTTTGTATCACAAGGTTAAGAAAACTCTAATACACAAGATAAGCAAATTGAGGATTCACATGCATGTAGTTCAAGCATGCATATTTGCCCACTCTGTGACTGTGGTAGCAAGTGATCATTTAAGTTACCACAGATTAAACTTTTATATTACCATTCCAAAATCAAGTCAAATACTATTTTTCCAATGGAAGCGGTTCACTAATCTGGCTGTTAGTGATCAAGAATGTGAAGGAGAAGAAATGAACATGCATATGTGCGTTAGTCCTGGGAGAGCTGCATGCCAGAAAAAGGGAATTTGTTTCAAGAACATCCTTCTTCCCATAAAGAGTCAACTTATTCTCCCACATATGTGCAACCTCCCACATCCCAAAAGCAAACACATGCATTTGCCTAAAACTACTTTCAATGAATTTTTTTTTTATTGTGAACTAGATTCAAACTTAGCTATACTTTAAGCAGATTGAAATAAATTGGACTTACATTAGTCATGATTAATAAGCCTCATTGATTTCATTGTTCTGCAGGAAGTATGACTAGTCTGGATCCAGCTCACTGTTGAATGCTTGGCACAAATCCTGTTCTATTTCAAGAAACTATACATTAGAAATAGATGGTTGGGGATTCTTCTTTTGTTCCCCCACACACAATTACAGTTCCAAAGACACTAATTAAGTAACATACTTGGTGTTGTAATATACCTGGTATAGAGGCAATTGACTGGTAAATTGTAACTTTTTAATCTCCTTTCTGAGCAAGAGGTTGCCAGATTTCTGTCATTCTACAGTGTCTATACACTTAAGTTCTTTTAGTGGTGGTGTTTTGCATGTATTGTCATTTATATACTGAAATCCCTAAAACCCTTGGCTTGCTAGGGGAGTTCTAAAGAATATAAATTTTGAAAGAACTAAATACCCAGGCTCAAATCTTTCCTCAATTATGATAGTTGCTGGGTGATCTTGAGGCAGTCATTGACTTTCAGTTTAACCTACCTTGCAGGGTAAGTATGAACATGAAATATCATGAAGCCTTTTACACTGCTTTAAGCTCCTTAGTGAAATACAAACAATCAGCAGAACTAGTACTACTAAATAAAGCACTGCTAAGTTCCTAAGAAGGCCGACCCCCGAAGAATTGATGCTTTTGAATTGTGGTGCTGGAGGAGACTCTTGAGAGTCCCCTGGACTGCAAGGAGAACAAACCTATCCATTTTGAAGGAAATCAACCCTGAGTGCTCACTGGAAGGACAGATCCTGAAGCTGAGGCTCCAATACTTTGGCCATCTCATGAGAAGACAAGACTCCCTGGAAAAGACCCTGATGTTGGGAAAGTGTGAAGGCAAGAGGAGAAGGGGACAAGAGAGGACGAGATGGTTGGACAGTGTCATCGAAGCTACCAACATGAATTTGACCAAACTCTGGGAGGCAGTGGAAGACAGGAGGGCCTGGCGTGCTCTGGTCCATGGGGTCACGAAGAGTCGGACACGACTAAACGACTAAACAACAACAACAAGTTCCTGTTTGCTTCAACCACACATTCAGGCTTAGAGAGCTCCCACAGATATCTGCAGGGCAGAAACTACTACAGCAGGGCAGAAACAGTGTGGTTTAGTAGATGGAGGATTGCGATGTCCTTACATCCTTGCCCTAAGGAAGCCTTTGGCGAAATAATGCTGAAGGAAAGACACTGTGGGTATTTGGAGTCACTTTCTTCCGAACTATTCTCACTTCTAAAGCGGAGGTCTTAAAAGCGATTTTAAGTGACTCCAGGCATAAACTAACCTTCTCCTTCTGCTTCCCACTCTAACCTAGGGAGGTAATGGCGGCAGAAGAGCACAGGGACTTACTGTAGAAGATGTACTCGGTGTAGCTGCTCCAGATCTTGTCCTCCCTGTACTGGTTAATGAAGGCTGCCGTGCCGGTGGAATTGCAAGCCACCATGTGGAAGCCGGCTTCGGACAGGCGGTCGAAGGCTTGCTCCAGGTAAGTGAACTTCAGGTAGAAGCGGGACGTGTACTTCTCCGGCGGGCGATCCGGGTCGCGGCTCTCGTTGAGGGTGTCGCCGAAGATCTCCTTAGCCAGGGCGATCCTGCCGCACACCATGATCCTGGCCACCCGGCGGAACTTGGCGTCGGTCTGGTTATCCCGCACAGTGGTGTAGGAGCCCCGGTAGCCGACGGTGATGAAGCCGGCGCGCTTTTCGCCGGCGCGCTGCTGCTGGGGGAGAAGGAGCTCTCCGTTGCCCGGCGAGTTGCCGTCCTCCAGATCGCTCTGGCAGCCTTCGTCATTGAGCGAGCTCTGCTTGGTGACCTTGGGCGACAGCAGCTTGACCAGCTCGGCCAACTGGAAGTATTCGGCCTCGCGCAGTAAACGTTCCTTCTCCGGAAAGTGCTCGGGCAACGCCAGCTGCTTGTCCCGCAGGTAATCCAGCACGTACCTGAAGAGGAAGCCGTCGCGGTCGATAAAAAAGCGCGCCCGACTGTCCCGTGGCAGCTCCCGCGGGGCGCTCCGGCGGGGCGAGAACATGTGCGCCAAGGTACTGTCCGGGACGCTCAGCAGCGTGGAGTGTTTGGTCACGTACACCTGCCCGCCCACGTTCAGCTCCACCACCTCTGGGAAAGCGCAGCCCCCCGCCGATGCCGCCGCCGCCGGCGAAGCACACGAAGACACCATGTCGCTAATGGGCAGGATAGTGGCGGTGGAGCCGCCGCCGCTGCCGGGGCCGCCGCTGTCCTTCAAGGCCATGACGGCTGTTGCTGCGGCGGCGGCGGCGGCGGCAGCTGTCGACGGCGACCTGAGGCCACTTTGCCTCCGCTAGCTCGGCTCACCGCACCAAAGTGGACGGGATGGCCGCCGCCGCCTCCGCCCTCCGCGCCCAGCCAAAGTGCCTTCGGGCGCCTGACGCGGGCAGAGGGCTTCGCCCCACCCAGCCACCTTCTTCTTTCGCCACGTGCAGCCCAGCGCCGCCGTCTCGACCGGCTCCGAGGCGGTTGTTTCCCGCTTCTCCTCCGTGCTCCCCCTCCAAAGAGCTCCTCTCTGTCTCTACGCTTCACACCATTCTCCTCAAGAGCCGAGCGTCCGGAGCGCGCCTCCGCTTCTCCCGCCTTTTATTGCACTACAGGTTTCCCCCCTGAGCTGCGGAGTGGGTTTCCTGCGCTGCGCCCGACGACTGTCCTCGTCGAGGAAAGGGCTTGCTTTTTGGCGGCTTGTCAAGCCAAGCTCTTGTGGAAAGACGCTCTCTTTCTTTCCTTCGCTCCCCCACCCCCAAGGCTCTTCTCCCATAATAATTCCCCCTTGGCGCCTCGCTCTTTCCTTAGGTCTTTCCCTCAAGGTTGCGCTTCAAACATAGGGCGCTTCCTTCTGAAGCAGGACGGTTCCCGCTCCTCAGCCCTCTGCTGTTAGCAATCTGCACTGCCTGTTCGTATTAAGCTGTGGCGCAGCGGCGTGTCAAAAAGATGCACCTTCCGGATTGTGTAGCTGCTTACTGCAGCAGCAGCAGCAGCAGCACAGCCCCTGAGGAAACAGGCAGCGGCTGCTGGTAGGGCAACAGCCTCGCCCCACAGCCAACCAACTCCTCAAACCCAAGCAGCGACTGCAGCCCGGGAAAGCCACACTGGCCTCAAGCCCAGCAGCCTAAACGAAAAGAAGTGTGTGTGTGTGTGGGGGGGGGGGGGGTGAGAGGTACGGGGCAGGCTCTGTCCTTCACTAGGCTCTGGAAGAGGAGGACAGATGGTGGTTACCTTTCTCGTTTGTTTCGCGTTCTGTCGCCCTCAAATGCTTCCTACATTAAAGGTCGAAGTATAAAATGTACTCCAGTTTCAGAGGTGAAACTGGAGTACATTTTGGACGTGCTCCCCTCCCCAAAAAACTGGATTTTTCATGTACTGGAAGAACAAATAAGGGAAAAGATATAGAGTGAAAGAAAGCTATAGGGAAAAAGGACAATCAGACTCACTTCCGCCTTATTTTACCAATAGTTTCCCTTTATTGTGTTTTACAAGAGCAAAGGATCAATGGTACTTCCTATGGGGATTTGAGGTGATGGGATAGTGTACCCTTTACAGGTTGTACCTAATGGAGGTGCAACCTGCATCCTGGGATTTCCCCTCACGACTACACACATATTCTCCATATACCGGCAACTCTCTAGGTGATCTATAGTCCACTGTTGTTATTTCCTCATTGAAGTCTCCCATTTAATGTTAGGTTAGAAAATTCAACTGAAATCCACACATTTCAACTCCAGCACAGTTTTGTGAGATGTGATGATGACAGTGTCATAATAGACCATCTGAAGAGCTATGTGCCGACTGTAAACTCATCTTTGAAAGCGTGGTACAGTGATACCTCGGTTTACAAATTTAATGCGTTCTCTGGGACGTTTCGTATTGCGAAAAATTTGCAAACCAAGACATGGTTTCCCATAGGAACGCATGCACGGGGGTGGCACTATAAACCTTCCAGGTGCAATGCATCCTGGGGAAACTTGCTTCGTATTGCGAAAAAAATTCATAAACCGAGGCATTATTTTCAATGGATTTTCATTCGTAAACCAAAAATTACGTTAACCGAGGTGTTCGTAAACCAAGGTACCACTGTACATATTAGATCTACACATACATGTTAGGTACCATGTTTCCCCAAAAATAAGACAGGGTCTTATATTAATTTTTGCTCCAAAAAACCCATTAGGGCTTATTTTCAGGGGATGTTTTATTTTACAGTCATGTCATCTTCTTCTGGTTGCTGCACAGTGGTGGAGGGTGGGGTTTCACTTAACTGGGGCTTATTTTTGGGGTAGGGCTTATATTTGGGGAAACAGGGTACATAGGATGATTAATATTAGATTTTCAAATAAGTTACATATACTCTGGGAGGTACAGTCCTCTGAAGGATACATATAGTGAACAACTTTTATTCAGGGATAAACTGAGCCAGCAGCTGCCTTCTACTTATCTCAGTTAACTAACTAGCGTATAGGCTAGCATATACACTAGCAGGATCATGAGAAGCGATTTAAGATGGCTCTGCAGTATTCAGGAATTATAAACAGCTTAACATGGTGACAGGTTTGAGTGTGTCAGGAAAGATAGAACAATATCATCAGGAAGTCATATGAGTATAGACTCTTCTCGAAAGATCACCAAGGCTCAATGGTCATGGCTGAGATCCCAGACTAAGATAAATCAATCTTCTTATTGAATTAATTGTCACATTGATAGAAGAGAATTTATAGTTCCAATAATGATGGCAGTGTAGAAACTCGTCAAGGCCAGCTATTGTGCAGCAGTACTGGGCATTGCAGAAGAGCCAACCTGTGTGACTTTGGGCAAACTGCACAGTCCCAGAGTGGCTCTAGAAGAAGGGAATGGTAAACCATTGTTAATGCAAAGTGAAACTGGCAGTGTGGTTTTCATAGATAACATTGACAGCTAACACTTGTTCGTATTATGAAGAAGGAGGCAATGATAAACCACTTCTGAATACCTACACCTTGGAAATGCTATGACACCATCTAAAACGAACGAAGGTTTAATGCTGGAAGATGAGACTCCCAGGTCATAAGACACTCAATGACACTTTGATTCTGTAAACAGTAGGTGCCAGTGCTGCTGGGCTGGTAACATCTGCAGGTTCAGAAAATATGTGAGTAAATATGTCATTCATCATACTGCCATATTTCACTAAAAATAGATATCAGGCAGCCAGAAACATACAAAAGTTCAACAAAAGGAAGAAAGTTAAACAAAGGGAACTAAAAGAACCTAAATCAATCCTCTACCTTTTCAAAACAGACGAGGCACTACCGCAAGCTAGCTCAAGCAATTATCCTTAGTAGAGAAGTCGATGAACAAAAACATAAAAAATCATTTCAATATAGAGACTGTATGTGTGGCAATTGACAATGAAGAAAAGCTGTCACATAAATTATGCAATTCTAGTCTGATGCTTTCAAAAGATAGTGACTTAGGGGAGATAATTAATGTTTTTGCAGAGGAAAAAAACTTTAAATGAATTAGTTTATCTATAAAATGCTTTAAGCAACACACTGGCCTGTTGGAATAAAAAACACAGGACATACCTTTACCAGCACTAACAAAAAGTTACAAAATAGTCAACAAGCTTTGTAAGATGTGTTACATTGAACAAAAATAGCAAAGAAGAGGGGGGGGGTAGGTAGATTTTAAAAAATCTGTGCATACTGACTTGTGAATTGTGATGGTGAGGCATTCTGCAATAGATTTTAGAATTGAAACAGCAACATTGATTTCATGCTTCACAAGACAGTATGAATAGGATGGGATTATGTTATGTGTGTGTGTTTATGAGGATGTGTTATAAATTTGTATTTGCAGTTCTGGCTTATGGTCTGAGCAGAGGGAGATGAAACATTCTGAAATTCTGGGGTCATGTGGTGCCTATTGTACTGGGCTCCTGATAGATCCCTGGATCCTCTCTAGAGACACTGCATTCATGCTACACTTTTAAACAGTAGTAATTTACTTCATCAGTAAAGTGTTTATCTTCTGGACAGCCCACATTCCCAATGCAATAGAAAGCAAATGATTTCTGTTTACTTTAGAACAAAATAAAGAACTTTGCTGTTGAAATAAACTATTTCTGTTCAAGAAGGTAAGTGCAAATGCACCCTTTGCTAAAAATCACATGTAACATGAGTATCAAAGTCTTCAAACAGACACTGCTGTACAAGGAAGAAATACTATATAATTAAGAATAATCATCATGTGCTGTCAAATCAATTCTAACTTAATGTCAACCCTTTTCAGGGTTTTCCAGGTAGAGAATACTCAGAAGTAGTTTACCATTCCTCTCTTCTGGGGGCATCCTGGGACTGTGTAGCTTTGCCCAAGGCCACACAACCAGTTAGTTTATAGTTTCTGTTGGTTTATAACAGAAGCTATTGAGAGATCTGTATAGATGAATCATCGCTAAAGGTCTTTTTCACCTCCATCTTAGCCCAGCAGGAAGCACTGAAGGATCCATCTGACTATTTGTAGTCCAAAAAAGGAACTCACCCCATCTTTGCGTTTGACTGGATGCATGCATTGGAGTGAGTAGTTGGGATACATGGGGTGGGGTGGGGGCAATGGCAGGAGACTCTGAAGCTTAAATCCAAAGAACAAACATTGTACAAGCAGAGCGCTGCTGACTTTCCTCCTTCTTCATGAGGAAGTCCATTTGGTCAGGGAGTCTCTAGATATGTGACTGCTTGCAAAATTGCCTGTGCAACCAGTTAGACAACCAGCTAAACAAATGGAAATTGTGTTGGATGGCCATGAACACAACCTTATTTGAACCAGTGGAACCACTGACGGGAAGAGTTAATTTAAGCCATTATTGAAAATAAAGTGTATAATTGTCCCAAAGCTATAAAGAGTTTGTGTGCAGAGAAAAATATTTCATAGGAAACAGGAATTTTTTAACAGAACAAAATAGGTTATGCGTAAGTTCATTTACATATAAAAGGAATAGTAAGCAATTACTTCTCTTCTCCTCATAAGACTGCAAGGAAGCAATGTAATCAAAATGTAAAACCAGTACATCTTCACCTTGCAAGGTGCTGCGTATAAAAGCAGAAGTCTCCCAAATGCATCATAAGGAAAAATTAATGATAGTGCAGCAATACATGGGTAAGGTTAAAGGTGACGAGCTCTACATAGCAGTCTAATAAGTTAACATATGTAAATGCAGTATTCAGTGATATCTTCCTCATAATAATGTAAATATGCATTTATTGTTAAGTACAAGGTTTCCAATGAGGAAATTGTACTAATAAAAATATGAAAGAGAGAAGGTAATACATAGACAATAGTGGATTTGTCCTAAAGTCTCATGGACGTAACAACACTGAAAATAATGCTGGGGATTAAAGTTGGGATCTTAAAAACATTACAGAAAATGTATTGGATCATGACACAGATCATCATGAGCACTGTAATCCTACAGTAATTAGTCAAATGCCTAGAGGAAGACCACAAACAGAACATAAATGAAATATTACTCTCCTACTTGTGTTCCCTAACCAGTGGTATTGGGAGGGATACTGATTTCCTATGCTACAGTCATTGGCACTGAAAGTTTTATGTCACTGATGCTTTGCCATTGATGAATCACCCTCGTGAGAGTCAATGACTAGCTTCAAAAGCAGAAGGAAGAGGCAGGTATGCCTTTCAGTTTCATATATTTGTATGGCAAGGACTATGAATCAAGCTTGATGTGTAGGTTCAACTCTTGCTGTCTTCAATGGAAGGGATTAGGTAGCAGATGATGAGATCCTGGGATACTCTGTTGATCAGAATAAGTAGTTACAACTGGGCTTCATGGGCTTACAGTTTGACGAGACATAAATTCCTACATCTCTTTATGATACTAGGATAAATCTGTAAAGGGTTGCAGCTGTCATTTGTTTCCTCTTTATGTACTTGATTAACAATAATAAAAGACAGCAATGAGCACGCCAAAGTATATGGTGGGACTGGATTCAGACCACAGCATCAGGCTGCGTATCCAGCTTGAAATACTGGAAATCTTGTCTGCACAGTGGAATAAACAAATAGGTTCTTTCAGACACATGATCAGCCAGATGGTTGAAAGGAAACTATACTGTAGGAATAGATGCAGATACTTTTATAGTCAAGTGGACATAGAGGATATAGATGCCAGCACAGCTTGTCTCGTGGTCACAGTACAGTGGTGCCTCGCAAGACGATGTTAATCCGTTCCAGACAAATCGCTGTCCTGCGAAAACATCGTCTTGCGAAACCAAATTTCCCATAGGAATGCATTGGAATTTAATTAATGCGTTCCGATGGGAAAGAAAAGCACAGAAACTTAAAAAAAAATTAAAAGAAAGTCACTTACCAGGTACTGTAGACTGAGCCCGGCTTCTCATAGTGCCTGGTAGCAGCGAAACATCCAGAAAAGAGCACCAAACAGCTAAAAGCCGGCAGGCAGCAGGCAGCCGGCAGCCATTTTGTGCTCTTCTCCGCTCCTTCCCCCCTCCCCTCTCCCGACCAACAGCTGATAGGAGGCTTCTGAGGCTGTTGCGGCACAGGCAGTGGAAAAGCACCCCAGAGGCTTCTGGAAGCGGGGCTTTGCCAAGAGGTGAGTGGGTGGGGGTGGGGGTGGGGGTGGGGTGGCAGGGGCAGGCCTGCCACACACCCCCACACCACCCCCACAGCAAAGCGCTGCTTTCAGAGGCTTGCCGGGTGCTTTTCCACTGCATGTTTACCTGCTGAAGAAGCCCCGGCAGCCATTTTGTCCTCTTCTCCCCTCCTTCCCCCTCCCCTCTCCCGACGAACAGCTGATGGGCGGGCTAAAAAGAGGCTTTCTCTGCCCTGAAAATTCAGGAGAAAAGCTGGAAATAAAAAAATTCCGCTTTTCCCCTGCGCCCCGGGAGGCTTCTGAAAGGGGTGGGGGGGTCATGGGAGAGGCCCCCAAACATCGTCCAGCAAAAAGCGCCCATAGGAAATCGTTTTGTGAAGCGCAACAGCGATCGCAAAACCTCATCGTCTAGCGGATTCGTCGTTTAACGAGGCAATCGTCTAGCGAGGCACCACTGTATTCACTTTCATACATTCATTGATGCGTGCAGAAGTTCAGTAACTGACAAAGGATTTCCCTTATTTATGCCAACATATTATCTAGAAGAAAGTTATGATTAGCAGAACATGCTAATAAACTGTATATTAGGAAAAATGCACATCATTAAAGTTTCTGTTTTGTTTTAAAATTTGAAGTGGCTTCTGCCATTAACCTCTGTAATGGTACATATAGCTTTCATGAGAAATTAATTTCAGGAATTCATAAATGAGGACAACAATATACTGAAAATATTGTCTGTAACCTAAAGACTGGTCTCTCTGTAGTCTCTCTCTGTAATTGTATGTAGGAATTAGATTCTTGCAAACCCTTCAAGGTCTGACACATTTAGTGGGGAAAATGTATTTTTAGAATCTACATCAATCAATGAGTAGCTCAGCATTTTTCTGCACTATAAGATCACTATTCATTTCATTATAAATAAGGCAGTTTACCTATGTATTGGTTGAATAAGACTTTTCAAGGTTCCCCAAATTTTATGTAGTGACAGCTCTATAAATATATACATAAAAATAATGAAAAGGGTTTTTTTTTAAGCCTATGAAGAAGATATTACAGGGAAATGCAACCTTAGAGTGAAAATGTGCCATATTATTCACATGGGATTTATAGACATTAATATCCAAGAATCTCTGTAATAGTGAGCTGTTAAAATGCTTACATAAAAATGGTCAGAAGTAAGTAGGAGTCAGAGAGGATTTGTTATAAAAAATGAGATATTATAGTTATAACTTGAAACTTACTAGAAGATTATACAAATTGGGCTATTAAGCGGTAAAGTAGATAGATGAGATCAAATTATAGACAGAAATATAGAAAGTAGAGAAAGTTTACACATTAGATACTGGGAGTAATATGACATATGTAGCAATTTCCATCACTCTTCAGTGTGGAATGCAATTCACATTGGGTTTTTAAAAACTATTTGAAAAAGGGGGGGAAAAGGCAAAAAGCAAAGCCTTGCTGGCAAAAGATGTAGGTAACAATGGTAATAAAATCTGACAAATGGTAAATATGTTCTGTTAGAGTCATTTGATAATAGGTTTCATAGAAAGGTTGAGTAAAATTTAGAGGCCTTTCAGAAACAACACATATCGCTTTGCTTCTTCTTTTCATCATGCATCATCACACTCTTCGGTGCACCCAAATGTGACTCTCAATCTAATTTACCACCTTTCTGGCTCTTCCTCCCACCCTCTCTTCCTCTGTTATCCAGCAACCCCCACTCAGGTGTCTTCACTTTATTATCCCCCTATTATTTACTGCAATGTTGGAGCTTTTCTTCTTCCTATGAAGAGTGCCTGTATAGCACTAATCTGACAGAGACTTTGGACCAGGATGTTCTCATCTTGGGCATCACTGCACATAAGAAGCGCCATAGCTTCCTGTACAAAGTGAAATAAAATATAAAACTTAGATGCTGAAAAAGATTAAAAGGGGTAGGAAACACAGAAGTTTGAACACGTACTGCAGATTTCCTGATTAGAGATGGGCACAAATTAAAAAATGAATCACCAAATTCATTAAAAAAATCATTAATTTATCAATTCATAGTTGTACAAATCAATACCCTTGATGAATCACAAATCAATAAATTTTTAGTGATTTTTTTATTCATCAATTTGTTTGGCTATAAAATGGCCCCTAAGGCACCTAGAGACACCAAAATTACAAGTAACACACCCACAAAGAGGGACCCTCCAGGAAAGTTCCCCCCAGGTACCTAGAGACACCAAAATGACATAGAAGATTCCCATGACTCTCCTCTACAATCCTTCCAAGTTTGATAAAGATTGGGTTTCCCCAAGCCAGCTGCTAAGTGGGTGTTTTATAGAGTTTTAAAGTAAAAAAATGAATTGATTAATCGATTTGTTGATTCATCAGAAAAAAATTGTAAATTTGTAATTCATGATTCATCAACCTTGTTGAATCATAAATCAAAATGAATCACAATTTTTCTGATTTGTGCCCATCTCTGTTCCTGATTTTGGTGTCTGGACTGGTTCTATCTCAGAATCAATTTTCCCAAAGTTCTAGCTGGGCCCACTAATACAGTGGTGCCTCGATTTATGACCATAATCCGTTCCAGAAGATGGTCGTAAGTTGAAATGGTTGTAAGTTGAAGCAGCATTTCCCATTGAAATGCATTGAAACCCGATCAATCCGTTCCGGCTGTTTTTTTGGTTGTATCTAGAGGCGCCGGTTGCAAGTCGAAGCATTCGTTCCCATAGGAACTAATGCAAAAGCGGTTAATCCGTCCTCTACCACTAGGGGGAGATTTTTCTTCTTTTAACCTAAGATGACTTAGGTTAAAAAAGGGGCAGGAAGGGAGGGAGGGAGGGAAGGAACAATGGGGAAAGAGGAAAGAAAGAAGGTCATCACTGGGGCACACAGACCCCTCAGACAAAGGTTTGTCACAAAAGAGAGAAGATAGAGAGAGAGAAGACAATGGGGGGGGGGAGAGAGTTTGGAGTCTAAAACACCTTTTAAACAAAACACCTTTTAAACCAAACACTTTTTAAACCAAGCACATTTTAAACCAAACCAAGCACCTTTTAAACAAAACACATTTTAAACCAAACACATTTTAAACCAAGCACCTTTTAAACCAAACCAAGCATCTTTTAAACAAAACACATCATTACATCATCTTTTCTCTTATGTAGTAATTATCCCATAATTACATAGCATTAGTTTGTAGCATAATCCAAAGTCTTTCATAGGAAACAGAGCTGACAGAAAACTGATGTACAGTGGTGCCTCGACTTACGACCACAATCCGTTCCAGAAGATGGTCGTAAGTCGAAATGGTTGTAAGATGACTTAGGTTAAAAAAAGGGCAGGAAAGGAGGGAGGGAGGGAACAATGGGGAAAAGAGGAAAGAAAGAAGGTCATCACTGGGGCACACAAACCCCTCAGACAAAGGTTTGTGCTGTTAAGCACAAAAAGAGAGAAGAGAGAGAGAGAGAAGACATTGGGGGGGAGGAGAGAGTTGGAATCTAAAACACCTTTTAAACAAAACACCTTCTAAACCAAACCAAACACCTTTTAAACAACACACATTTTAAACCAAACCAAGCACTTTTTAAACAAAACACATTTTAAAACCAAACACCATTTAAAACCAAACACATTTTAAACCCACCCACCAACACCTTTTAAAACAAAAGAGAGGTCACTTAGCTTTCGGTGTCTTCTGGAGGACATCACGGTGACTTCTGGCTGGAGGACAGGCAGGTGGGTGGTGAGATGGTCATCACTGCGAGGTAGAGGTCCCCTCCTTTGGGTCATCTTCTCCAGGGGTTCCCTGTCGCTGTCTCTTGGCTGCAGGCTCCATCCTGGTGAAATATTTGTCCAATTTCGTCTGCTTCATCCTGCGCTGCAGAACCTTTCTGAAATGGCTGACCACGTTGTTGTTCATCATGTCCAAAACTCTTCCTGTCACAGTCCTGTTTGAGTGGTGCCTCTCAAAGAAGTCCTGGCACTCGTTCCATTTCTTGCAGATGGATCTTATCTCCTCGCTGCTAACCTGCGCTGCCTCTACCTCTTCCTCAGTGGAAAGCTCCTCCACAAGAGCCTTCTGCTGCTTGGTTTGCAGTTCTGCAAATTCTTCTGTGGTCAACTCCTCTTCGTGGTCTTCAACCAGCTCCTCCACATCCTCCTCGTTGACATCCAGACCCATGTCTTCACCCATGGAGATGATGTCCCTCACCACCTGTGAATCAGTCACCTCAGTGCCATTGTCTGTGGCACATTCTGGCCACAGTTTCCTCCAGGCTGAGTTCAAGGTCCGAGTTGTGACATCTTGCCAGGCCTTGTCAATGAGTCTGATGCAGTGGAGGACATTGAAATGTGTCTTCCAGAACTCTTTCAGGGTCAAGGACATCTCCTCGGTGATATTGAAGCACATGGTGAAGAGTGCCTTTGTGCACAGCTTCTTGAAGTTGCTGATCACTTGCTGGTCCATGGGCTGCAGAAGAGGTGTTGTGTTGTGGGGAGGGAGGAACTTGACCCTGATGAAATCATACTCCTCGTCGAGATCATCCACCAAGGATGGGGGTGTGCTGCGGCGTTGTCCATCAGCAGAAGGCACCTTTCAGGAAGCTGATTGTCGGAAAGATATTTCTTGACAGTGGGTGCAAACACTTCATAGAGCCATTCCAGAAACAGCTGTCTTGTCATCCAAGCTCTTGCGTTGGCCCTCCACATGACAGGCAGTGTGGCCTTGTTAACTTTATCTTTGTGGAATGGGCGAGGAGTCTGGGAGTGGTACACCAGCAGAGGCTTGATCTTCAGATCGCCGGTGGCGTTGGCACACAGCAAAAGGGTCAATCTGTCCTTCATGGGTTTGTGGCCCGGCATTTTCTGTTCCTCCTGAGTTATGAAGGTTCTCCTGGGCATCTTCTTCCAGAACAGCCCTGTCTCATCACAGTTGAAGACTTGCTGGGGGAGGTAGTCTTCTTCCTTGATGAATTTGGCAAAGTCCAACTTGAAGGCTTCTGCAGCAGCATGGTCAGAACTTGCAGCCTCCCCATGTCTTATCACGCTGTGGATGCCACTTCTCTTTTGAAACTTTTGAAACCACCCCTTGCTGGCTTTGAATTCTTCTTGCGCTGCACTTCCGGAGGGGTTTCTTTCCATTAAGTCACTGTGCAGCTTCTTCGCTTTTTCATAAATCATGGTTTCACTGATGCTTTCCCCTTTCAGCTGTTTCTCATTCATCCACACCAGTAAAAGTTTTTCCACCTCTTCCATCAGGGGTGGCCTGTGCTTTGTTATGATTGTGACTCCTTTTGCCACATCAATTTCTTTCAGGACATCTTTTTTCTTTAATATGGTGGAGATGGTTGACTTTGGCATCTTGTATTCAGCGGCCAGTTCAGTCACACGCATGCCATCTTCATGCTTTTTGATAATATCCTTTTTCATTTCAATGGAGATGATATTCTTCTTCCCTTTGCTCTGCTCTTTCTTTGGAGCCATGAGTACTGTTCAGCACACCACAGTACACAAACCCTAGGAGCCACAGAATCCAGCAACCATTATTCCAGCAAACAGACCCCCTCAGCACAAAAAGAGAGCATAGAGAGAGAGAGAAGACAATGGGGGGGAGACTTGAGTCTAAACCCCATTTTACACCATGCCAGCCACCACACCAGCCCCTCACAGAAAATGTTCTGATTTTAAAACAAAAAGACTTTAGAGTCTAAACTCCATTTTACAGCATGCCAGCCACCACAGATCCTTGCAGAAAATGTTCTGATTTTAAAACAAAAAGACTTGGGAGTCACATTTTAAACCCACACATTTTAAAACAAAAGAGAGGTCACAGTACACAAACCCTAGGAGCCACAGAATGCAAAAATAAATAAATAAATTTTACATTTTAAATTTTCAGTCTAATTTTCACATTTAATTTTAATTTAATATTACAGTCTACTTTTCACATTTTACATCCACACTGCAAGACCCATCAGAGCACAGAAACATAACCCCCCCACCTAGCCCAAACCCAAGCTGCAAAAACCCTGTACAGTAAATACAGTGTACTCACCCAGAACAGGCAGTCTCTCTGTTTTAAAAAAGAAAGTCAAAAATCCAAAAAGCAAAACATTTTTAAAAAACAAAAAAAAATACAGTACATACAGTACAGTGCCAGGCAGTACCAGGCAGTCCGAAGTCTCTCTCCGTAGCCACACTCTCTAACCGCTGGGGCGAACGAGGTACAGACAAGCAGCCTCTTCGCTGACCAACGGTTAACTGAAAGTTCAAATTTCCAGCTTTCCCCGTCTTCCCCGCATTTTTTTTCCCGGTCGTAAGTCGAAGCTCCAGTCGCAAGTCGAAGCAAAATTTTGCGACCGGAGCTGTTCGTAAGTCAAAATGGTCGTAAGTAGGGACGTTCGTAAGTCGAAGCACCACTGTAACTAGTTTTTAGTAGGACCTGATTGTAGACATTGGTGGGACTATTCTGTTGAGCTGATAGAAACCAAATGAGCAAGGGTAGGGGAGAGAGAGATAATTTGGAGTGCAGAAGAGAAGAGAGAGGGAACCAAAGCAAGAGTATCCTTAGGAATAATTCAGGGGTGAAGGAGTCTATTAGTGATACCTACAGATTGCTAACCTTAGTTTTCCTTTGTGTACAAGTTTGAGATGGTGGGGGGACAATGTCCTTTGCACCTGTCCAACACCCATGCACTGAAGAGTCATGGGGCTTATGCCTAGGATGAAGCTAGATACATGCTAGTATTAAAAATAATAAAGTTATACAAGAAAAAATATATACAAAGTAAGCAAGGCAGAACAACTGCATGATGAATGGGTATCATTTATACATATATTTAGTGCCTTGTCCTCATCCCATATTGTGCATAAATGGATGCTCGGACATGTCCTTGAGGGGAGAAGTCTGAAAGTGGTCACTTAGAAAAAGTTTTATCCTTAGAAAAGGATAAAAGCGAGGGAGCCAACCTAACCTCCAAGGGACAGCATTCCACAGCCTGGGAGCAGCCACAGAGAAGGCCCTCTATATCTCTGGGATATGCAGGTAGATTGCAGATATGGGGAGAAAGGTGCCATCATCATGCTCCTCACATGCCCAGTAAGTGTTGTAAAGGATGGTGTGCTACGGCGACAATTGCTAGGCAGTCCACCATTCATTCCAATTGACTATCCTCCACTGAATCACCTAGGAAGGTGGAAACCTGCCAAACAAATACAAATATTCTGGGGCATCCATAAAATGATAGCCTTGCACAGGGCTGCAGTTCCTGCTGAATATGGTAGATTTGAACTCCAACTTTCATTATACACCAGGCTAAACTATATGAGCAGGTACTGCTTGCACTTTGCTAGTGGAGATGATACAGAAAGCAATAATTGCTCGTTCTGTAATGGGATGTATTTGAAAGGAATTTTGTAGCATGGAATTGGATATTTTGTATCCTGCTTTTTCAAAAAGAGCGGCTGAACTATGAAATGAGTGCATAAGTGAAAAAGGCCCATGAAAAGGTCAGAGGTGTCACAACAGTAATGGGAGCATTTCTTAACCTGGTGATGGATGTGCAAACATTAAGTGGCAGGAACGAAGCTGGCTGTGTATGGCTGCACACAGATATGGCAGAGAAGAACTGCATCTCAGCTTGAGTTTCATTTTCATAGTAATTTGAGCCAGAATAATTTCAAGAGAGTGACAAATCACACTAACAAAACATATGTAGGATAGAGCATAGAGTATATAGTGAATCTGTCCCAAGGTTTAAAACTGGGTAATAAATAAATATGCAAGATGAAAGGTTCAAGTTCATAATTAAAAAAGAACCTAATAGGCACACAGTCCCAATGGGCTAATCAAATGGAAGAAAGGAGTTGCATATGATAACATTATGCAAGCTGTAAAAATCAGACATGGTTGCTGCTGTTAAGGTCTCAGCTATATAGTATACAAAATCCTTGTGTGTAATTGTGACATAGCAGCTCCTTTTGAGTGATTAAAAAGGCCACTTACAATTATTGTTATCAGAAACAGAGAGGTGGTATAAAGTGTGTGGGTTGAGGGGGGAGCAGCTTACCGTTCTCTAGAGATGGGAAAATTTACTTTTTTGGACTACAACTCCTAGAATACTCCAGCCAGCATGCTGGCTGAGGTATCTGAGAGTTGTACTCTAAAGAAAGTAAATTCTCCCATCTTTGCTTTTTTCCCCTGCCTGCTATTTCTCAAAATTGCCTCTCAGGGGGTTCTTCTTTGCCCCAACATTGATCTACCATTGTAATACAGAAAATCAAAGAATAATGGAATTGGAAGGGGCCTATAAGACCATTGAGTCCAATCCCCTCCTCAATGCAAGAATCCAAATTAAAGTATATCTGACAGATGGTTGCCCAATTTTCTCTCGAATGCCTCTAGCATTGGAGCACTCACCATCTCCTGACGCAAGTGGTTCAGTGTCATACTTCTCTAACACTTAGTATGTTTTTTCCTGATATTCAACCTAAATCTGGCTTCCTGTAACTTGAACCCATTATTATGAGTCATGCACTCTGGATGATTGAGGAAAGATTCTGCCTGTCTGTATGACAATCTTTCAACTATTTGAAAAGTGCTATTGTATATTTTCTAATTTTCTTTTCTTAAGTCTAAACATGCCCAGTTATTTCAGTCTTTCTGCATAGGGCTTGGTTTCCAGTCCCCTGATCATCCCTGTTGCCTTCCTCTGAACTTGATTCAGTTTGTCAGCATTCTTCTCAAGGTGCGGTGTCCTGAACTGGACAAAGTACTCAGGATGAGATTTAACCAGTGCTGAATTGAGGAGAACTAGTACTTGACAGGATTTGGAGACTATACTTTGGTTAACACAGCCTGAAATAGCATTTGCCTTTTTGTTTCACCACATTGCTCATAGTCTTTGGGAAAAGATGACGCTAAAGTAAGAATTGAGCACTTCTGCTTTTTCTTTGTCATCTATTATCAATTTTCTATCAGTATTGCATAGCTGAACCACTATTTCTTTTCTCTGTCTTTTGCTACACGTGTACCTGAAAAATGCTTTTTTTTGTTTTTTAAGCATCTCTTGTTAACTTCAGCTCGTTCTCAGCTTTTGCCCTCCTAACACCATCTCTGTGATTCTTTGCTATATGTCTCTACACTTCCTTTGTGGACTGGCCTTCCTTCCACTTCATATAGGTACCCCTTTTTGTTTCGTTTTTAGTTCCCTTCTGAGCTTTTTTTTAAGCCACATTGGTCTCCCCCCCTTTTTAAAAAAAATGTTTTTTATTATTATTATTATTTTTGCTGTCTTCCACCTTTTTCTCTTGTAGGAATTGTTTGTAGTTGTTCCTTTAGAATTTCCTTTTTCAGAAACTCCCATCCATCTTGGATTCCTTTTCCTGTTTGGATCTCCGGCCATGGGACCTGACTTATCATGGTTCTGAGGTTATTAAAATTGGCTTTCCTAAAATTCAGCATACATGTGTGGCTACACTCTGTTTAAGGTTCTTTGCAAAGAAGAACTCAAGTAGAACATGGTCACTTTCCCTCAGAGTTCCCTTTACTGCCACTTCTTCCACTATTGGTTAGAATCAACTAAAGGATATCTACTGCTTTAGTTTCTTCCTCCACTTTTTGTAGGAGAAAATTATCATCAACACAAGCCAGGAATGTCATGGAAGGGTATATTTGGCAGAACTTGCCTCCCAACAGATATCAGGAAAACTGAAATCTCCTATTGTTACTACATTGTGTTTCTTTGAAATTTTTGCAGTTTGTTTTTCAAAGATCTCACCCACATCCTCTCCTTGATTTAGGTGGTCAGTAGTAGGATCCAGCTACTACATTCCTTTTGTTTTTCACTCCAGTTATATTAATCCAGATTCCTTTGAAGGGGCAATCAAGGTCATCTGCCTGTTTTTTTGTGCAGGAATATGTATTTTTGATGTATATTGTGACTCCACCACCTTTTCTATTCTTTTTGTTCTTTTTGAACAATTTATATCCTTCAATTACCTTCCTGAACTAAGATTTTCAGATCTTCTTGTTTGTTTTCCATATTCCTGGCAGTCGTATATCGATACCAGCAATTGTGTGATTTGTGGCCTGCTTTCTTTTGCATGTTTTTAAAAGATTATTATTGGGCCCCATTAGAGTTGCTCAGTGTGTTCCTCTTATTGTGCATAAGCCTTCATTTATCTTTACTTCTGAACTTGTGTCTCCTTCCCCCTTCCAATTCAATTTAAAGCCCTCCTGATGAAGTTGTTCATGCTGTGGCCAAACAAATTCTTCCCAATCCTTGTGAGGTGCAACCCATCACTTGCCAGCAGTCCATCTTCCAGGAAGCATAGCCCATGATTCCAAAATCAGAATCTCTCATGTCAACACCATCTTTGTAGTCAGTCATTCACCTAGAGTATTTTCCTTTCCCTTTCTAAACTTCTTCTGAGTACAGGTAGGATGGATGCTATGACTATCTGGGCCTCAAAGTCTTTCCCAGAGTTTCAAAGTCCCATTTGATTTCTTTGTCATTCCTTTTGATTGTGTCATTTGTTTCCATGTGGATGAGAAGAAAGGGATATGCCTCTGTGGTATATCCTTCTGTCACATCCCTAATCTGTCCTCCATGAAGACAGCATACCTTGGTGGGTCCATAGATCTTCTTAGCATATTTCAGTTTTAATTCCACACAGTAGGGAGTCTCCTACTACAACTACTTCTTTTCATAGGGTGTGGGTTCAGTGACCATGCTTTGCTGAGCTTCAGCCTCTCCCATGTCCTCCTGTGCAGTCTCCTGTATGCCCTCTTCCACACACTGTCTGCCAGACTCCTCTTCAAGAACTGAAAGTGGTTTTGCAGTTCCACTGGTGAAGTGTCTTCTCCTTCTTTTACTCCTGTGACACTTTTCCAGGGTGCTTCCTCCTCTATGTTTGTTCTTTCCTCAGCATTCTCCTCCTCTGCTTTGTCATGCTGTTTGCACCTCCAGTGCCTCCTGTGACTGCTGCTGCTGCTCAAATGTTCTGTCTATGCACTCTTCATCTTCTGTGATAGCCTTGAGCCTGGCCACTTGCTCCTCCAGTTCTTTCACTTTTTCTTCCAGCTGTGCTACCAGTTTTCTCTTGCTACATGTGTATGCTGTGCTGTTCTTGGGCATGAAGACAAACATTGCACACATTTTACAGGTCACCGCCACTGAAGTGTCTCTTCCTTCCATAATCTCTTTACTTTCTTATGTTTGTCTATGATCACCCTTTACTTTGTCTTTTCTGCCTTGAAGAATGTTGGGAAACTCCACTAATATATTGCCATATCTAGAAACCAAAAATTTTGATAGAGGCCTGT